>JAUPFV010000003.1:330526807-331062797 GCA_036936605.1 Limnanthes douglasii subsp. nivea | reverse complement strand
ACCACTCCACCGAGTTCAATAGTAATCTGAAAAATATCTCTTGTTTCTCCTAATAAATACTACCCTGAAAAGACTAAAATCTACTTTGATATATTACTTAACTCTAACCCCCACCCCCACAAATCAAATCAAAAAAATATTATCATATTAACATATAGACTTCCAAAAGAGAGAAAAAGAAAGCACTGGTCTTTTTGTTTGAACATGAGAATGGCGGTTATGTCTTCATCAAGAACATGTTTTGCTCCCACTAAACCTCATTTCGTCCAACCCTGTCTCCCTGGTTTCACCCACCAACTTGTAAGTCTCTAGAATATTCTCTCTCTCTCTCTCTCTCTCTCTCTCTCCTCTCTCTCTCTCTCTCTCTCTCTCTCCTCTCTTCTCTCTCTCTCTCCTCACTCTCTCTCTCTCTCTCTCTCTCTCTCTCATCTCTCTCTCTCTCTCTCTCTCTCTCTCTCTCTCTCTCTCTCTCTCTCTCATCTCTCTCTCTCTCTCTCTCTCTCTCTCTCTCTCTCTCTCTCTCTCTCTCTCTCTCACTCTCTCTCCTCTCTCCTCTCTCTCCTCTCTCTCTCTCTCTCTCTCTCTCTCTCTCTCTCTCTCTCTCTCTCTCTCTCTCTCTCTCTCTCTCTCTCTCTCTCTCTCTCTCTCTCTCTCTCTCTCTCTCTCTCTCTCTCTCTCTCTCTCTCTCTCTCTCTCTCTCTCTCTCTCTCTCTCTCATGTTTCAAGAGTTCGTTGTTGCTCATGGCATTCAACTAGGTGACGTTGTTGTGTTTAGTCACGAAGGAAACATGGTGTTTTATGTCACAGTCTTTGATTTGACTGCCTGCAAAAGAGAATATCCGCCGTATGTTTGAATCCAAGTACTGGATTCGAGTAGTTCTTCTGATAAAGAAGAAGGCAAGTTCTTCGACAATTGAATGCTTAAGCTGTGTAATAGGAGTTAGAGCTTCTACCATTGAAAAATATTATATGGTAAGTTTTACCTAGTATATTATTTGTTTATCTTTTTTAGTTTATAAGTTTTATAATGATAGAGCATCTAACATTTTATCTATATTATTTTAAATATAAATTATATTTGAATAATCTAAATTTTTATATATAATATTTTTATTCCCATATATTTAAAGTAGTTTTTTTTTATATTTTATTGTATTGTTTTGTTTTATTTTATATTTTTATTGTATTGTTTTTGTGTGATTTGTCTATACAATTTTAGTCTTAATATTATAATTTAATTGAGTGTTTATATTTATCTATACTTGATTTTATTTATATTTATTAGTTGGGTTATTAATTGAGTTGAATATATTCAACCTTTATTAGTGTATGAGTCTATATCAAATCCAGGTTTTAACAAAAAAAAACAAGCCACTAACATCCTAGTTTAAAGTCAAAGGAAGAATATCTAACTCTTCGTTAAAAACAAATAGGAACGTAGTGATAATAGTAAGTTTGCAAATCTTCGCATGTAATGGTGTTCACTAACTCTGTAGTTTGTTGGTCATGATGAGCATTACTCGATAGCCTTCGATCAACGTTAACATTGGAGTTAAGTAATCGATGAGCCGTTTCCCAAATAGTTTGAATTAACTCATCAAATTAGGGTTGGTTTGATGCTTATTTTTATAGAATCAAAATTCTCAAACATCATATCGAATCTTAAATCAATTAAACAATTCGAAACTATATACAAATATAAATTTTTTGAAAGCGATAAAAACATATAATCACCATATCTTGGTTTTTGAATATGAATAAATTAGAAGTCATTTTTTTCATGTAATTCTTAAATCCAAGCCCTAACCATCTCAATCAACACATAAATCCAACAGTATGAATTCTTTACAATGAAAAAACATACATAATACATAAACATGATGTTCCATTATTTTAATAATCACAAAAAGGTTTTATTGTCTCTGATACCAATTGAAAAATCTCTCTTCAAATCGCCAAAATTTTAATGACCTTGTTATGATATCTTATAGAATACAAGAAAATAAGAAACAAAGAAAACTCACTGTTTTATTTGTTGCTTTACATTATCATATTTGTCATTTAATCCTCAGCAAGTCTCTGATCTTCATGAATACCTATTGGAAAAACTGAAAGAGAAAAATAATGAAAGAAATGTCGAAGTCTTCCAATCTTTCGAAGGTTGTGGCTATCAACTAATTTAGATTTTGGATAAAGAAATTCCAAGACCTAAGACTCTTATTTATAAACTTTACAACTTAAATCCCAAAGTTGTAAAGTCTAACCTATTTTACTACATCGTGATCGGGGACCACAACCTAGTATATTAATAAATCAATTTACATCCTCAATTATTAGTTCAGACTCAGGTGTTGACATTTTCACCATTTTCTTCACAGTGCCCAAATTCAACCCGGTTACAACATTTGAGTCCATAACGTGTTTTTCATCCACAAGTCCAATTTTAGTTAATTACGTAATTTAATTAGCTCGATAACTTTTATTAGTGGACTAACTAAAGAAAATGACCAAATATGTATATTTAATATAGCGTTCAAAATTATTATGGGTCTATAAATATATTCAAACAAATAAATATTTTATAATATGTGGCTCATTGTATCTTGATAAGCCATCAACGGATATCGACAATACTGACGATGTCATTGTGGATTTTGACGGACTAATGTATAATGTAAAGATAAAGGACTATATGTGTAATTTGTAAGAAATGTGTTTGTAGAAAGTATTAAAGTGGGGTGAGCTATCCACATAAAAAACAATATTATGTTGCTTGCAACCAAACCACCTATAAATAAGTGTATTTTTATGAGAATGAGGACATAACTTGACATCTTTGGTATTTGACAACTTTCTCTCTAAAGGTTATCTTGTAATCTTTCTCTCTCCTTAAATTCCTTTAAGGAAAAGTGTAAATTTATTTAGACTTTTATATTATTCCCAAAAATATTTAGACTTATCATTGACGACCACAATGGGAGGTACGCTTGGTACTTGTATATAAGATCTAAAATAAAAAGGGAAAACAATCAGATAGCAGAGCTGAAATGTCTTCTGAACTCCAAGTCCACCAAACGACACTCATAGAAGAAGAGGTGGTAGAGTCAAGAGTGGGTAGAGAAGAACATCAGGTTGGATTACAAATGAATGATCAACGTGATCAGCCAAATATAGAGGATTGGATGAATCAATTACTTGAGTGGATAGTTGAGTTGAATGATCAACTAGAGCTGAGGGAGACATTATTAAACCTGGTAGGGTACGATCTTATGTGCAATGGTTGGATGGAAAATAGATGTAGGAGATTGCGCCGACGAGTCTCGCGATATGTTTCGAGAAAAAACGGTTGCAGAGAAGTGAAATTTCAGTTAGATAAGGGATATCTTTCTTCTATAAATGAGAACAAAGATAAGCATCGTTATGTTTCTTCGGACACCAGTGAATCTCCTTGGTCAGAGTCCGAGGATTTTTCTTGAAATCCTAAGAAAGGTAACTCTAATAGAAGGAAAACAAACAAACATTATTCTAAGATGCATGATAGTCGACATCAGGAATATCGAAGGGAGCATAAATCTAAAAATCCAACTGAATCTAAATTAGTGATTGAAAATCTACTCCTCGGGTATAATATGGCTAATTAGTATACCAATCTTGCAGATCAGGGCGTATACACTCTCATCGGAAGTGGAACATTACAAGTGAGTGGATTATAGGACTTCTCCTTTATCGACTGAAATGTGATCAATATTACTTCCAAAGACAAGATCCAGATGACCATATAAAACAATTTAAAAGTTACATGATGAACTTTGACGATGACGAAAAGTTGGTGTGTAGACACTTTTCACAGGCCTTAAAATATACAACCTTGAAAGATTCAATGCAACTAGGCAGTTGGAGAAAAGTTGAAAGATTATACTAAATAATTTGCGAAGTAATGAGTTTTGTAAATGCCACAATAACATTGGGCGCGACACTACGAATTGCATAACTTTGAAAAAAATAAATTTAAGTTCTAATAGAGAATAGTAAGCTGACTACTATACTTAAAGCGCAAGAAAGTGATCAATATAGTTCTAACTCTAATCCACATACACAACATATTGTAAATTTGTATTCGAAGCAAGAAAATATATTGATGATAGATGATCCTAGCGAGGGATTCAATGTATCTTCGGAATACCTTGATCCAGATCCAACCCGGAGGGTGGTGCTGGTTGTGAATGAACCAATGCTGAAGAGTTTTAGAAATGCTCAAGGGTAATTTTGTGTTACGAAGATCTCTTAGTGCTAAAACAGACTTAAGTACTTAGCTAAGGGATCTTTTTAGAGAGAGAAAGTAAGTTCCAGCTTAAGTAGAGAGAGAAAGTCGTATTATATTCATCTCGGGATCTGTGAAGCGTGTGTGGTCCTTTTATAGTTCAATTGCGGCCCCACACGCTTTTATTCCCGTTTATTACATTTTTGGTCGATATATCTTTTTATCTTCTCATAATGGCTACTTCTTTAGAAGTCTATACGATTTTCCCCTAATACAATTTCTTCTTTACAATTTGCTCCTATCATACTTCTTCTTTGCAATTCTCTCCTTAACAAACTTATTCTTTATAATTTTCTCGTTAACAAACTTCTTCTTTACAATTTCATCATGTCTTTTATTCTCCCTCATCAGTAGCCCCCCAGTCCTAGTAAAAATAGTTTTACTGGGACTGTAAAAAAGTCTCCATTGCTCCCTCGGACATCTTTTCCTCGGATAACTCCTCTTCAACTGCAAAATTTCATCCTCGAAAATGCTTTTACACAACACTTCAAATGCTACATGTATCGTCGAAAAAACGTTTCTTCGAAAAAGCGTCTCCTCAAAAAAGCGTCTTATTAACAAGTATATCCTTCGAATACACACTACTTTTTAGGTCACACTAACCAGTAGTCCCCCAATCCTTGCAATGTCTTAGCAAGGCTTAACTCAGGCCTTGGTAACATCATGCATCAGAATTCAATGTATCAGCATATCAAAGCCACCAGTACTAATCTAAGAAATTGCAAGGCTTAACTCAGGCCTTGGTAACATCGTGCATCGGAATTCAATGTATCAGCATATCAAAGCCACCAATACTAATCTAAGAAATTGCAAGGATTGGATCAATAAGATATGACGTCAGCAGTCGTACTTCCTTGCCAGCACATCTGTTAGAGACCTTTTCGTATTCCCCAGACTAGATTACGCCTCTGCACCTTCTCCCGCGTTTTTTCTATCAACCATTGTGCACCTATGTTTCCCGTAATTCCCCTAGGCAAACAAGAGAAAATGTCCCCAGGCCTGACTTACCCTAAAAGCCCATTGTCTTCTATAAATACTGATCTCCTTCATTAATAGCTCAAATTTTCCACCCAGAATTTCTAGAGAGAGAAAGCTGGCTTACAAACCTCGTCGGATTCCAGAGTGGTTCCTTATTAGCAAAAAGTTCGAAGAGAGGGTCGCTGCTGGTGAATACACTGAGCCTCAACCCCCACCTGCTGTCACTACATTCTACGGTTTGTGGCCCCCTCCTGAAAATGCGACAGCCATCGTTCCCCTCGAAATATCAGAACAAAACCAAATCACCAACTACACCACCCTTGGAGTAATGGGAAAAAAACACAACAATCACTCATCGAGAAAGAGAAAGAGACACCATAAAGAGAAGTATTCACAAGAGCGCAAACGTACTAAAGAAGTGCCACCAACTACCCCTGAACCTCCCCGAACTGTGGTGGTGGATACTTCTCTTTCGAAGACCGGTAATCCTGTATCAAGCCTTCCGGCGACTCGGTCGATAATAGCGACTGGAAGTCCCCGATTTTCTCCAGGAAAAACTATAATTACCGAAAAAGAGACTCGAGAGCTGCGTAACAGAGCCTTAGCTGCTAAAGGGAAGGCCATCGCCTCGGAAAATCCTGAGCCATCTACTCAAGCTATTCAGGTTGCTGATCGGGATAAAGTCATCGAGATTCCTGCAAAATCATCTAGCAAAAAGGCCATCGCCCCAGAGAATCCTGAGCCATTTACTCAAGCAATTCAGGCCATAGATCAAAACAAAGTCATCGAGATCCCGACAGAGTCATCTAGCAAAATTCCTATCGCTCCTCCAACAATATCCGAAGAGCAGGCGAACCAAATTACCCCCAAGTCAAAAGGAGACATAACTCTTCCCTTAGAACTTGACGCCATTGTAGGCAACAATATCCGAGGGATTGAAAACAAACATTTGGTTGCTCTTCACAACATATCATACAAGTACTTTGTTCCTTCGGAAGAAATGTTACTAAGGACCCACTGGTGCATTCCTTCATACATCGACATTAGGTTCCCCTCCGAGGGAGAGACCCCATTATCCGTTAGGGACAATGAACTTGTCGTGTATACCGAAATCATGAATTGGGCACTAAGATTTCCTTTAGACCCATTTTTCATTGAATATTTTGCTAAAACCAGCCTTTGCCCTTCTCAAGCCGGTCCCAATATGTGGTTCATCCTGATGGCATGCATCATGGCATCAAGAATTTCAGGCCAAGAATTTTCCTTGGAGCAGCTCATCGGACTATCTAGTTTAGCTAAAAACCCTTTCTTCCCATTTTATTTATTAACCTTTAGTCGAAGGCAGAAAGTATTGAAGGACTTGCTAGAGGCTGACAAGAAGTGGAGATAGCAATTCATCTTCTTCTCAGGCCATTGGGAAACAAGCTCAGAATCAACCCCTTCGAACCCTCACAAATTATCTCTCCCGTGGACCAACAAATGTAAGTCCTCGAACTATTTTACTTATGGTAACCCTTCAAATAATGGGATTCTAACTTGATATATTTGTAGCTATGAATGGTGTCTCCAAACCATTTACTAACCATGTAGAGAGCGCCATTGCCATCTTCACCAAGCTCAGCAAATGGGCCAAAGAAAAATGGGAAAATAGATTTCGCCTGTGTTTTAGGGACAACAATATGGCTTTGAGCAGACTCTGGAGGTTGAAACCCCTTGACCAGTTATCCTTAAAAGAGCTGATGACCCCCCCTTCTCAAGATGAGGTGCTAGAGCGAGTGACGAAGAAGGATATAGTGATTTACCTTCCGAAGCGATCTCGTGCGAAAAGTCACTTGGGTGAATCTGATGAGGAAATCCCCCCAAAAAAGCAGTAGACAAAAATGGAAGTTGCCACCATCCAAGAGCTGGCCTCCTCGGCCAACAGAGTGACCCCCAATCCAGACTCTCCCCCCAAAAAATCCTTCCATCCTCGGAAAAAATAGACTCAAAAGCCAAAGAAAAAGAGAACATAGCTGCCCTAGAGCCTATCCAAAAGTTATCCGATGATGGCAAAATGCAAGACGATGCCCCCGAACCTATCCAAGAAATTGAGCCCCAAAGGGAATTAGGTGAACCTGAAAATGAGGTTGGAGATAATTCTCCCAAGCAGAACTCGAACTTGACAACCAGCACTCCTCTCACCCAGGCTTCACATCCAGCTCCCATCGAAGAGCCCCAAATATTAGCTCAACTGCTGATTCCTCGAAGTAAACCTCCTCAACATGTTGACCTTAAAATTCTAGAAGGGGAGTCATCGGATTTTGACGCTGCAACCTTAGGCTCACCCACCAGTTCCTTCGAAATACCTCTTGATGATGAATTTTCACTAAGTCTTCGGAGTTTGCTGCACACCTCTATCAATAGGGGAAAGAAAATGTAGCCTTTAGAGAATAAAAAAAATCATTATAAGTTTAAGGCAGGTCTGGTCTCTTCGCAACTTAAAGAGTCAAAGAAACAATATGCCATTGTGGAAAAGCAGGCCGATGCACTTTATGAAAAATTGTCCGCCTCGGAGAATTATGTCATAATGCTTGAACGATGCTGCCAGGAAGAGAGAGACCTCTACCAAAAGAAGACGGAGGGGCAAGAAAAACTTCTGGCATAATATAAAGACGCTCATGAACTAGCATGTCGGGGTTTTAAGAACTAAGTTGATGATTATGAGAAGGTTATGAAGGACAGGGAGAAATTGGTGAAAAGAATTGAAGATTTTCCCAGGCAGGTCTAGGAGGAGAAGGAAAATGCCGTGAATGCTTACGCGGTTAAGTCCTCAGACAATCTTAATGCTCAAGATTCTGCAATTCGAGCAGGGTTGATTACCCAAATCTATACATAACACCCTGAGTATGCCTTAGGGAGTTTTTGGAAGCTTGTTGCCCCCAACCTTCGTCCTCCTAATGTTGTAGTGAGTGACAGTGAAGAATCATATCCAGAGGAGAGCAACTCCTCGAAAAATTCTGACTAGGAAATATGTTATTTTATTTTGGTAGTTTTTGTACATAAGTCCCTGTAAGGCAGTTTTTGTAAGTCATTTGACGTTTTCCGAGGAGTGTTGTGCAACTTGTAACTCCTCGAATTTTTGTGTATGCCACTTTGTCTGAATGATAAGTTTGTGAGTGATGACTCCCCACGGTTCTCTTATGAAAAATGAGTAAGCCAACTTGCGTTGAATAGTTATTTATGAATCGATTTGCATCGTAATATTTAATGTATGTTGTACTAAGGCCAACTGAGAATAATTCAAGCCACCAAAAGATCGCCAGAAAGAATAGTTCGAGGAGTAGAATATTGCCTCATAATTAATAAGTCGAGGAGTGGAAGACTGCCTCATAATGAATAATTCGAGGAGTGGAATACTGCCTCATAGTGAATAATTCGAGGAGTGGAAAACTGCCTCATAGTGAATAATTCGAGGAGTGGAAAACTGCCTTATAGTGAATAATTCGAGGCACAAAAATGTGCTTTCGAGAAGAATAGTATAAGGCAAAAAACATAGTTGTATTGATTAGCTCATAGGAACACCTCATTAAAACCTTCCTGTGCCTAACAGGGTAGGAAAGAGTATGCCCTCACTCTTTTTCGTTAACCTGGAAAGATAAACAAAAAGGACATAAAATACATGCTAACTTGTTCCTCATTCGAAGTACAATTTTAAGTGTTCAATGTTCCACGACAACCTCAGGCATCCCCCTTCCTTGTCTTTCAATCTGTATGTCCCCTGTTTTACCTTCTCCGTCACTTCATAGGAGCCCTCCCAATTTGGACCCAATTTTCCAAGACTCTTCTCTATAGTGTGTAGAAAGACTTTGTGTAACACCTTGTCCCCCACCTTAAAATCCCTGTGCTTTACTTTAGAAGCATACCGACTCCGCATTAAAGTTTGATAATGTAAGGACTTCAATTGTGCGCGTTGTCTTTTCTCTTCCACCAAATCTAATTCCGGGGCTCTAATTTGATCGTTCAAGTTGGCCGTATAAGTTGCCACACGATATGATGGGAAGACAATCTCCAAAGGGACAATGCCATCCATACCATACACTAATGCAAACAGAGATGCAGCAGTAGTAGTTCGAGGCGTTGTCCTATAGGCCCACAATACTTCTTGTAAATAATCAGGCCATCTTCCTGCCTTTCCTTCCAAATTCTTCTTCAGCCCATCCAGAATTGTTCGATTGGTCACTTCCACGTGTCCGTTAGCTTGGGGGGGAAATGGGGCAGAAAAACATTGTCGTGTGCCCCTGGAAAGGCAAAAACTCTTAAACTCTTTGTTGTCGAACTGAGGTCCATTATCCGTTGTAAGCTTCAGTGGTACCCCAAAGCCACATCAAATATTTGAAACGATAAATTTGATAACATCTTTGGATTTCGTCCCTGCTAAGGGTTCCGCTTCCACCCACTTAGAGAAATAATCCAGTGCTACGATTATAGTCTGTCTGACCCCAAACGCCATTGGTAGGGGTCCAACTAGATCAATGCCTCATATGTCAAATGGGACTGCCTCTGAATTCTTTCCAATAACACCCCAGGTTTGTGGATTACGTTTGCATAGCGCTGACACGTGTCACATCGTTTTGCCAAGTCTTTCGCATCCGAAGAAATAGTCGGCCAATAATAGCCAGCCAGAAACACTCGTCGAATTAGCGCCTTATAACCATAATGGGCTGAACCTTCCCCGTCGTGCAGTTCAGACAGGACAAATTGCGACTCATCCTTGTTCAGACATCTTAGTAATGGTCAGCTCAAAGATTTCTTATACAGAACGCCTCCCAACATGATATACCCGTGAGACTTGAACCTGATCTTCCTAGACTCGTACTTTCCAGTAGGTAAAATATCGTTTTCCAAAAAGTCAATAATTTCCGACCTCCAATCATTGGTGATCACATTTCTTACCTCTTTAATGTTCATTGAATGCTCCGCATCGGTCATGACCGAAGGAAGATCCTGAATCAAGACCCATGGGTATCCTTCCGTCCGCGAGGCTGTGGCCAAAGAGTCCGGGATGACATTTGCCTCTCTTCGAACATGTTCATATTGGACCCCATCGAACTCAGAAACCAAATCTTTTAATGCTTTCAGATATTGTATCAGCTTATCTTCTCTGGCCTCAGATTCCCCTAACGCTTGGTTTATCACCAACTGGGAGTCACTGATCAATTTAATCTTTTTGGCCCCGCATATCCGAGCTAAACGCAAACCCGCCAATGCTGCCTCATACTCCGCTTCATTGTTAGTTGCCTTTAAACCAAATTGAATAGCTTGAAACATAGCTATCCCTTCTGGAGAAATCAATTGGACACCCGCACCACTTCCAGAGTTGTTCGACCCTCCATCCATTCGTACCAAGCATTCCATTTCATCAAAATGGTTAATAACCTCCTTGTCCTCTCTGTCTGAGTGGAATTCAACCAAAAAATCAGCCAAAACTTGGGCTTTTATCGTCGTTCGAGGCTCAAATGCTATGTCAAAATCTCCCAATTTTACTGCCCATTTAGTCATCCTCCCAGAGATATCGGGCCTTTGTAACAAACCTTTTAATGGGGAATGCCATCCGAACAACTATAGAATATGTCTAGAAGTAAGGTCTCATCTTTTGGGCAGCTGTCACCAAAGCCAAAGCAACCTTCTCCAACTTTAGATATCGTTTCTCTGCATCCAACAAACTCTTACTGACATAGTAGATAGGTTTTAAAAGAGAGTCTTTTTCGCGGAGTAAAACAGCACTGACCGCACAATCTGAAACTGCTACATAGATAATTAATATTTCCCCAAGCAATGGTTTAGACAGTATATCAGGGGATATCAAATATTCCTGAATTTTGCGAAAAGCTATTGAACACTCATCAGTCCAATTAAATTGTTTCGCGTTTCGTAATACCTTAAAGAAAGGTGCACATTTGTCCGAGGATCGAGAAATGAATCTATTCAGCGCTGCCAATCTCCCTGTCAAGATCTGGATTTCCTTGATATTTCGAGGTGGAGTCATGGTGATTAAAGCTTTTATTTGGTCCGGGTCAGCCTCGATCCCTTTCTCACTTATCATATATCCAAGGAACTTGCCCGATTGTACCCCAAAAACACACTTTTCGTGGTTCAGTTTCAAATTGACCTTACTCAAATTATTAAAAGTCTCCTCCAGGTCAGTAAAATGATCTTCGTCCCGCAAATTCTTGACTAACATATCATCGATATATGCTTCGAAATTCCGACCAATCTGTCCCTCAAAGGTTTTGTTGACCAGGCGCTGATAAGTTGCCCTCGCATTTTTTAAGCCAAATGGCATAACCTTGTAGCAATATAACCCTCTCCACTTGCCATTCTTTTTCCTGACCAAGACTGGATTCGAGGCCTATACGGGATAATGCGACTCGCGAATGTGGTCTATGCTTAACATCCTCTCCACTTCCAAAAGAATAGCTGTAGCCTTCTCCTGAGAAACTGGTCTCCTCTTCTGGACAATGGGTCTAACATCAAGTCGTACCGCAAGTTTATGACATACTCCGATGGTACTCCCGTAACATCCTGTGCACACCAAACAAACATATCGAGTTTATTAGACAAAAACGCAATTAATCTTTCTCTGAACTCAAAAGAAAGTTTTACTCCAATGCCATTTCCAAATTCATGTACCTCGGAATCCTCTTCTGGGACCAGAAATCCGGGGGTCTCCCTCGGATCATCACATAAAAGTTTTTCCCGAGGAAGGCCCCTTTCATTGCTATGCCTTATCCGATATTTCTCCCCGAACTCCCTTCGAGGATAAAGCAATCTGGTAACATTCGCGGGCCATTTTTTGGCTGCTTCTGATTGTCCCGATGTTGTTCACTACCACATATTTTAGACACTGATACACCATCGAAATTACACCATGTATCTGGGACAGCCAAGAGCGACCCAAAATAGCGTTATACGAAGTTGGTGTGTCAACAACAATAAACAATACTTCCACCTCCTTCTTGAACGGCCCACGGCCTAACTCGACCACACACTGAAATTCTCCAACCACCACTACTGTGGCGCCGGTAAAGCCCACTATGGTTCTGTCGGAACGTCGTATAACTGGTGGGTCAGAAATTCTCCTGTAAGTGCTCATAAACAAGATATTTGCTGAACTTCCTTTATCAACAAGTATCTTCTGAATTTGATCTCCAGCAATACCCGCGACAATCACCACCGCATCCTCGTGTGGGCCCGCGACATTTCGCACATCATCATCATCAAAACATATGATGGGGAAGGGCAATCGATGCATCTGTGCTGAAACCCCTCCTTCAATCTGAGTAGTCAGATTGACCATGTGCCTCTTCCGCGAGCTATTAGAATTCCTTGCGATGGTATCCCCTCCAAAGATTGCCAGCGACTCAAAGAAAGCACAGAGGCTGATCACTTTCCCCCTCGGAATAACTTCTTCCACCATATTTACATTGTTCCTACCCTCATTGGGATCCAGATACTCTTGCTCAATATCAAAAACATCAACCTCCTCGGAAATCACCATGGCTGTATTAGTGTTTTTTGGAACAGTCTTTACCACAGCATTTTTCTAGAGAGTGCCTTTTGAAAAACTCTAACAACATTCCATTTTCGATCAAAGCTTGCACTTTTTTTTTCAAGGTTATGCAGTCCTTAGAGTCGTGCCTGATATCTTCGTGATACTTACAATACTTGTTAACGCTTCTGCTTTCCCTCGGAGTCTGAATAGGAAAAGGTTTCCTGAATGGAACTGTGGATCTCGCCTTATTAAATATAGCAGCAACATTTTCCGTTAACTTCGCAAAGTAGTCCGGTTGAACCCACTTATTCGACATTGGTCTGGCCCATTGATTGTAATTTTGTTGGTTTCCATAATATTGTGGGTTTGTTTTCTGCCTCGGCGGATACTGACACGTACTTTTGGCCTGAACATTGGCACGAGGCCCTTGGTTACCAGACTCAGATCTTTAAAACTGGTTTTGATCCAATTGGTTGTCAGATCCTTTCTTAGATGTCTGAGTCTCCCCCACCAGGATTCTCTTCTTAACCTGATCCACAAAGCTCCGAAGGTCATGGCCTGACTCTCCGCCACCGTGTCCTTTAATAGTCCAGGGAGTAGGCCCATCCTGAAAGCTGCAAGTGCCACTGACTCTTTACAATACTCCATATCAGTTTTCGTTTTGACGAAGCGATTGGTATAATTCTTCAAGCTTTCCCCAACCTTTTGTCTGCAATAGATTATCGTATCTCCGTTAGCTCTGAAATTTTTGCTCCCCACAAAGTGTTGTCTGAAGATATTCCAGAACATGTCGAAATTCTTTATCGAGCCGTGTGGAAGCCTATTATACCACTTGGAAACTACCCCCTTGAAGGTCTAAGAAAACACTCTACACAACAATTTATCATTGTCATCGAAATTAATCATGAAGTTTTTGAATTGCTCGATGTGGTTATCAAGGTCTTGTGTCACATCGAACGTTTCTAACTTCGAGATATCGAAATACTTTGGAAGATTGCCCACCAATATTTCTGGGGACAAAGGAGAAGCCCTCCAATTATGACCCGTCCAATAAACATTGGATCTCAAGTTTTCATGGCTCAGAAAATATAATCCCTCCTCGGATGGTAGGGTATATTTATGCTGCTACTCCTAATTTCGCGGGCCAACGTTTTGGTTTCCAGCGGGAAACTTCGTTTGGCCATAGCCCCGCTCATTAACTTAAGTATGGTAACTCTTCTCCTCCGGAGATTTCCTCTCCGAGCTTCTTCCCCTCCGGTGATCTGCGTGTCCTCGACCATGTCTTTTCTTTCTGTGATTTTTCCTACGAGATGATTCCGACGAGCTGTATCGAGAGTAATCGCTCGAGTCAGATGAATCCAGACGTCGTTTTTCTTTCCTCCTCGACGATCGTCGTTCATATCCCATATATCTGTCATCCCTGGCTTTTGGACGAAAATCGTTTTCGCGCTCCTCTTTTCCACCGTCTGGCTCCCTTCTTACCTTGGAGCGAAGATTTTCCTGAACAGTTTCCTTTTCTGCCTTCAACCTTTCGATCTCCAGCAACAGTTCGTTCCTTCGAGCCAACAGATTTGAGTCGTTAAAAGTGTATCTGACTCGCTGGCCCCCATGTGCCTCGTATTCCATGTTATTCCGATAATCGTCGCCCACCAGATTCTCCTCGTAATTTTTAACAAAATCGTCCCCTTGTTCTTCCATAATTTCTCTCGGAATAGGAATTATTTCCAGGAAGCGATTGTCGTCAGAACAATATTCGATTCCCACAGACGGTGCTACCGAAGAGTTTTAGGAATGCTCAAGGGTAATTTTGTGTTACGAAGATCTCTTAGTGCTAAAATAGACTTAAGTACTTAGCTAAGGGATCTTTTTAGAGAGAGAAAGTAAGTTCCAGCTTAAGTAGAGAAAGAAATTCGTATTATATTCATCTCGGGATCTATGTAGCGTGTGTGGTCCTTTTATAGTACAATTGCGGGCCCTACACGCTTTTATTCCCGTTTATTACATTTTTGGTCCCTATATCATTTTATCTTCTCATAATGGCTACTTCTTTAGAAGTCTATACAATTTTCCCCTAATACAATTTCTTCTTTACAATTTTCTCCTATCATACTTCTTCTTTGCAATTCTCTCCTTAACAAACTTTTGCTTTACAATTTTCTCCTTAACAAACTTCTTCTTTACAATTTCATCATGTCTTTTATTCTCCCCCATCAAATGCGAGAAGGAAGAGTTTGAAGCTTATGTGAGTATTTCGAGTCTTTGGAAATTATTGGAGGAGACACTATGGCTGGAAACACTAATAATCTAAAAAAGGCATGTGGTAAGTTTAATTACTCGGTTAGAAGAAGGAATTTTTACTCATCTTTATGGAAATAAGGTTACAACGTTTATCGTATTTGATGAAGATGATCTAAGGGAAGTAGCTAGTCTTTATGAAAATACAATATTGATTGGAGCTGATATAACACGCATTGAGATCCGAATGATACTCATTGACATTGGCAGTTTGACCAATGTGTTGTTTCTGTCAATATATGAGAAGATGAATAATCCACTTGTAATTCTTTGATCTCAGCTTATAATAGTGGGATTCACTACGGTAATGGCACAAGTTATTGGAGAATTAGAAGGTGAGGTTTTATTAGGTTGGGGTTCGTTTAAGAAAAAAGTTAAAGTGTTGTTTATGGTAGTAGATTGTCTCACGAGCTACAACATTATTTTTGGGAGATCATGGCTATAAAAAAATACATGCCATAGCTTATAAAATACCAATTTTTATTTTACTTTCAAAATTGAAAGCAATAAAGTTTTAATAAGGTATTTGATATTAATAAAATGTTTTTTTCCGAAACATGAATATTTATTTTGCTTTCAAAATTGAATATACAATTCTAACTGTCAAATTCCAACAAGCTAATAAAAAAACTATGAATACATTATAAAGTTTATCAAAATAAAACTAAGTCTCAAACGATTAAAAAAATAATCCTTAAACAATAAGCAAGCTCTAGCTGCTTCAAAAGAAGAAAAACCTCTAATTGGGGCCATGCACTCTAAATATGCTCGGATAATTATAGAAGAAAAATCATGCCAATAACACAAATGTTTTCCAACAAAGTCTCGAACTATTGAAATTAATCCATTTAATCGAAAAAACTGAGAAAGTATTAACTAATTATTTAATAAGACCAAAAATAAACTCACTAAACAAAATTACATAAAGAGTACTCCAAAATATAAGAGTCTTGGTACACATATGTATTAAAAAATATACAAAAATTCTTTCAATGTTATAAAAAAAAGGTGAATGCGGAAACTATTAAGGCTAAACAATGTTTTAAGAAATAATTACGCCTTGAGATTGAAAAATATTAATTTTAATATTAGTTGCTTCAATGCCAACATCTTCAACATTTAGGAACATTTTGAATCTATAGTATCTAAACGGTCATTCATCTGTTTAGTCTTAATATCCTCAATGAGGTCGCAAATATATACCCCGTTTCCCAATAGCCTCATAAAGGACGATAACTAGAAGAATGGTCACTCTAATTTAAGTTTTTATGCCACTATCTCTCAGTAGCATAATACCAAAAATAAGATAAGTTTACTTCAATATATTTGTCATGAAAAGAAAAAACCAACCTAAACTGAGAAGAATATACTTTGCCCCACACGTTTTAAAAACAAATAAGACTTTAGTAATTCCACTATAACCTTCAATTGAAAAATAGGACTCAACAAAAATATATGGGTCGAAAGGTTTAACACCTTATTTGTAAAGTAAAATATGGCTTTGGATATACAATCTTTGATTTAGAATCAAGTTCTTTGAAGCTGAAGCTTTGACAGTCAAAGTCTTGAACCTTTGAAAGATAATAAATCTTCAACTTGGGCTTCGGGTCAACCTATAAGGTCCATTATGGATGAGTTATGTTCTTTTGCCTTAAATCCAACAGTTTGAGTAACTTTGGCCTAAGGATCAGTAGGTTTGTCAACAACCTTCCTTGCAAGATAAAACCTAATAGTAAGTTACTTCTCTTGAGACTCGTTAGTCTTTGTGAATTTTGAAGAAGCACAACCATCTGATCATTTAGTAGCAGGAGGAGACCGTATATTAGTCATTGTCTCGGACAAAAACCTATGAACCCAAAGGGAAAATGCTGTGGGTGGATTATGGCACAATCCATTATCTATGAAATTTTTAGAAACCATAATGAATTTATAATTATAAAACCATTGTCTAGCTTCATAAACAAGACTCATATACTACTTTTGGTCGTAAGAAAGACGAATCTTGTAAGACTTTTTTGAATCAATAAGTCTTGGCTAAAAGGGAGCCAAAAACCTATTTCAAAAATATAAGTAAAAATAAAACTTCATGAACTCGAGTACCCAAAGAAGATTTATCACTTATAGGAAACTGAATTTAACATTGACCAGAATCTCATATTCTACTTTTTTTCATGACATAATCTCTTAATTAATATAAACATACATATGATCGTTCAAGCTCAAATTATTTACTGAACTTATGAAATTTCTCATATAAGAGAATCTGAATCTTTTTCAACTTGAACATGAATCGATGAAAGAAAGCAAAACTCAAGTGAACACCATGAGAAGATGGATAAGCGGTCACGTACATCACACGAGGAGGGGGTAGTAGTTGAATATGATACTTGTATGGGAGAATGATCAATAATAATTAATTTAGGGGATTACGACAAAAATCTTGAGAACTTACATTTTTTTCCAGATTTGTTGGGAGAAAGGTTCTGAAAAGGAGAACTGGTGCTCTGATTTTGGCTATAAAACTGACTGACATCTATGTGAAGGTTAGATTCCATTTTTTTCTATTTGAGTGAAAAAGAAGAATAATGGTTTCTAAAAAATAAATGAAGAACTAAATGAAAGTCGAAAGCTTTCATAAAGTAATAGAGTATGAGGTGAAACAAATTTGAATCGTGAAAATGGAAATATTTCAAAAAAAGAGAAGAAAAGAGAAAACAGTTATTTATAAGAAAGATAAGTGCATTGTAATCCTTCAATTATTTAATTAAAATTTAGGTTCTTTTTTAGATAGATGGCTCATATCAAAATGAGTTAAAATGCTCAAAAAAAGGATTCTAAAGACCAACATACGTGAGAAATAAAAAATAATGTTACATGTTTGCGACACATGTATGGACTTTATCTCTCTCCAATTAAGTATTAAGTTGATATAGTTCGCTTCCACTAAGTAAAAGGCTTTGACTACCCACAAGTTTCAAAAGAAAAATCACAACCATAATATTTATATATAAAATAAAGTCGACTCAGCTGAAACTTCAAGGCCCAGATTCCATCTGAAACAATCTTTCAAAATAAATTTCATTCAACTTCGTGTCCATCTTAGTTATTTTTTGTTCACGAGATCATCAGTTACTAGTAAATAAAAAATATAAAAATACTACTTATACTTGTAAATTTTCTCTGAAAAATAGAGTTATTATTCTCAAAGGAAGTTTGAGTCGGTAAAAGGGTTTTTAACGAGGCAAGTATAGAATAAGAAGACTTTAATATTGTCGTAAATTGAGCTATTATTTACTCGTCAAACACTTAATTGGACACATACTTTTAGTTTAAAAAGTAATGAGATAAGTAAGATTCAAAAATTCTACAAAGAACACATAAACCCCCATTGATGGACAATACTTCAAGATTCCAGTCCTCCCTCGATATTCTCACAAAAATTAGAAGCTACTAATAAAAAACTTTAACATGTATACAACATTCGGTTTAGGCCCATTAAGCTGCTACTTGAAAATAGTAAAAAATCAGATAAACATATAATTAAATAAAATTTTATTTCTAAATCAATAATAAAAATATGCATTCAAATTAGTAAAATATGGAAGAATAAAAAATATCTCTCAATTGATAAGAGAACAGAATGCTACAAAAATCGGGTAATCTATATAAGAAACCTGTCTATATTACTTCTTAACTAAAAACCTCAAACCTTAAATCATAGTCCAAAGTCGATCTCAACCTCAACTAAATCAAAGAAGATTATATCCACAAAATATATAACAACTCTAGATCCAGAAAGACGCCTCGTCTTCTTTCAAGAAAGAGTTGTTATCTCAAAAGAGGTTTTTCTTCAAAAATGAAAATTTTCTTCATGAAGATCTACGCTTAGAGCTTCAAATCGAATCTACAACAGTAATTGATGGAGGATCTATCATTTCAACCTTCATCAAAGAATGAATATACTTCAAATCGACGCACTAACAAAAAAGAAGTCATTAATACATGGTTTCAAAATCAAAGGAAAAATACCAAACTCATCCTAAAAAATAGATAGGAACGTAATGAAAATAGTGAGATTACGAACCCTCGCACGTAACGGTGTTCACCAAAACATTCGTAGTTCTCTAGCCATGGTGAACATCGTTGGATAACCTTTGATCAGTATTAACATTGGGGTTAAGCCATCAATAAGCCGTTGCTCGCAATAGTTTGAATCGATTCATCAAATTAGGGTTGGTTTGATGCTGATTTTTATAAAATCAAATTCTCAAACATCAAATCGAACCCTAAATAAATCAAATAATTCAAAATAATCTACAAATATAAATTTATTCAAAGCGATAAAAACATATAATCACAATATCATGTTTTTTCAATATGAATAAATTAGAACTCACATTCTTTTTCATACAATTCCTAAATCCAAGGCATAACCATCTCAATCAACACATAAATCCAATGACATGGATTCTTTATAATGAAAAAATATACATGATACATAAACATGATGTTCGATTATTCTAATAATCACAAAAGGATTTTACTTGCTCTGATATCAATTGAAAAATCTCTCTTCAAATCGCGGAAAATATAATGACCCTTTTTTATTTCCTATAAAATAAAATAAAAAACAAAGGAAACTCGTTATTTTGTTTGTTGCTTTACATTATCCTATTTCTTCTCTAATCCTTAGAAAGTCTCTGATCTTCAAGGATACATGTTGAAGAACTGAAAGAGATAAATCGAATAATTTAGGTTTTGGATGAAGAAATTCCAAGACCTAAGACTCTTATTTATAGACTTTACAACTTGAAGCCTAAATTCAACATGGTTACCACACTTGGTTCCATAACTTTTTTTCATCTACAAGTCCAATTCAGTTAATTACTTAATTTAATTAATTCGATTGCCTTTATTATTGGACTACCTAAAGACAATGACTCAATATGTATATTTAACATATAGGTTAAAATTATTGTCGATCCATAAATATATTAAATTAAATATATTCCAATTAGTAGATATTTTCTATCTATGGGCTCGGTGTATATTGATAAGTCCTATACGGATATCGACGACACTGACGATGTTATTGTGGATTTTAACGAACTTTAAACACAAAAAATTGAGTATTTGTCAATTTTTTTAATGTTTTATTTTATGATACAAAATATATTGTGTGTTTCAAAACTAACGAGGATAAAAATAAATGAAAAGTTTAAATAATTATTTAACAATTAGGTAAAATAATAAATAGATAATATATAAGTAAGGTTTAATGTACAATATAAATATAAAGGACTAGATGTGTAATTTGTAAGAAACATGTTTGTACAAAGTATTAAAATAGGGTGAGCTATCCCCATAGAAAACAATATGGTGTTGCTTGTAACTATAGCACCTATAAATAGGTATAGGTTTCTTGGAATACGGGCATGACTTGACATCCTCGATATTTGAAAACTTTCTCTCTCGGAAGGTTTTCTTGTAATCTTTCTCTCTCTAGAAATCCTTTAAGGAAAAAATGTAAATTTGTTTAGACTTATATTTTATTCCAAAAAATATTTAGACTTATCATTGGTGACCATAGTGGGAGGTATGCTTGGTACTTCGATTTAAGATCTAGAACTAAAAAGGCGAACAATCAGATAATAGAGGTGCGATGGATCCTGAAGTCCAAT
This sequence comes from Limnanthes douglasii subsp. nivea, assembly GCA_036936605.1. Taxonomy (NCBI): domain Eukaryota; kingdom Viridiplantae; phylum Streptophyta; class Magnoliopsida; order Brassicales; family Limnanthaceae; genus Limnanthes; species Limnanthes douglasii. The sequence continues at coordinate 331,041,991 of JAUPFV010000003.1, read as the reverse complement.
TCGACCCAAACAAAACTTATGGAAGAAGATATGGAAGAGTCACGTATGGGTAGAGAAGAAAATCAGGTTGGAATACAAGTGAATGATCAACGTAATCAGTCATATATAGAGGATCAGATGAATCAGTTACTTGAGCGGATAGCTGAGTTGAATGATCAACTAGAGCAGATGGAGCAATTGATTAAATCTGGTAGGGTACGATCCGAGATGCAGTGGTTGGATGGTAAAAATGATGAAGGAGATTTCTATGATGAATCTCATAATATTTTTTGAGAAAGAAGCGGTTGCAGGGAAATGCAATTTCAGTTAGATAAGGTACATAATTTTTTATAAAGGATAAGAAAAATAAGCATCGTTATGTTTCTTCAGCCACTAGTGAATCTCTTTGCTCAGAGTCTGAGGAGTGTTCTTGGACTATTGAGAAAGGTAATTCTAATCAAATGAAAAAAGATAGGGATTATTCGAAGATGCATGATAGTTGACATCAGGAATATTGAAGGGAGCATAAATCTAAAAAGCCAGCTGAATCCAAATTAGTGGTTGAAAACCTACCCCTCGAGTAAAGTAAGGCTAATCAGTATACATATCATGCAAACCAAGGCTTATACGCTCTCATAAGAAGTGGAACAGGAGGTAACCAATACAGGACAGAAGTGGATTTGAGGACTTCTAGTCATAATATTGAAGCTGACGATGTCATTGTGTATTTTGACGGACTAATGTATAATGTAAAGATAAAGGACTAGATGTGTAATTTGTAAGAAATTTGTTTGTATAAAGTATTAAATTAGGGTGGGCTATCCACATAACAAACAATATTATGTTTATTGTAACCAAATCACCTATAATATGTGTATTTTTCTTAGAATGAAGACATAACTTGACATCTTTGGCATTTGACAACTTTCTCTCTCTAAAGGTTTTTTTGTAATATTTCTCTCTCTTGAAATTCGTTTAAGGAAAATGTAAATTTATTTAGACTTCTATTTTACTCCCAAAAACATTTAGACTTATCATCGACGACCACAATGGGAGGTGCGTTTGGTACTTGTATATAAGATCTAAAACCAAAAGGGTGAATAATCAGATAACGGAGGTGCAATGAATTCTGAAGTCCAAGTCGACCCAGCAGCACTCATGGAACAAGAGGTAATAGAGTCAAAAGTGGGTAGAGAAAAAAAATTAGGCTGGAATACAAGTGAATGATCAATGTGATCAGTCAAATGTATAGAATTGGATGAATAAGTTAATTGAGAGGATAGTGAATGAAACATCTTTGAAAGCACTGCATGATAAAAATTATAATCAGTTCGGTCTAAACGATAGAGAATTAAATATAACTAAAAAATAAAAGAAGTTTTACCTAAGCTCCTCCAATACCTAGTCAGTTGACTCAGATTTGTTTGATAGAGTATCTTTTTTCCATTCTCCCAGGCTCCACTAATGAACAAAAATTGGGTCCTCCATGGTGTCTCATCCTCTAGCAGGTCGTTCAACACATTGTAGTCATTCCTCATGTTATAGTGATAGAAAGGGATCTGGTGGTTCCTACATAAGCCGGCAACAGCAGCGAATTGATCCATGGGCAATGGATTTTCAGATAGCCTGGAAGCGATGATGTTCGCTAGAAGGGTGTACCATGCATTCAGACTCAGTTGGCTAGGGAAACTCTTAATCAAATGGAAGTACCGAACTACTTTTGGGTCCAAGGGGAAACGAAGCCCTAGTTTAGCACTTCGGTGTATACCACCACTTTGTTGACCTTGTAGTCTAGAGAAGTCTCTAGAGTAATTGGAATCCTAACTTTGATAGACCAGGGAAGCCTCACATTACCCGTATCCGGTCTAGTTCAGCAGTGTGTGTATACAAATAGTTAATTTTTTGAAGGGCCAACAAATATTTTGTATTTTCCTTACAAAGATTTGGCCCAACTTTCCCATCTAAACACTCTGGGAGTGATTTGGTTTTAGGTATCCCTGTCTTTATCCATGTTGGACTGAACTGGTATGGTATTCTCAGTCTGTCCAGATATTTCCAGTGGGGTGTCCTCCCCACTTTCCTCTATGACTTCCTCCATTATAGTTAATTGTTGATCAGTCATCTTAGCACTAATGGCCTTTTTTCAGCTTGACTGACCTCATCAAGGAGGGACGTGTTGTCCAGATTTTTTAGGGATTAAGCAGTAGGTTTTAATGCATTCGAACTATAAATTTTGGATGAAGAGGGGTTGCTTTTATATTTGGAGAGTCGCGTAACTCTCCGAGGTGTGACCTCTTATGTATATGATCTCATGGCTATGAAAGATGAGGGCTTCCTAACACTAGAAATGGTTTTTCTCTTATGAGAAGAATCTAAAGACGCTTGAACTGAAGGGTTAGATTCTAAAGTAGATAATGTAGGAATAAAAGAGGGTATTCACGTAATCTATGTTCGAGATGATGATATGCTTTTATCAGATTCTGGAACCACTGGGCTAACTACTCCACCAGGAGAAATGGGGAGTCCGACTGCGATCATTGCCTCATGTCTTGCCTCTATTCTTGCTCTCTCTAAATCTGATAGGTTCAACCAACCTCATTTAATCAAAGTTGTTCTAGCAGTGAACATGTAACTTCTTAAAGACAGAGGGAAATAAAAAAACTCAAGCTTTCTCTCTGTAGAAAACTTTATGGCTATGAGAAACTAAATATTAAAACAAGCTTAAATAGATTTAAAATCACTTGAGTGCTTCTTTTGGGGAAGATGAAACGGTTCGAGTAATGATTCGGGGTTATTAAGTCTATCATAGTTACTTTTTGAAAATAGGTACAACTCTCAAGAAAGAAAAACTGCTGAGAGGTTCAATCAAAACATGACACGTGTCAAATTTCAGTTTTCTGACCGTTGGTTTGTCATTTAGAAAAAGAAACCCCTTCGGATCCGTTCAGGGTCATTCTTTCTTTAAACCCTTCGGATCCGATCCAGGTCGTTTCATGAATACGTTAGCTCCTCCAAAACATTTTTGAAAGAACTAAAGGGGCTACTGATAGGGTCGAATGTTTTTTGAAGGACACTCCTGTGAAAACCAGAGGGTCAGTTCAGGTATGAAGAGTTAAAAGATGGTCCGAGGGTGATTTGGTTGTGAGAAGATTTGTTTATAGAGGATTAAGAAGTAGAAGAATATTTGAGTGTTAAATCTAGAGAGAGAAAATGCTAAAATGGTAGAGAGAGAAAGTCGTACTATTCATCTTGAGATTCGTGAAGCATGTGTGGTCTTTTTATAGTACAATTGCGGACCCCACATGCTTTAATTCGGTTTAATTACATCTTTTGGTCCCTGCTCTAAGATTCCTTCCTATTTTGGCTATGCCTTTATAACTAGTCCATTTCAGCCCTTATATACTTATTTCTATGCATTTCGGCCCTTATACATTTATTTATATGCATTTTGGCCCTTATACATTTATTTCTATGCATTTCGGCCCTTATACATTTATTTCTATGCATTTTGGCCCTTGTCTTTTATTCTTCCTCATCAGTAGCCCCCCAGTCTTAGTAAAAAATTGTTTTGCTAAGACTGAATAATTCTTCTGACCGGCCAAAATCCCTTCGAAAAGTTGCTCCTTCGAACTTCATAAATCCCTTGGTGTCATTGAAGCCATAGACTTCTTAGGCAAAAGGTTGCTCCACGAAACCTCTTTGAATAACTTGAAAGCCTCCTCGAATTTCTGCAAAGATCCCTTTGAATTTCTGTCTTCGAATAGCTTGAAAGCCTCCTCGAATATCTGCAAAGACCCCTTCGAATTTCTGTCTTCGAATAGCTTGAAAGCCTCCTCGAATATCTGCAAAGATCCCTTCGAATTTCTGTCTTCGAATAGCTTGAAAGCCTCCTCGAATATCTGCAAAGACCCCTTCGAATTTCCGTCTTCGAAATGGCTTAAAAGCCTCCTCGAATATCTACAAAGATCCCTTCGAATTTCTGTTATACCGAGTAGCCCCCCCAATCCTTGCAACTTTTTCAGCCGGATCGTCATCGGATAATTAGGTACTTAGGCGAAAAAATGTTGCTAGGATTGATGATGTCATTGTGCAAACAGCGATGTCAGCATAGTTTTGGAGAAACGGTACCAATTCTTTTGTCAGAAAACCCTTCCACTTCCCATGACAATCTCTGACACAAGACTCTTCATTTTCTGCTATAGCTAGGTTGCCATACAATGTCCACCTATGTGGACCATCATACCCCTAGGCAAACAACATAAAAATGTCTTCGGGCTTCATTTGCCAAGAAAGCCCATTAATCTTCTATAAATACCAACCTCTCCCTTCATTAATGCAACTTCTGTTCAATTATTTCTAGAGAGATAAAGCTGGCGAACAAACCCCGTCGAATTCCTGAGTGGCTGTTGATTAGTAAGCGGTTCGAGGAGAGGGTTGCTGCTGGTGAAGACGTAAGGCCTCATCCCCCACCATTGACTACAACCTTTTTCGGCGCTTGGCCTCCTTCGAACAACTCGACCGCCATTATACCTCGTGAAGTAGCTCGTCAAAGCTTACTCAGCGAAACAAACCCTCCTAGAGAAATGGGTAAAGAGAGACCACACAAGCATTCATCAGGTTCGAAGAGGAAAAAATCCCATAGAGACAGAAAAGGTTCGCATGATCGAAAACGGGCCAGGGAGGCTCCCCTCACCATTCGAGAACCGCCTGCCCCAACTAATACTGAACATCCTCCCCAGAGATCTTCAAGTCCTCGACGGACTTCGAGGATTCCTCGACGGACTTCGAGGAGTCCTCGACGGACTTCGAGGAGTCCTCCTCGAAACTCAACTAGTCCTCGCCGAAACCAAAACCAAAATGATTCTGCTAGCCCTCCTCGAAACCAAAATCAGCAACCGAATTCTGGAAGTTCTCCTCAAAATCAAAATCAACAACAGAACTCTGGAAGTCCTCCTCGGAGACATGGAACAGATGTTTCTAGTCTGCCCTCAACACCATCCATGACCATTCATGGTACTCAATTCTCCCCTTCAAGGACGCTTATTACCGACGAAGACATGCGCATTTTACATGAACAGACTTTAGACCCCAAAGTTACAAAACCCCTCAGTAAGTCCTTCAGACAGAAATTGCCCATTATTATTCCCTCAGGCCCTTCGAATGGTGCAACGTCCTCTTCGACAATGTCCGAGGAGCAAGCTCGTCGGATTGCTCCCAAATTAAAAGGAGATATTGTGCTTCCCTTAGAGTTAGAGAGTATCATTGGCAACAATATTCGGGGTATTGAGAATAAACACTTAGTAGCCCTCGCCAACATCAAATATAAATACTTTTCAAGAGAAGAGGAAATGATGCTGAGGGCTCGATGGGGCATTCCCACTTATATTAATATCAGATTTCCTGTTGAGGGAGAAACACCTTTATCTGTGAGGGATCACGAGGTGGTGGTCTACACAGAAATCATGAACTGGGGGCTAAGGTATCCCTTAGACCCCTTTTTTATTGAATATCTTTCGAAGATTGACCTTTGTCCGTCCCAGGTTGGGCCCAACATGTGGTTCACGTTAATGGCTTGCATAATGGCCTCAAGACTCTCAGGCCAAGAGTTTTCTCTGGAGCAAATCATTGGTCTTGCTGGTCTTGCTCGAAATCCTTACTTCCCCTTCTACTCATTAACATTCAACCGGGGGCAAAAAATACTGAAGGATCTATTAGAGGCCGACAAATAATGGAGGCAACAGTTCCTCTTTTTCTCTGGCTGCTGGGAGACTGGATCGGAAGCAACTCCTTCGAATCCTCACAGACTTTCGCTAAAGTGGACAATGGAATGTAAGTACTCCATTAACCTTTACTCGTCGAATTTCACAAGTCCTTCGAAATTTATGCTTTTTGTTAAGGCTCCCCGAATATTTGTATGCCTTTGAAGTAATATGTTCCCCCGAACTTATATGTTGTGTTTGACATCTACTTTTCTGCTTCAGCTATGACCGGAGTGTCCAAACCCTACACCGACTACGTCGAGGGAGCTACCACTACTTTCACTAACCTTCGCTTGTGGGCAAAGGAACAGTGGGACAATCATTTTCGACGTTGCTTTGTTGATGAGAACTTGGCTAGGAGTCGACTCTGGAGGCTTAATCCTCTGGATCAGATAAGTATGAGGAGCCTAATGACTCCGCCCTCTGAACGAGAAGTGCTAGAGCGATGTAGCCAACAGGATGTGACAATCTATCTGCCCAAACGCTCTCGCTCTCAAAGTCACCTGGATGACCCTCCAGAAGATGAAGCAATACCACCTCAGCCAACAAATCCCAAACTAGTCACTAACACTCAAAAGACACACTCTTCGAAGGATATAGGGGCCTCGAATTCTAGTGACCCTCGAACAACTGAAGCCCCTCGAGTAAGTCCCAATCCTCCTCCCCCTGCTCCCATCCTTCCACCAAAAAAAGATAACAAGAAAAAAGACTTGAAGGGGAAGGGTATTCTTCTTGAGCCCATCGAAGAGCAGTCTGAGGGAGGAGAAACTCCTGATAACAATGAAGGGACTAACTTTGAAAAAGGAGTCCAAGAGGATGCCATTGATGCTGAAAACAGGGGTCGCCTATCCCCCAAGGAAACTTCCTACCAATCCTTGCACTCTCCTCTGACTGAGGCTTCTCACCCAGCCTCCCTCGAAGGCAGTCCAAGGCTGGCTCCTATCCATGCTCCTCGAACAAACCCTCCATTACTCGTTCATCCTGATGTGGCTTGTGGTAATTTTTCTGAGTTCGATTCCGCAGATTTAGGGTCTCCATCGAGCTCCTTCGAGGTCCCCTTAGACGATGAATTTTCGATGAATCTGCGAAGGCTGCTGCATACTTCAGTAAATCGAGGAAAGAAAATGCGCCATCTCGAAAAGCGTAAAGATTACTACAAGTTCAAAGCATCACTAGTTGCCTCTCAACTCGAGGAGGCCAAGAAGGAGTATGCAGTGATCGAAGGCCAAGCTGATGCCCTGTACGAGTGCCTTTCTGCCTCGGAGAGCTATGTGATCATGCTAGAGAGGTGTTGCCAACAAGAAAGGGATTTGTACAAGGAGAAGACTGCTACCCAGGAGCTGATGATATCTGAATACAAGAAAGGGCATCGCAAGGCATGCGATGGATTTGAGCAGTGTACTGAGTCTCTTCGAAAAGTAGTCGAAGAGCGCGATAATTTGGAGAGAAAGATCAGATGTTTCCCAGCAGAAATCGAAGAGGCAAAGGAGAAGGGTGCAGATGCTTATGCTGCCACATGTTCGAAAACTTTACAAGCTCGAGATGCTGCCACTCGAGCCGGCTTATTGACCCAAATATACACCGACCATCCTGACTATGAACTGGGGCCTTTCTGGAAGCTTGTCCCCCCAGAACTTCGCCCACCCCAAGTAGTTGTAAGTGAGAGTGAAGACTCAGAAGGTGAGGGGAGTGATAGCTCGAAGAATGCCGACTGAGTGAAAGTGCTGTAGGTAGCTTTTTTTGTATGGCCTAAAAGGCCTCTTTTTGTAATGATTTGGAACTTGCTGCGCTACTTTAACTTTGTGAAAGCACTGACTATTCGACTTATCAATGTGTTGTATGTGGGACAAGTTCATAATGATCTTCGGGTTGACAACTTGTCCTTCGAATTATTACCTTATTGACCCTTCGAACTTCAAATTTATTGGCCAGCGAACGCCAAATTTAGTAGCCTTCGAATGCCAACCTACTTGGCCTTCGAATAATTTTGACTTTGATAAATGCGGCAAGTTTTATACTTACCTGGCCTTCGAACAATTTTTACTTAAATGAATTTTAGCAAGTTTTATCTTTGCAATAAAGCCTTCGAATTCCAACTTATTTGGCCTTCGAACAATGTTTACTTAAATGAATTTAGCAAGTTTTATCTTGGCAATAAAGCCTTCGAATTCCAACTTATTTGGTTTTCGAATAACTCTCAGGATCTCTTGCAAGAGAGTTTTATGTTTGTAATAAGGCCATCGAATAATTTTAAGGTCTCCGAAAATAATTGGAAGGAGAAAATATTATAACTCATAACTGAGAATTGCTTCGAGGCACACCTTAATGTAACCCGAAAAATAGTTTGAAGGTCCCAAAACATCGTGGCACACTTTAATGTGGCCCGATGAATAGTTCGAAGGTCCCAAAATAATTCGAAGAACGGAAATTCGAGGCACATGTTACTGTGACTCAAAAAATAGTGTGAGGGACAACAATTCGAGGCACATGTAACTGTGACCCAAAAAATAGTGTGAGGGACAACAATTCGAGGCACATGTAACTGTGACTCAAAAAATAGTGTGAGGGACAACAATTCGAGGCACATGTAACTGTGACTCAAAAAATAGTGTGAGGGACAACAATTCGAGGCACATGTGACTGTGACTCAAAAAATAGTTAAAGTCAAAGAAACTTTGTATTAATGGGATCACCGAAACACCTCATTAAAACCTTCCTGTGCCTAACAGTGTAGGAAAGAGTGTGTCCTCACCAAAACTTTTCCCGAGGGATACATAGGAAGTGAAAAGAAATACAATATTTTCCCCGAGCTCTGCTAATCGAGGTACAGCTTTAAATGCTCAATATTCCAAGGTAAGCGGAGATATCGTCCATTTTTATCTTTCAACCGATACGTGCCTGGTTTTATCCTTTCGGTGACCGTATAAGGGCCTTCCCAATTAGGGCCCAACTTCCCCAAACTCTTGTCCTTAGTATGTAGAAAGATTTTCCGAAGGACCTTGTCTCCTACCTGAAAATACCTATGGTTGACTTTGGATGCATACCGGCTCCGCATAAGAGTTTGATAATGAAGTGAAGTCAGCTGCGCCCGCTGCCTCTTTTCCTCCACCAAGTCTAAAGCCAACGCTCTATGCTCTTTATTGGTGTCTGCGTCATAAGTTGCTATTCGATGTGAAGGGAAGAGGATCTCTGGAGGGACCACGGCGTCCATTCCATAAACCAAAGCGAAAGGGGACTCAGCGGTGGTTGTTCGCGGGGTCGTTCGATATGCCCACAACACCTCCTGTAAATAGTCGGGCCATTTCCCTGCCTTACCTTCTAAGTTCTTTCTCAGCCCGTCGAGGATGGTTCGATTAGTTACTTCCACCTGGCCATTTGCCTGAGGGTGAAACGGTGCCGAGAAACATTGTCGTATGCCCCTTGACACACAAAAACTCTGAAATTATTTGTTATCAAACTGTGGTCCATTGTCCGTTGTAATCTGCAATGGTACACCAAAACGACAACAGATATTAGACAAAACAAATTTGATCACATCTTTGGCTTTTGTGCCCGCGAGTGGCTCAGCTTCCACCCACTTAGAAAAATAGTCAACGGCCACAATTATCGTCTGTCTGCCCCCATAGGCCATTGGTAGAGGTCCAACCAAGTCAATGCCCCATCTGTCAAAAGGAACTGCCTCTGGGATGCTTTCCATCAATGCTCCTGGCTTGTGAATTATATTAGCATACCGCTGGCACATGTCACAACGTTTGACCAGATCTTTTGCATCAGCCGAAATAGTTGGCCAATAGTAACCTGCCAAGAATACCCTGCGTATCAAAGCTTTATATCCACAATGAGCGGATCCTTCACCGTCGTGTAACTCGGAGAGGATAATTTGTGACTCGGGTCCGTTCAAGCACTTCAGTAATGGCCGACTCAGAGATTTCTTATACAACGACCCGTCCAGCAAAATGTAACCGTGAGACTTGAATCTAACTTTTCTGGCTTCATACTTGTCGGCGGGAAAAATGTCATGAGCCAAAAAATCAATGAGGACTGTTCTCCAATCAGGTGTGATCGCATGATTTCCCTCCGAGACGTTCATCACATTGTCTTTACCGATTGAGATCGACGGGCATGTCTGGACCAAAACCCAGGGATAACCTTCTGTCCGCGAAGCAGAAGCAAATGAATCCGGGACGGCATTCAATTCTCGTCGGACATGTTCGAACTTAACGTCCTCAAAACCTGACGCCAAATCTTTCATCAGTTTCAAGTATTGTACCAGTGTTTCCTTTCTCGCCTCGGACTCCCCCGAAACCTGATTTATTACCAGCTGAGAATCACTGACCAACTTTATCCGTCGAGCCCCGCATATCTGAGCTAAGCGTAGGCCGGCTAAAGCTGCTTCATACTCAGCCTCATTATTAGTAGCTTTGAAACCGAAACGGATGGCTTGGAACATAGCGACCCCTTGCGGGGATATTAACTGAACACCTGCCCCGCAGCCTGAGATGTTCGACCCCCCATCCGTTCGTATTACCCACTCTTCCTCGGCAACTATATCAGATACCTCCTGTTCGTCCCTGTCGGAGTGGAACTCAACCAAAAAATCTGCTAAAACCTGTGCTTTTATCGCTATGCGAGGCTCGAATGTTATGTCAAAGTCTCCCAACTCAACGGACCACTTAGTCATTCTGCCGGAGATATCTGGTCGTTGTAATAGACTCTTCAGGGGAAACGTTGTTCGAACCACAATTGGATGGGCTTGAAAGTAAGGTCTCATCTTTCGCGCCGTTGTGACTAACGCCAAAGCCACCTTCTCCAAGGTAAGATATCGCTTTTCGGCGTCCAGCAAACTCTTGCTGACATAATAAATTGGACTCAGGAGAGAGTCAGCTTCTCGGAGGAGAACGGCACTGACAGCACACGTGGATACCGCTACGTAAACAATCAACGTCTCCCCCACTAAGGGTTTAGATAAAACTTCCGGAGAGGTTAGATACTCCTGAATTTGACGAAATGCCGTCGAACATTCTTCGGTCCAACAAAATTGCTTCGCATTCCGCAATACTTTAAAGAACGGGGCACACTTGTCCGACAAGCGGGAAATGAATCGATTTAGGGCAGCCAATCGCCCTGTCAGGATTTGCACCTCTTTAATGTTTCGAGGAGGGCTCATGGTGATCAACGCTCTTAACTGCTCTGGGTCCGCCTCAATGCCTTTTTCACTGATCATGTAGCCAAGGAATTTACCCGACCGTACTCCAAAAATACACTTTTCTGGATTGAGCTTGAGGTTGACCCTACGCAAGTTGTGGAATGTCTCTGTGAGGTCAGCAAAATGGTCGTCGTCTTTCTCACTCTTCACCAACATATCGTCGATATAAGCTTCCATATTCCTCCCAATCTGCTCCTCGAAAGTTTTATTAACCAGGCCCTGATAAGTTGCCCCCGCGTTTTTTAACCCGAACGGCATGACCTTGTAACAGTATAGACCTCGCCCGGTAATAAAAGAAGTGCTCTCCTCATCGCTAGCAGCCAATCGGATTTGATTGTAGCCCGAGTAAGCATCCATGAAAGACAACAATCGATTTCCGGAGGTCGAGTCTACTAACTGATCAATGCGCGGGACAGGAAAAGGATCCTTAGGACAAGCGCGGTTCAAATCTGTGAAGTCGATACACATCCTCCACTTGCCGCTCTTCTTCCTCACCAACACCGGGTTTGATGCCCATAGGGGATAATGCGACTCACGAATATGACCAATACTTAAAAGTCGTTCGACCTCCAACAAAATTGCTGAGGCCTTTTCCGGGGAGACATGCCTCCTTTTTTGGACTATTGGTCGGACATCCGATCGCAAGGCAAGCTGGTGACATATAATCTCCGTCGGCACCCCAGTGACATCCTGTGCACACCAAGCAAACATATCGAGCTTATCAGATAAAAAAGCAATTAACTTCCCTTTAAATTCGGGGGAGAGATGAACCCCTATTTTCAGAACTTTGCCAGCCGCGAACTCGTGTATCGCAGAATCCTCCTCCAGGACCTGAAATCCGGGGGCCTCCCTCGGATTATCAAAAGGGATGACCTCGGAGGGTGGCCCCTTTAATTGCTATGCTGAGTCAGAGGGCCCCCCTCAAACTCTCTTGGAGGACAGGGCGATTTGGTAGCATTCTCGTGCCATCTTCTGGCTACTTCTGACCGTACCAATATTGTTCCCGATCACATATTTTAGACATTGATGCACCGTGGAGATGACGCCATGCATCCGAGACAACCAAGAGCGACCCAGGATAGCATTATATGAGGTGGGTGCGTCAACCACAATGAAGAGTACCTCCACTTCTTTTTTGAATGGTCCACGACCCAACTCCACCATACATTGAAATTCTCCCACGACAACCGCTGTGGCACCAGTGAAACCCACTATCGTTCTATCAGATCTTCGGATGACCGGTGGGTCAGAAATACGGCGATAAGTACTCATAAACAAGATGTTCGCAGAGCTTCCTGTGTCGATGAGTATTTTTTGAATCTGATCCCCGGCAATGCCCGCCGCGATCACTACAGCGTCCTCATGAGGGCCTGCAACATTACGCATATCATCATCATCAAAACAAATAATAGGAGAAGGCGATCGATGCATTTGTGCAGAGACTCCAGCTTCGATCTGGGTGGTCAAATTCACCATGTGCCTTTTGCGAGAGCTGTTCGAATTCCCGGCGATAGTGTCTCCGCCAAAGATTGTTAAGGACTCAAAAAATGCACAAAGACTATCCATCTTCCCCTTTGGAATTTCCTCTTCGACCAAGTTCACATTGTTCCTCCCGACTTTCGGGTCCAAATACTCTTGCTCGATGTCAAAATCGTCAACCCCTTCGGAAATTACCATGGCTGTGTCAGTGTTCTTCGAGACAGCTTTTACCATGGCGTTTTTCTGGGAGTGTTTCTTGACATACTCCAACAGCATTCCATTTTCGATGAGAGCCTGCACCTCCTTCTTCAAGGCTATTCAATCTTTTGTGTCGTGGCCCACATCCTCGTGATACTTGCAATATTTGTTAACGCTCCTACTCTCCCTCGGTGTTTGTATGGGAAAGGGCTTCCTGAACGTAACCGAAGATTTAGCTTTATCAAATATTGCAGCGACATTTTCTGTTAACTCCGCATAGTAGTCGGGCCGAGTCCATTTGTTTGACATGTATCTCCCCCTTTGATTATGGTTTGGTTGATTGCCATAGTACTGCGGGTTTGATTTTTGCCTTGGAGGATACTGACCCGTGCTTTTAGCTTGAACGGTTGATCGGGGGCCCTGAGAGCTTGGCTCAGCCCTCTGAAATTGATTATGGTCCAATTGCTCTCCGGAACCTGTCTCTGAGGCTTGGGTTTCTTCCACCAAGATTCTCTTCTCTACTTGATCTAGCAACGCTCCGAAGGTCATTGCCTGACTTTCTGCCACCGTGTCTTTCAACAACCCGGGGAGAAAACCCATCCTGAACGCTGCAAGCGCTACTGAATCCTTACAGTACTCCATATCTGTTTTGGTCTTGACAAAGCGATTGGTATAGTTTTTGAGGCTCTCCCCCACTTTTTGCCGACAGTAGATTATGGTGTCTCCGTTGGCTCGAAATTTCTTACTCCCCACGAAGTGTTGTCTAAAAATATTCCAGAACATGTCAAAATTCTTAATAGAGCCCTGAGGTAGCCTGTTGTACCATTTGGATGCCACTCCTTTGAAGGTTTGAGAGAATGCTCTGCACAAGAGCTTATCATCATCGTCGAAGTTTATCATAAAGTTCTTAAACTGCTCGATGTGGTTGTCCGGATCCTGAGTCCCGTTGAACTTTTCAAGCATCGAAATGTCAAAATGCTTTGGGAGATTTCCTACTAAGATCTCCGATGATAGAGGAGAGGCTCTCCAGTTGTGCCCTGTACGATAAATGTTAGACCTCAAATTATCGTTGTTCGAAAAGTACAGACCCTCCTCGGAGGGCAAAGTGTACTGCTGCTGCCATTCTGAATTTCGAGGGCCCATATCTTCTTTCCCTAGGAACTTTGCCTGCTCATGAGAGCGATCACCGACTCGGTCATGGCGACTCTTTTCCCGCGAAGATTTCCTCTCCGAACTCCTTCCCCTTCGGGCGCCAGTTCGCCTCTGGTCACGCTTTTTCCTTCTGCGGTATCTCCGAGGGGATGATTCAGAAGTGCTATATCGCGAGTAGTCGCTTGAAGTAGCCGAGTCCGAACGGCATCTTTCTCTCCTCCTCGGAGACCGTCGCTCACGCCTCCGATGCTTGTCATCTCTCCTCTTGGGTCGAATTTCAACCTCGCGCTCCTCCTTTTGTTCGACGGGTTCTCTTCTTATCTCCAATCGAACATTTCCTTGCGCAGCTTCCTATTCCGCCTTCAACCTTTCGATCTCCAGCAATAGTTCATTCCTCTGAGCCAAAAGAGCGGAGTCATCAAAAACGTTTTCAACTCGCCGACCTCCTTCTCCTTCGGACTCCAAGTCATTTCGAAAGTCATCCGTCTCCATATTTTCCTCGCAGTGATCAACTAAATCGTCCCCTCGGCCTTCCATGGTTCTCCTCGGAACAGGAATTATTTCTAAGAAGCGATTATCGTCGGAGCGATTTTCGTTTCCCACAGACGGCGCCACTGAAGAGTTAAAAGATGGTCCGAGGGTGATTTGGTTGTGAGAAGATTTGTTTATAGAGGATTAAGAAGTAGAAGAATATTTGAGTGTTAAATCTAGAGAGAGAAAATGCTAAAATGGTAGAGAGAGAAAGTCGTACTATTCATCTTGAGATTCGTGAAGCATGTGTGGTCCTTTTATAGTACAATTGCGGACCCCACATGCTTTAATTCGGTTTAATTACATCTTTTGGTCCCTGCTATAAGATTCCTTCCTATTTTGGCTATGCCTTTATAACTAGTCCATTTCAGCCCTTATATACTTATTTCTATGCATTTCGGCCCTTATACATTTATTTCTATGCATTTTGGCCCTTATACATTTATTTCTATGCATTTCGGCCCTTATACATTTATTTCTATGCATTTTGGCCCTTGTCTTTTATTCTTCCTCATCAAGGTATAGCTTGGACCATGCAAACTAAGAACAATTCGACCAGTCAATGCATGACTCAACTGTATGCTAATATTGAACCGGATCCAGGAGGGTGACCCATAAGGCCCATGGGTCATAGAATTAGTATAAATACCCCAACCAACTTCATTTAAGAGGTGGGACATTTTCTAAAAACATTAAATACAAGCATACACGTCATTAATCTAACTACTCACTATCCAAAAAATAAGATTCAATTCAAAAACTCCCTAATATACCCTCTAACCACAAATTATCCTCACTATTATTGAGCTTGATAGAAACATAATGTTTTAATGCACTATAAACATAAGCTTATTTATAACAATATTCATTTGAACTAATGTAGTCAAAGCCCAACGTTTCAAGAAAAACTATAGCTAATAGATTAGAGCATGGCCAAAACCAAGACACAATTATCTTTTTATCCTACCTGAAGAGAAGAACTAACCTTAAACAACTTAAGACTCTAGTTAAGAGTTAAACAATACAGAAAATCAATTTTATAGAATCAGGAATCACTGTTTATGTAACCTAATCCAAGAATTTCTAAAATAGTGATGATACTCAATTTAAAGGGAGCTTGAAGATAATTAAATTCCATCTTCATATTGTATTTCAGATTCTACTTAGTTAGACAGTCAGCACCTTTGTTTTGGTCCTTGAAAATGTGAGAAACTACCATTATGGGAGTGATCAGACTTCTACAACATATAAGGATAACCTCAAGATGCCAATGATATTTACCTGTTGATAGAATATTGACTAATATATGTGAGTCAATTTCCATATCAATATTCAACCAACCTTTTTTCATATTTGGAGGTCATCAAAGAGTGTTATGATCTCGACCATAATTGGGGAGAACTTATAATATAAGTTGCTGAAGCCCATCACGATTTCACCTGATTTGTTTCTGATGATTACTCCACCACTGGAGTCACCATTAGGAAGACATAATCCATCAAAATTGAGCTTAAGTCTGCCATGAATTGGGGAGTCCATTTCAAGTAAGTTAGCTTCCTTTTATATTTTAAATAATTTAAACAACCAAGCTCTATGGCTACATTAGTACTATTAGACCAGTGCCTTATCTTAAAGAGGTTATAGTGATCAAGGCAATCCATAATATATTTTATGTAATTTACAGACGACCTGATTTAGTAAGAATTTCCTTTGAACTTTGATTATTTCTTGTTTTCCAGATGACCCAGTAGATATAGGACATTGTCATGAATCTGGTAATATTGATTTTTAACAAATTTGCGAAATGGGACCAGATAACCCAAGCATTGCTACAAGAAATAAACAATTGAACAGAAGTTTCTATAGAGTCACAAAATTTACACTTTGAGTCGGTTACAAAGTGTCTCTTCTGCATTATAGAGTTAATATGAATATAGTTATTAAGAATTCTTCATAGGAGAAATGAAAATTTTCTAGGAGTAATGTAGTTCCAAATTTTACTAAAAAAGGTTATATTTTTTGTGATTCTCTTTAATGTTCATCCATGTATCTTTAGTGTTGAATTTCTCGTCTTTGGAAAGCTTCCATATTATTGAGTTCTCTTTATTGTCTTTGATAGATGTAGTCTCAATTAGGTTAATACTTTCTCAATATAAGAATCCAATGAGTTTATTATTGTTCCATGAGTTTACTTCCGAGAAAGAATTAACTTTTTAGATATGTATCAACTATCATCCAAGATGATGAGGGGAGAATGACCATACCAATTTTCCTACCAAAAATCAACTTCTTATCTTCCCAATTTCCGTCTAATATAATGTTCAGCAAAGTTCTTCATCTTGGCCAATCTCTTCCATGTTTAAGATCCACCCTTAGTATAGGAAACCTACAGAGGTTGTAGATCCTTACAATATCTGTTGCGCATTAATTTGGCCCAAAGTCTTGTCTTATCTGGATTTAACCCATAGTTTGTAGGAATGTATCTTGGATATCATATAATTTTCTGATATATAGAGACCTCATTCACAAAAAGGTTAGCAAACAGAGGACCAGTTAATCCAATGGAATCTATACACCTCTTGAGTAGATCCCAGAGGAACTTATTGGAAGTTCTTTCTCGCATGGTAATACTATATTTAGACAGATAACTACTTTGAATCCAATACATTGGAATAGCCATCGGAACTGAATTAATAAGATTAAGTCTTCCACCATAAGAGAAATGTTTATTCTCTCAATCATTCATCTTGTTATTAACCTTGTTCAACAAAGAGTTATAATTTATAGCCTTGTGGTTGGTGTTTAAGATGATTCCTAAGTAATCAGTAGGCAGATAGCTAATGCTGAAGCCAGTGTGGGTAGTTAAAGTATAAATTATGGTATTGAGAAGGCTAGTAGGACTAATTATCTTGGTTTTGTCCATGTTAATGACTTGTCCAGAGACATCTTGGTAATTCTATAAAAAGTCGCCAAGATCGTTAATAGTAGAGCTAATACCATATTATAAAAATAAGTAGATCGCTATGGACTTGTTATTGACAAATAAATTCGATAATCCTCTAATTAAAACCTCTTCAACACTAATAAACATACTAGAGAAAAGAGGATCCCATTGTCTAAGATCTTTTTTGGTTTTAAAATATCAAACTCATTCACCATTTATAAGGATATAGACATATAAAGACCTAATCAACTTGTTAATAACGTTAACAAATTTAGAGGAGAAGCCGAAAGTGTGTAACACTTTAATGATAAAACTATGCGACATTTTATCAAAAACGTTGGTCATGTCCACCTTGACCATGATATTATCAGCTTTAATTTTTCCATTCAGGTCATGAATAACCCTTTTGCAATTAAGATTTTATCATGAATAAACTTCTATATAACATAACCTTCCGAGACTTCTAAGATGATTTTATGGAGAAGTTTGATAAGTATATTATTAATAATCTTGGATATAATTTTATTCAATAAGGGGCACATACTGATTAGTCTAAAATATTTTCAGGTTATATGGTTGATGAACTTGGGGATAAGATACAAACCTGTGGCCATTATACCTTGAGGAATGTTATGACCAAGCATGAAGGAAGCTATGGCAGCACATAAATATTTATTGATGATATTCTAGCAAGATTGATAGAAGCAACTGTTCAATCCATCCATGGCAACAGCTTTGGAAAAGTTTAGGTTGTTGATAATACCAAAATTCTCTTCTTTAGAAAGAGGGAGCAAGCGTAAGTTATTATCTTCATTTGTAATCAAATTTGGAATATTATTGAAAATAGCGTCATTTATTCTGCGGTCCTCTTCTTCAGTACTTAAGTAAGGCATTTCGGTAATTTTATTAAAATATGATTCAACAGATAGACCCAATAAGTAATTGTCTAGGATCCATTCAGAGCCCACTATGATACTAGATATTCTATTCCTCATTTGCCTTTTGTTGACATAGTTGTGGTATGTTTTTGTGTTTCTCTCCCATTCTTTTATCAAGTTGGAAAAACACTTTTGGTACCATTAAGCTTCTTCCATGTTTAGGGCCTGAAAAAACATAGCATTAGGTTGGAGAGATCAATTCTAGTCTCCATACAGCTATTTCACGAAGCTTAATTTCGGTTTTCTTGACAGCTTCCTCGGTTTCTAGAACTTTATCAAATATATTACCAAAACTAGTTTTACGTTAGTTCTTCATAAGTCTTTTGATTTTGTTTCAAAACACATACAGAATATAACCATCTATATTTTGGTTCCAATTGTTCTTCACAAAGCTAAAGAAATCATTGTTTAAAGTCCACATATTTAAAAACTTGAAGCTTTTTTTAAAAGTAATCTTGTCTTTAATTATAGTAATACAGAGGGGAGTATGGTGAGAGCATGTTCTGGTTATATAAAAAACCTTTGTTTTATTGAAAAAGTCAAACTATGATGAATTGTAAAGGACCCTATCCGAACGCTTCCACTTAGATTTGTTTGATCGTGTGAATTTAGAATATGCATATCTAGCATGTGACCGTCTTTGATAACATCATAAAATCTTAAGAACTATCAAAGCAAAAAGAAGAGTACCCAATCTCTTCATCAAAAGATGAAATCACATTAAAGTTTACCATGATCGACCACTCTTTAAATGTAGTTGGTATGTCTTTTAAAATATTCCAAATCTTCAAACTTTTTTTTTGACACTTAACATAAACACTCTAATAAGAAGCATTTGTTCATATATGAATAAATAATTTCAACATATAAACATAGTCATGATCTAAGTAATATATTAACAACAAATTCATCATTGCAATATAACCAAAAAAAAAGGTTAAATTTTTATTTAATTTATTTTTTATATATTATATTAATACCAAAATAAATTAGGTTAAGATCCATTAACAGGAACCAAAGTTTAAATTTAATTTTTATATTATATTTTTGAGTAAAAGCATTAATTTTCCTCGGTTTCGTTTCTTTCGGATCCGGAAAGAATTCCCTGAAGACCTTCTTGAAGCTGTCCTTGCGAGACTTCCTGTTGCAGCATTTTTCCGATTCCGTTCAGTTTGCCGGACATGGAACTCTTTATTGACTTCACAGAGTTTCTCTAACCACTGTGACCAAGTGCCACAGACTGTGCCGTGGTTCTGCACCATTAGCATGAAAATGTGAACCCTGGAGCGATGTATGATCCGTCCTCGAAGAAATGGCACCATCCTACCATTTCTGCGCTGCCCAGGAAGACAATTTTTCTGCCAGTTGCATCTGCAGGAGGGCTTGTATGCTTTCTGGATATCGGTCATAGAATTTTCTATATATGCAACCCTCTAAGTCAGTCTGTAAAGGAGTTACCAGCTAGGTCAGTGAAAGAGTGGTCTCGGATTGCTGTTGGAATGACTCCGAAGGATACAAAATCTTGTGGGTTGGCTGTGATGGTGAGTACCAAACTTTTCGACTCCCTAAATAATACTTGGCTTCGACCCGGGCCATCAATTATCAACCTACCACTATCACTAAACTTCCGGATTAAATCTTGTGGATATTATTTTCACGTCACATTTGTTTTATTGCTCTTTTTGTATTAATGCTTCTGGTTTTATTGAACTGTCTGGTTAAAGGCATACACTGTTTTCATCTACAATTTCACCAATAAACTACTACATCTACTACACCGATATAATTAGTAGAAAAGACTTAAATCTACTTCCATTTACTTAGGAGTAACCACCACAACCACCCACAAATCAAATCACAAAACATTATTATTACTATAAAGCACTGGTTTTCTCTGTGTTGTTAGATATTTCGAACATAACAAACACAACAATGGCAGTGTTGTCTTCATCAAGAACATGTTTTGCTCCCACTAAACCCCATTTCGTGCAGCCATGTCTCCCTGGTTTCACCCACCAATTTGTAAGTCTTTACACTTCTACGTTTGAGTAGTGTTTTAAAGTTATAGAAAACATTCAAGAAACATATTATCCATTAAATCTTAAGGTTTACAACATTTGTTTGAAAGATGTTTATATTGGGGTTGTTAGCTGATCCATTGGTTTATAGAAGTTAAAGCTTGAGAACTCGATCAACTTCTAACTATATTGTCTATTGCTTGCATGTTTCATTATTCTTACTTCTCAGAGCATTCCCGTTGTGTTCTTTAAGGACTACTTACTCGGAAACGAGTCTAAAAACGTTACACTTCGATCTAGACTTTCTGACAAAAGCTGGAAGGTCAAAATCAACGGTCACAAACTAACGACCGGATGGGAAGAGTTCGTTGTTGCTCACGGAGTTCAACTTGGTGACGTTGTTGTGTTTAGATACGAAGGCAACATGGTGTTCTATGTCACGGTTTTTGATTCCACTGCGTGCGAGAGAGAATATCCACCGGACGTATGTGTCGAAGAGGAGGATTCGAGTAATAATTCTGATGAAAATAATTCTTCCGGAATGGTTTTAAGTAAGTTTTGTATTGGTGTCAAATTATATATATATTTGACTAATTATTTTTAATTGTATGGTTTTATTGAAGCAAAACTAAAGAAACCGGTACTAAAGAAGAAAGCAAGTTCGTGGAGACTTGACTGCCCAAGTTTTCTAGTGACCGTCAGAGCTTATAACATCGAAAAGAATTACATGGTAAGATTTACATTTAATTTTAAGCTGAATTTTGATATCCTATTATTTAGGTAAAAACCACCCTGAGAGAATTAAATATATTGAATGTCGCCAAAATCATTACATATTATAACAATCTAATATTTTAAGAGTGTAATATTTTAATTTCTCATATTCCTTCAACATTGTTATTAGTTTGGTTTATTTTGGGCGGAAGGTATTTTAGTAAAGTGTTTTAGTAAGTTTGGGTATTTTGTGTTTAGGTTCAGGACTAGTGAGATAATTAAGCAATCTGATGGTATTAGATGTTGATCAACTTCATGAGAGTGGTTGAGATATTTAAACTCTTAATTAATGACCCATGGATTTACCGGGTCAAGTTGTGAAAGCGAATCAAGTTTAAAAACTCATTAGTCTTCTAAATAGATTAGCAAATAGCTTAGTCAAAAAGGTGTTTTATATTTATCCTGTGCGGATTTTTTAGTGGAGTGTTATGATCCGAATTGCCCCTGTCCATATTAAATGGTGGGCTATGACTTAAGTATCCGAACTCATCGGTTATAATTATATTAAAATTATATTATTATTTTTCCAACAATTAAAATATATAGAAGAGATTTTTAATGATTTTTAGTTTCTTATCAATTATCATTCCTAGTTTTAAAAATAGTTTAATATAAGATTATGATGTTTTATGTGGGTTACATATCAGTAAAATAATAATATTTAAGAGTTATTGAGAATGGTATAAAAAATTGGAAACAAAATTAATAACAAAAAGAAAATTAAAATTTAAAATAGGGTATGATTAAATTCGGTTCCAAATAATGTTCAAAAAGTAGAGTATTTTTTAATTCTTACTATTTTGTTACATCTGATTTTGTTCATCGGTTGGATCATTTATATTCATCCGGCCGGAAATCTCCGGCCCGGTTGAGAAGACCGGTCCTGCCGGTAATAAAAAGAAGAGTTTTAATAAGCTGTTGAACTAGACAAAATTTGAACCTAGTTATCTTTTTTATCCGGATTTAACCATCTTAGTATTAAAACCTGAAACCGAGGTGTTATGCCTTGATATGTTTTTGATTATGTACCGCAGCGTTTGCCAATTGAATTCGTGAAGAAAAATGGATTAGAAAACAAAGTTGGTGAGATAAGTTTAATTGACGGGCGCAGTAGAGTTTGGTCTGCAAAATTGAACAAAACGAACAAATCTGAACAATATTTTATCGGCCGTGGTTGGAAGGACTTCTCCATTAAGAATAGGCTGAAAGAAGGGGATTCACTCAAGATTGTGATCATTCAGAAGCGCAATGAACTTTTCTTCAAAATCTCTAGTAAGTATTTTATAATATATATCCATATTCTTCTATTCTAAGTTTCTAACCCTAAACCTAATTCTGCCATTATTATTTTTCGTGATTGCGGTCGTTCCCGAGGTTGAAGCTACCCCATCAAGTGAGTCGGCCGAGGTCAAGTCTGCGGTCAAGACACCAAAGACCAAGAAAGCTAAGGAGCCAAAAGTCAAGGCTACTAAGAAACCTGATGCTGCTGAACCAAAGGCTCCAGTGGCTAAGGTGTCTAGGACTTGGTCAAGAACTTCTCCTGGGAAGATGACTGCAGCTCCAAAAGCAAATCCAAAGAAAGCTGAGGCGGCAAAGAAGGCTCCGTGGAAGAAGTCACCGCTGAACATTTAATTTAAGGGATGGTAAACGATGGAGATGGATCACGACTATTTTTTTGGGGTATGGGTAAATTCGTGATCCACCTCTTTTTATCTATTTAAACCCATTAGGTTTGGATAGTTGTCCGGACAAAAGATTTTGTTTTCCATGTTTAAATCCATCGGATTGGATAATTATCTTCGGATATTCGTTGATCATGTATTAATTTATTTTATGTTTTTTATTTTGTTCTTTTAAAGTAAAATTGAATCTTTTGTTTTACAAAATCCATGGAACAGCTACTGAAAATCAGAAACTTGCCCGCAAACGACTAAAATTACCAAAAAAAAATAAAACACATGTCCAAAAATCGAAAGGGAAGGCAAACAAATACTACAAACGTAGGGTAGATATTCTCTCGCATGCTTTGGAATCAAAGACCGTGACATATAACACCATGTTGTCTTCGTATCTAAAAATAAAAATTTATAACTTATTTTTAAATTTTACAAACTATATTTTTTAGAGAATTTTGTTGTTTAAATTCACTTTTATTGTGGCACAGTGGGACTCAGGAACCCACCCAATTCCTAAACTGAAGGTTTAAGTACCGAAAAAAAATCAAAAATACCTTCATCCTGTGGTAAAATTAAATTAGGAACCCACGACCTCCACTCAAATCATGGGTTCGATAAGTAGAGAACCACTTTTTATGTTTTTTATTTTATCTCTTTTCTTTTTATATTTTTTATTATTATTCTTATCTATATATTTTCTTTTTAAATCTATCCTATATTTTCTCTTTTTTTAATCTCATTTTTTTATTCTTATCCTATATATTTTCTTTTTAAACCTATCCTATATTTTTTTTTATTTTATATCTTTTCTTTTTATATCCTTTTTTTTATTCTTATCTATATATTTTCTTTTTAAACCTATCCTATATTTTCTCTTCTTTTTTTTCATTTTTATATTCTTATCCTATATATTTTCTTTTTAAACCTACCCTATATTTTTTAATTTTATATCTTTTCTTTTTATATCCTTTTTTTTATTCTTATCTATATATTTTCTTTTTTAAACCTATCCTATATTTTCTCTTTTTTTTCTCATTTTTTTTTCTTATCCTATATATATATTTTTTAAACCTACCCTATATTTTCTCATTTTTTTTATTCTTATCCTATATATTTTCTTTTTAAACCCACTTATTTTCCTATATTTTCTCATTTTTATATCCGTTTATTCTTATCCTATATATTATTAATATATTTTCTTTTTAAAGATCTTATCCTATATTTTCTCATTTTTATACCTATTTATTCTTATCATATATATTTTCTTTTTATAACCACACTTATTCTTCCTATATTTTTCCATTTTTATACCCGTTTATTCTTATCCTATATATTATTTCATTTTTATACCCTTTTATTCTTATCCTATATATTTTCTTTTTATACCCACACTTATTCTTCCTATATTTTTTCATTTTTATACGCGTTTATTCTTATCCTATATATTATTAATTTTTTTAAAGATCTTATCCTATACCTATATTTTATCTTTTTTATACTCACGTATCCTTATTATACCCACTTATTCCTCCTATATATTAGGTTATATATATATATATATATATATATATTAAACTCTAACTACAAAATATAGTATTTTCTTTCTAGTTTCTAATATCATTTTAAAAAACTCTAACTACAGGCTGCAAATTACTTTCTTGCTTTATTTTAGTTTTTCCTAATCACATTTTAGTTATTTATGTAACATACATTATGTCATGACACGGACAGTTCAATATTTGAAATTTGAATATATATATATACTTCTTCAATAATAAAGTCCAGGACACCACGGTGTTCCGATCCTGGCTACGCCACTGAGTGGGAGTATACTATAATAAAATAGCTTTTAAATATTTATTGAATTTCAATCTTAGATAAATATTCTTACAGAGAAGCAGAGAGTCTCAATATATTTATTAGAAAAAAAAAGAAAAAAAATGAGTTTTTCTTAATTTTAAACTACGAGTGGAAACAAGACAAAAGGTCAAGTGACCATTGATATGGGTAGGACTGTTATCGGTCCGGTTCGATTTGGGTTTTGAAGGAATTGGACCAGACCGCTAAGTTTATCGGTTCAGATCGGACCGGACCGTTAAACTTTCGGTTCTAATTTTTGAAACCGGATCGAACCGTTAAGTTTTCGATTCGGTTCGGTCTAGTCTGATTTGGTGGTTCCGGTTTCGATTCGGTCCCGTTTCGATCCGGTTTCAGTCCGGTTCGGTCCGCTTATAAAATATAAAACCAAATTTTAATTTGATTTTTAATTTTTTTATTGAAATAAATGATATAAAAATTAAAGTTTATAAGTTAATCTTTGATTTTGTTAAAATATTGGTAATTAACTATTAATTTTGGTATTTTAATTTATAAAAAAAATATAAAATAATAATAAATAATTGGTTCCAACCGTTTTATTAGTCCAATTTCTTATCGTTTGTACCGGTTTATCGGTTTCATCGGTTCGATTCCGTATTGGTTCCATCGGTTTATCGGTTCGATTCCATATCGGTCCTATCAGTTTATCGGTTTTATCGGTTCGGTTCCTTATCGATTTTCGGTTTTTAGAATGGAACCGCAAACCGGACCGTTAAGGTTCGGTCCGATTCTCGATCCGGTCTTTATCGGTTCGGTCCCGGTCCGGTTCTCGGTTCCGGAAAACCGTTAAGAGCCCTAATTATGGGGTAATAATATTCATCAAGTTTAAAAAAACCAACCGGTTTTTTCTAATTCAAAAACAGTTTTTTGGACGGTTTTTCAAAAAAGTATTTTTCTATAGACAACGTATAACAACGAATTATCTAAACAAATAATTCATATTTTGATGTATAGTATATCATTTTTATAAAGACTAAATATTTTTTTTCATGTGTATTTTGTATTCTCACTTTGTGTTGAGAAAGTCAACTGCAAGATATATACGTCCTCCATATCCAAAGGAACGGGGAGAAGGCTAATAGAGTTAGCGATTTCTTGAAGGTAAGAGTGTTGCGATTTACTATCATAATGAATCTAAGCGGGTCAATTTAAAGTGTTATTGGAAATGATATTGACGACTTTATAGTTGATGTGTATTCTAGCATAATTAATAATACTCAGACCAAACGATTAACTAAGAAATTAGAGAAGAGCCTGTGGAGTTGGTGTTTCTTGATAAGCCTATATTATGTTTCGGCGCATTGTAAGGTGCTTATCACTAACACAGGTCTGACTCACCAGAATACTAAAGGGTAGGATAGAGCTAATTTAGAGAGAAAAAATAGTGGACATCATGTGAATAGTAAAAAATAAATAGTGTACCTCAAATGTCCTAACGTGGGCTATTTATAATGACCGTCTTGGGCCTAGGTGGCTACATTGGCCCAAACTTTATTAAGATTATTTATGTAGTATTTTATTCACAATAATAAACACTAATTAGATCAGACAAATAGTTAGCCCATTAATTTACCAAATATCACTTATTGGTAGCTTATGATTCCTGAAGATCATGTCGAAGTAAGAATATGAGGGGTCTGAGGTGCTTCGGCTGTTTGGAGTAGTGCGTTGGACGACAGAATCTTGGGTAGGGTGATTCATTGTGGTGAGTGAGATGACTTTCTTTTTGTTTATAGGGGAGTAACTTTAGCAAAGTTGGTGGCGTCGGTTCTTGGGTTTCTTTCGGTTGGAAATGCTTCAGTATGTACTGGTTAAAGTAAGAAGGACCGTGAAACCGGGGGAGATGCAACGAAACCATCTGAAAACCACAAACGCTTCTCACATAGGCGTTCGAACGTCACGTGTCAGTCTTTTAACCCACCCATAAATCATGGCATGCGTAGGTCATTATGTTCTTCGTAGGGTTTGAGATCACGCTAGATCGAGATGGTCATATTAACACCAAAAGACTTTATAAATACAAATCCACTTTCACTGAGGCAATCCTGTTATAAAAATAAAAAATCAGTTATAGAGAGAAGCTCTCCGTGACTAACACGTAGACCATTATTAATCATTTTCTGATGGTACAAACCATTGTGTTAATCATTTTGAAAGGCTTCAATCGGTTCTCCAAGCATTCTACCATTGTTCTTTGGCAAGTACACTTCTCTCGTCGTCGCCTCTTTTCTTTACACACTGATGAGCGGTAAAAACTATAACATCATTCAAAAGTTATGGAGTTACAGAATGACTCCTTAAAAACTGAGTACGAGGGAGAATGTAGCTTTTCCCTCTCCTTCTCTGGTGAATTTGAGAAGGAGCACAAAAACTCTTAAATAATCCAAGTGGTGTAGCCTCTTACCCAAGTTATTAAGAATAAAATGCATATTTTTGTTAATCCAATGGGTTCATCTTGTGATGAATATTTGGATACTCCCGACCGAGCCCCCCCTCCCAACTACCGATCAAACCACTAGTGAATCTTATGGGGATATCAATTCTCTTGTGAGGGTAAACCCTTTTGATGGGCCAGAGTTGGACGTTTCTACCTACGGGAGTCTGGAGACCCGGATAAGAAAGGGAAGCAAGTCTTGGAAGTAGATGATATTGAGTCTTCTAAGAGGAATAAGAAGAAAATGACCTCCGAAGCGGATCAGAAAGTAAATCAGTTAAAATCAAGATGTTAACTCCTAGCCTTATATGATATTCCTTACCTCTATGATGACCCGAAGGAAGAATATATCATGCATAGAAAATAGGTCATACCCTCGAACATCCACATTCAGCTACCCAAGACATGTGAGACCCCTCTCACGTGGAAGAAAATGAGTAATTGGTGTTCCATGAGTGGTTCGATGAAAGAGTTTGATTCCCCTTTCACCCGTACATCATTTGATTCTTTGAACTAGTCAATGTATGACCATGTTAGGCCAACCCCAAATCTCCAATACATTGTGTACTCTTATGTCATGCATCATATCTTCGACGTTATTTAAGATTTAGTTAGAGGTGGAGGAGCTTCTTTCACTGAGCACCATAACTTCCAATTCAACCTTCTCGACCTACTTCATTTATTTACCAAACCGATATAAGGTTGTTGACGATCTCTAAGAAAATATTCATCCGCCTTTTTAGTTTTTAGAAAAGAAAGAGTAAGAACATGATTTCAAACTTTTAGCCTTGATTTAATTCATGTATTGCTTTATCACTTCTCCTTTTATTTTTACAGATCTATGACATTTTTCTATTGCAAAATACTCGAAGATATTTTCTTCATATATTGACAACGTCGAGGCCATATTTCTATGACTCTGTTATTGGATCGTAGATGGTAGATTCCACCAGTGCTTTACCCTCACATTTTCATCCAGGCCAGGTTGTGGATTATGGCGGACGAAAAACATCACTCATCAATCATCCAGGCCAGGTTGTGGATTATGGACATCACTCATCACTCATCCAGGCCAGGTTGTGGATTATGGCGGACGAGAAACATCACTCATTTTCATCCAGGCCAAAAGGGATAAAACCCTATTTTTTTTAATCATAATTTAATTAATCAAAGTCTAATGACAAAAGTAGGGTTTGAGACGCCTTAAATAAGAATCGCTCAAATCCCTAATACAAAATATGGAAACAAAAATAAACGCAATAAAATAATATCCAATTAAATCTGAATCTAATCAGATTTAATTTGCTACCTTAAATAAATCCTTATAATATGGAAACAAATATAAATGCAATAAAATAAAATAATATCTTATTAAATCTGAATCTAATCAGATTTAATTTGCTATCTTAAATAAATCCTTAAAATATTAAAATAAAATAAATAAAACTAAAATATTTAAATAGATTTTTGTAAAAACTTTCCCTACATCAGATAGTTAGATAGATGGTTCAGAAAAAGAGCTCGACAGAACGAGTTAAGAGGAAGAGCGGAACCTTGATAATCCTGCCAACATTTTGGCCGAATGGAAGAATTATGATACCCTTTCCACCAAGTGACGTTTCGTGGTTTGAGTTTCCTTCGTTCATTTTTTTTATGTCATATTTTTCTTGAAATCCCGAGTAGATCGGGGTTGAATATTGTGTTGTGTTCTTTTTTAAACTAAACTCAATGGTTTGCCAAGGCATACTATTATCTTAATAATACTCCCTATGTCCCAAAATACATGTCGTTTTAAGGTTATGCACGGGTTTTAAGGAAGGTCATAATTACATCTCTTTTTCATAAAAAGTAGAAAAAAGAAAGAGTCTAATTGGTAGATGATTATAAATAATATTAAAATTTGCATTGGTAAATGAAAACGACATGTATTGTGGGACAAAAAATATTTCCTAGAACGACAAGTATTTTGGTACGAAAGGAGTACCTAGGATTCCATGGTATTTTGTATCTGTTTTTGTTAATTAAACCAAACGATTTTACTTATAGGGCCATTTTGTTTCATATATTTCAAAGTCCCCACAAACCAACGTCGGACTCTTTCCAGATCTGGTTTAAATGAAAACCTGTTCGAACTTTTTGCCTTCGTGTTTACTTCGGTTTATTGTGCATTTTTACTATGTTCGACTCTTTTGTTTTGATCCATTTCATAATCTTTTGTTTTGGTCCACTCCATACATTTTGTTTTGTTCCACTCCATACACTTTTTTGTTTGGTCGCTTCATACTCTTTTATTTCGGTCCACTCCGGAATCTTTTGAATTTAGTCACTTATGACTCTTTTGTTTTAATCCATTTTGAACTCTTTTGTGTTTGGTCACTTCAGACTCTTTTATTTTGGTGGCTCTTAACTCTTTTATAATTTCTAAAGCTTCACCCATAATATCCAAATGTATGACTCGTTGAGCCCCTATTTCGACCAAACCCAGTTGGAACATTTTATGAATGAACAGGGCCTTCGTACGGGTGTTAGATAAGATGGTAATAAACTTATTATATGAAACTTGACCATAAAATTACCCTTCCTAATTCGTTCTATGAACTTTATTTAGCAATAAACGAGGTTCAATTTTTCAAACTTTATAGTGCGTCCGAGCGTAAAGCCAAATAACATTTGTTAGAAACTCTAAGGTGTTGACAAAGGGAATTGCTAAAAAAAAAGCCAAAACTACTCCGCGAAGTCGCCTTTTTCTGTTTGTTAATATTTACAAAATTGCCACTAGGCAAAAAACCCAAAAAGTCCTTAGAAGTTCATTTAATTACGTTTTATGCCATTATTTACTTCATGAAGTTGCAAACAGAAAATCTACCATAACCTAACATTTTACTTCCTAAAACTCACTAAAATCATAAAAACTCAAAACTTAAACTAACCAAAACTCTTTTTTTCAACTTTGTAAAACTTAATAAAATGTTAACAAAACTTGACGAAATGGTAACAAAACTTGTTTTTCTACAAACTAATATGAACATTGACCCTTGTATCTTTCTGTTTTTTCTGAAAAAATAATTTTAAAAAGAAAATAAAAAAATGTCCGTTTCCGCCAGACGATGGCGTCCAGGTGGTGTTCGTCGTCATCATCCTGTCGAAGAAGATGGTACTTTCCGCCGGGCAAATGGCGTCAGCACCATCGTGGGCGCCATTGCATTGGCGGACAGACCTGTATCAGATCTGTATCGTTTTTTTTCAATTTTTTAACATTTATCTTTCAATTTTGTCCATTTTTGTAAGTTTTTTAGTAGGTTATCATTTATTAAAGACTTATACTAACTAAAAACAATATAAATTTAAAGTAAAACAAAATACCCATTATGGTTTAAGAAACCTTTCGAAAACTAAGATCTAAATATGTTTTTATTTTGCAAATAAGTGGTTTTGAAGGCAATGAGTAACATTTTAATTGATAATGATAGTATTACCTTCTTTAGTTTTAATTTTAGTTCTTTATGTTTAGAGAGAAAGTAGAGAGAAGGTAGAGAAATTGTATTTTTTTTTTGGAAATTATGGTAACTTCACGGAGTAATTTCTTCTATTTATACGATTTCGTGAAGGACAAAATCGTCAAAAAAAATAACTTCACGGAGTAATTTTTAAAATTCAAAACAAGCGACTTCACGGAGTAAAAATGGCTTTTTTTTAGCAATTCCCGTTGACAAATTATAAGAGCAAACAACGAATTTCTAAGATAAATTATTTTAAATTTATTGGATAAACACAACCTTTAAATAAATATTAATAAAAAGTAATTATCTTAACCTGGCCATTCAGAGATTTTACGTTCAAAATAATCATAAAAATAAACTTTTAGAATATCAAAGAAATTATTTTGACTACTTGTTAGTTAAGGAGAAATAAAAATATGATGTTTCATTAACTGATAAATACTTTAGGATAATAGAAAATCATACTCCACCCAACGCTTGTCATCAATCGACCCTAGGTCTCTTATCTCCACAAACGGTTCGAATCAAAACATATTATGGGCCGAAACTTGGTAATCGTACTCACGAAACTTGGGCGGCCATCTTAATGCTCGACGGAAACGTATTTCTTTGCAACTGAAAAGTTAGCCTCCTTAATACGAATAGATCGACGAATCCTCGATATGGCTACCCCAACGGAATCGTCTCTAACTTTTGGGATCCAACATACGTCTTCCTCACTCCTCACATATTGCAACAATTCACCCATGTTTATAACCTTTTAGATTTCATCCATCAGCATTTTGCATTTCCTCGTGCTATGTCCGGTGTCATTATAATATTCACGGAACTTCCTATCTCTATGTTCCTGAGGCTGAATCATTATGGGAGGGGGCTAAAACAAACATGATATTTTAACCTTCCTTTTCAAAACCCCCTTTGATAAATAGGCTCCTAAAATAACCCATACACAGAAAAGGAAACAATGAGTTTTTGAGGTCGTATTTTGTGTGCACAAAATGCGTATAATAACTCAGGTTTTCTTCATAGCACTGCATGCAGAGTATTAAGTGGTTTCCATGAACCCATGTCATTTTGCTCCCCCCAAACCGATATCTGAAGATTTTTGTTAATCTGATTCATCATAACTCCAACATTATCTTTCAGACATACTTACCCCAAAACATCCAAAACTAGTTGACAACAATTCTCATACCGATAAAATATCCTCAAGATGATGGATCTCGAAATGAAGATGACTTACACGTTGAAAGAAAGAAAACTCACCTTATGAATACAGAAGAAAATATTAAAAATGCTAATAAATAATCAGTAAAAGGAATTCGTAGTTTTCTTGGTCATGCTAGATTCTATAGACGTTTTATTCAGGACTTCTCAAAGATCACCAAACCACTTTGTAGTCTACTTGAAAAGGATGTTCCCTTTCGATTTACTGAAGAGTGTTTCGTTGCTTTTGAGCTCTTAACGAAAAAGTTGACTTCAACCCCTATCATCACTGTGCCTAACTGGGAGGAGCCATTTGAGATGATGTGTGATGCTAGTGATTTTGCTGTGGAAGTCATTCTTGGTCAAAAGAAGCTGAAGGTGTTTCACGTGGTTCACTATGCCAGTAAAACCCTCAATGATGCACAATGAAGCTACACCGTTACTGAGAAAGAGCTTTTGGCTGTTGTCTATGGTGTTGAGAAGTTCAGATCCTACTTGCTTAGTGCTAAGGTCACGGTTTTCACGGATCATTCGGCTATCAAATACCTGCTATCTAAAAAGGATACCAAGCCTCGCTTAATTCGATTGGTACTCTTGCTTAAGGAATTCGAGTTGGAAATTAAAGACAGAAAGGGGACCGAAAACCAGGTAGCTGACCATCTCTCACGTCTTGAGCAACATGAGAAAGACAAAGGAGATGGAATTCTTATCAACGAATGTTTCCCAGATGAGCAGTTGTTCCTGATCCAAGGAGAAGTGCTATGGTTTGCTGATTTTGTTAACTATCTGGTAAGCAATGTGATTCCTTCAGATTTTACTTGGGCTCAACGGAAGAAATTCTTGCATGACGTGAAATGGTATCTTTGGGATGAGCCATTCTTGTTTAAACACTGTGCTGATAAGATGATCCGACGTTGCATTCCTTACAGTTAGATTGAGAAACTTTTACATGATTGTCACTCTACTGTTTATGGAGGACATTATGCTGGGGATAAGACAGCTGCTCGAGTTTTTTAAGCAGGTTTCTACAGGCCTACCTTGTTTAAGGATGCTCATCTGTATGTTCGTAGATGCGATCGATGCCAAAGGGTTGGTAATATTTCCAGGCGAAATGAGATGCCCCTTAATATGCTTCTTGGGGTTGAGGTATTCGATGTGTGGGGAATAGATTTCATGGGACCATTTATGTCCTCATGCAACAATCTATACATACTCTTAGCTGTGGATTACGTATCTAAATGGGTTGAGGTGAAAGCTCTCCCAACTAACGATACTAAAGTAGTGCTCAATTTCCTTCGTAAACAAATCTTCACTCGCTTCAGAACTCCTCGTGCAATAATCAGTGATGAAGGGACTCACTTTTGCAATCGTCAGTTCACAACCTTGTTGGATAATATGGTATTTCTTATCATGTTGCTACTGCTTACCACCCTCAAACTAATGGTCAAACTGAAGTTTTGAATCGAGAAATCAAGCGAATCTTAGAAAAAGTGGTGAATTCTTCGAGGAAAGATTGGTCTCTGAAGTTAGATGAAGCGGTATGGGCATACCGAACGGCTTACAAAACTGCACTTGGGATGCCACCATTTCAGTTAGTATATGGTAAGGCTTGTCATCTTCCAGCCGAACTCGAGCATAAGGCATTCTGGGCTTTAAAGAAGTTGAATTTCGACATTCAAGCAGCTGGTGGGTAGTTTTTGCTTCAATTAAATGAAATTGACGAGTTTCAATCTCAAGCCTATGAGAACTCGAAGATGTATAAGGAAAAATTCAAGAAATGGCATGATAGGAAGCTTTTACATAAAGCTTTTGAGCCGGGTCAATTGGTTCTTCTTTTCAACTCTCGTCTAAAGCTTTTCCTTGGAAAGCTCAAGTCAAGATGGTCTGGATCAACACGGAGCAGTTAAATTCTATGAGGATTCGCCAGACAAAGCATTCAAATTCAATGGTCAACGACTCAAGCATTACTATGGAGATGTGGTGAACCGTGAGGCATTCAACATCAGTCTCGAAACTACATGATTTCGAGCGGTATTGTCGAGCTACCGACGTTAAACAAGTGCTTCGTGGGAGGTAACCAACTGGGAAACAATGATTAACACTGTTGGACGAGTAGGGGAGTATTTCTTGTATCTTTTAATTTCTTGTAGTTGCATTCATCATAGTAGTTATTCATGATAGACAGTGCATCTTCAGGTTAGTCATACTTATTTGCATATTCATGCCATGATCATATAGACTGTGTTTAGGATCGAGTTAGTCTATTATCATAGAATTTTGTTCATACATTTTGCATCTTTGATCCCTTGAGTTGCTGTTTCTACTTAAGTAGCCAATGATGAAAATTGTTTGGAATGATAGTAGGAATAAAATCTAATTAGGATGCTTGTAAGTTAGCTTACTTGATGTACAAGCACAATTAATACACGTAGACTCATCAATTGTTTTTATGCTAGTTACGGACACACTTGAGTATTGTTATACATAATCCTTGCTTAGGTTCAGAATCATAGCTTAATCCTTTATTAGCTCATGGATCACAAAAATATAAGTTTGGTGGAGTTGAAAGATAAATATGCGTATTATTCAGGTAGACGTCAAAGGCTAGTAGCCGCCCGTTGACGTACGTCCTCTCGATGTGGGCTGCGTATTACGAGTAGTCTAGGGGTGGAATAAGATGGAGCGAAACGCACTCATTCCCAATCGGTTGAAAAGGAAAAAAAACAAAAAACAAAAGAAAAAACAAAAGAAAAAACAAAAGAAAAAAAGAAAAAGAAAAGACAAAATTGGCTAGGATGAGCTCTTTGGTACTTGAGTTATTAAGTTCTAGGGGACTTTGTGGCTAGTGACCTAAGACTTTTCCGGTATGGGATCCGCTAACCTAAAGCTCGCTACATGAACACCATTGTATAAGTCTTTTGGGGACCTCGTCCATTGCACGGTCAAATAAGCCTTTGTGTGTCTTTATATAGAATAAAGCATAATAAATCTTTGACAAACCCGGGGAAATATGGATGTGCATCTTGACTATGGAGAATCTAGGTTGTATTTCGTTTCTAAACTTGTGGTTATTATGATAAGAATGAGTAAGGCCCATTAACTTGTACTAAAAACATGTCGACTGAGTTCAAGCACATACGCAGTCAACTATGTTTGTATTGCTAGCATTTGAGTACCTAGTTATTTCGCATTCCGAGGTCATTCCATTCGTTGAGGCATTTATGCTGAATTAGTTAGGGTTACTCGTTCGGGATTATTGCATTCTTGCATTAATTTAAATTCAGTTGCATTCATGCA
Source organism: Limnanthes douglasii subsp. nivea (assembly GCA_036936605.1). Taxonomy (NCBI): domain Eukaryota; kingdom Viridiplantae; phylum Streptophyta; class Magnoliopsida; order Brassicales; family Limnanthaceae; genus Limnanthes; species Limnanthes douglasii. The sequence goes on along the minus strand of JAUPFV010000003.1, from coordinate 331,007,022 downwards.
TCAATTGTTAAACCTGTTTTACATTGCTTGAGGACAAGCAACGGTTTAAGTTTGGGGGTTTGATAAGTGCATTTCAAGTCACTTATTACGCTTTCATTATTCTTAAAATCGCCGCCGTTTAACAAGTTTTCGTTGTGTTTCAACGTGTTTTTCATTCATTCTCGTAGGTATAATTTTGTATGTTTTATTTCCCTTTAACATTTTTATGGCTAGATTGACTATTGATTATGTTCGTAACCTTCATTTTATTTCAGTGTAAAGGCATGTATATAAGTGACAGTAGTCCTGAGAGATTTCGATAAGAACTGTTCATTATGTAGATTACAATCCAATGATTTTAATATTTCATTTTATTTGGCATAGCAGGAAAATGTTGGTTCCTTTACCTGCACCACTAGGCCTTCTGTTCCAAATAAAATTTGTAGTAAAAGGCTGGAGTTGTACCGCGGGTAATTTGTGATAATATTAATAAACTTGGAGTTAAAATTGAAGAAACTGAAAAGTTAATGTACTTGAGGATAAGTTTTGAACAAGTTTTGGGTATGTTGATCCAAAGTCGTACAAATGGGCTTCGTTGGGCTGCATGAAGAGGAAGAAACAAAAAGGAAAGACAGAAAGAGAAAAGAAATGAAAGAATAGGAAGAAAAAAAGAAATTGGTTTCCTTAGGATTTTCGGCCGAAGTTATAAATAAAACGAGAAAAGAATACAAGAGGGAATTGACCACTACTAGGGTATTTCACAGAATACAAAGCAGAATATAAAAAGAAGAAGAAAGAAAGCAATTGGCTACTGGAGGGTTTTCCTGCAGAATATAAAGACATAAGACGCAGAAGACAAAACGGATTTGGCTTTCTTTTAAAAGGGTATCGAGAATAAACAAAGAGAAGGAGGTCACGACTGTTTTGGGTTTTCTTTCGGCAACATACAACCAGACGGTAGGAAGCAGGCAGTTGCTTTGGTGGTTTTCGAGAGGTAGCAGGTGACATCTACTGCCGTTTTCGACCAGCACTTGAGGTAACGACTACGGTGTTTTCGATCAGTAGTTTATATATTGCTCGAGACAGTTGACGACTACTTTTTTTTGCGGTGGTTTTCGATCGGTAGTTTACGGATTGTTTCCGTCAGGCGATACCTGGTGATTATTGTTTGGTTTAACGTTCTCTAAACGCTTATTCATCTATTTACATTCGTCTTAGAGCTATGTTAACTTTTGATCCCATGATGATGATTTGTTCGATTATGAACTAATCGTTGTCATGGAACTCTAACGGATTTGTTTGAATAATACTTATGGTTTGATTGCTTGATTGATTTGTGAGATACATTTGTCGGTTACCTAGTATGGTTGTGCTTATCGTTAGATGCGTCGCGAACATCTAGTTTTTTAATCTTTAATGAATGCAAAAGTGGATTTAAGGGTTTAGAACTTGTCATGCTAGCATGGGTTCTTGAATGATTCGTATTGTGATTTTTCATGATTTGTAATATGTCACTAACCATATCATATTACCCTATGTAATCGAAATAGATAACTTGTGCTTAAAACCAATTGTACCTCAATTCGTATAGACATATAGGATTGTCATGCAAGGGGTGTCTGCTTAGCTGCTATCTCTTTTGTGGTTGTTTAAGTGGTTTGGTTTACGTGTACTGAGAGGTAGCGTATACTGATTTCGTGTTATCTGATTAGTAATTGTTGTTATCATACATATTGATTAAGTATATTAATATTGTGAGTAAAATAAACAAGGAAGTTAGGGTTCCATGTTTTCTCTCGCATAAGTAAACTCGTTAGTTAATTTGCTTAGTTATAATCATTCACCCAAACTTTATACTTGTTCAAGCATTAGTCTAATAATCATACGTTGTTGCATAAGTAAATTCTTGTCATATACACCTGGTCTTCGTGGGAAAGATCTTATTTACTTATTACTTAAAATGATTAAATTGGTCGACTTATCGATCCAATTACACTAAAATATCTATCAATCTTTCCCAATTTTAGTGTAATTCATGATCAACTAAACACAATCACAACAATTAACAAATTTATGCATAAATGAAATACCGTAACGATTGAATTTCACATTAGTATATTACACATTCCAAATATTCGAATATCAAGGTATCAATAAGGATTGAACTTTTACTATTCATAATGAATACATGAAAATAATATACACATAAATTTACATACTCACTTGTTCTTACTTGACACTATTTTTACTAGCCTTGTGTCCTTATCATTCTTAAGCATATCAAAGCCAAGTCCTAGCTTCTCGAAGCGGTTAAACTTCATGCTCAAATATATAGTTCTTTTCCTCTTGTACCTGCATATGCAATTTTCCAAAAGAACTATTAAGAAGATAATCTTCAACCTTCACAACTTGCAGGTCTGAACACATACCTTGGGACGATATACAAATGTGTTTCAATCTCTAGATGTTAAGCTTTCCACATTGAATTCAACACCTAATGTCATATTAGATGGGAATTGAGTATTTCAACATGAGAGATTTCAGATGGACTTTAATCCCATCTCTATAGCCAATTTGTGCACAAGATCTCTACTTAACCCTTTGGTTAAATGATCGGCTAAATTATATTGATTTCTTACAAACTCTACTGAAATAACATCATGCGTGATGCGCTCACGAATCATACTGTGTCTAACACCTAAGTGTCTAGACCTGCCTTTGTAAAATTGTCTATAAACATTGGCCAAGACAGCTTTACTATCACATCTGATAGATATAGGTGATATCGGTTTGGGCCACAAGGTAATTTCATACATTAAATTTCTTAGTCACTCAGCTTCTTTACTCGCTACTTCTAATGCCACAAACTCTGATTCCATTGTTAAATCAGTAATACACGTTTGTTTCTTAGATGCCCAAGAGATATCACCTCCCCCAAGTAGAAATACTGATCCACTTGTGGAAGAATAATCTTCCATATTTGAAATTTAACTCGCGTCTGAATATCCTTCAAGTACAGAAGGAAATCCAATATAAGTTAAACCATAATTCATGGTTCCTTTCAAATACTTGAATACTCGATTTAAAGCTTGCGAATTATGCGAACTAGGATTGCAAGTATACCTACTAATTTTTCAAACAACAAAGGCAATATTCGGCCTAGTACTAGTCATGGCATACATAAGATATCCAATGGCTCTCGAGTTTTCAAGTTGAGATATAGAAATACTTTTATTAGGTAGAAGATTAAGACTAGGATCTATAGGTGTGCTTACCGGAGAACAATCTTTAAAATTAAATTTATTTAATATCTTCTCAATATAGTGAGATTGAGAAATTGATATACTATTGTTCTTTCGCTTGATTCTTATACCAAGAATCATTTGAGCTTCCCCCAAATCTTTCATCTCCAAATTAGATGATAAGAATTTCTTCGTTTCATCAACCTGATTTTGGTCAGTACCAAAAATCAACATATCATCCACATATAGACAAATCATAACTCCTTTACCAGAATTATCAAATTTACTATATACACACTTGTCTACTTGGTTAAGAATAAATCCTTTATAAAATATCATATTATCAAAAAAAATATGCCAATATTTTGGTGCTTGTTTCAAACCATACAAAGATTTTTTCAACTTGCATACCTTGTTTTCACAGCCAGGCATGACAAACCCTTCCGGTTGTTTCATATAAACTCCTCATCCAAATCACCATTCAAAAATGCAGTTTTAACATCCATTTGATGAATTACAAGATTGTATACAGATGCAAGTGCAATCAACAATCTAATGGTGGAAATCCTAGCAATCAGAGCATCTAAATCCATGGATAACCAATCTAGCTTTATATCTTTCATTAGTAACCCATCTACTTTCATTTTTCGTTTAAAGATCAGTCTATTTCCCAATGATTTGCACCAAAGAGGTAAATCAACCAATTCTCATGTATTGTTATGCACGATAGACTCTATCTCATCTTAGATAACTTCTTTCCAGAATGCAGCATCCCTTGATGCCATAGCATCACTAAAAGTCTTTGGATCATCTTCAATAACAAAACAATATTGATATTAATAGTCAATCTTATCTCTTGACCCATCAACTAAATAAAGTTGAAAATCAGCTCTGAAAGACTTAGATTTTGTGGCTTTAGTAATTCTCCTTGGTTCAGAAGGTTCAGGTACATAATTGGTACCACTTGATATATTTTCAATTTGACTTGAGTTCCTATTCAAAGAGTTTTAAATAAAATATCTAGGTCTAGGTATAGAAGTAAATCTCTCTTCATCGAATATTGCATTTCATGACTCGATAACCATGTTCACCGACACATAGTCATTGGATTCTAACACATAGAACCTATATGCAATGGAATGCTCAGTATACCCAATGAAGATACAATCTATACCTTTTTCAACCAAATTTTTCCTTTTGGGTTCAGTGAGCCTTACAACTGCTCTACAACCACAAACTCTCAGATAATTCAGTGTTGAAGGCTTCTTAAACTAAAGCTCATACAAGGTTATTTTATACCTTTTATTAGGAATATGATTCAATAAATAACATGCTGTTAACATAGAATCACCCCAGAATCTTGCACTCAAACCCGAATAGGACAACATGAAATTGACCATTTCTTTCAAAGTCATATTTTTCCTCTCAGCTATACCATTTTGTTGTGGTCTATAAGGAGTCATGGTTTGATGAATTATACCCGTAAACTGAAAATATATAATATCATAATATTCACCTTTTCTATCCGTACGTAGATTTTTAATCAAATCATTCTTATGTAGCTCTACTTCTTTCTTATATATTTTAAACTTATCAATAGCTTCATTTTTAGCATGTAACAAATAAATGTAGCAATATCTAGATACATCTTCAATAAAAGTAATAACATAATTTTTATTTCCTAATGAATGTGTAGCATGGAAATCACATAAATCACTATGTACTAGTTTCAATATTTTGGAAACTCGGTTAACATCATTGAAAGGTTTTCTAGTTATCTTAGTTAACATGCAAGTTTTACATTTTTCATTGTTTGCATAAACATAAGGAATAAGGCTCATTTTCGACATGTCTTTTATTCTTCCATAGTGAACATGTCCTAATCTAGCATGCCATAATTATGTTTTATTCAAAATTCTACACATACTAGTAGAAGCCATACAAACGGAATCATTTTGGAACGAAAACATTAATATTTAACATAAACATACCATTACACAAATATCCGAATCCCATAAATACACCATGTTTTGACAATACATATTTGCCACTTTTGTACACTTGTTTAAAACCACAATTGTCTAAAACAACAACAGACAAAAGATTCTTTGGAATCACGAGAACATACAATACATTGTTTAATAATATGTATTTTCCATAAGTAAATAATAATTTAACATTTCCTAGTCCTTTAATTAGTTCGGTTGCAACGTTTTCCATCTTAAGTGAAGATCCATCTTCAATCAGTTGAGAATTAATGAACCATCGAAGATCTTTACATACATGAGTTGTTGCTCCCGAATCAATCCACCAAGCAACATCGTCATCCTATACAAAAATGCCTAAGATATTAAAGATATGTAATTTTGACCAGAATTAAAATTCTGAAATAAAATCTGACCTTGTTGCTTTTGAGGATCCTTAAATCTATTTGAACGAGAGTTTTTTCCAGTTGGAACAACATTTTTCCCACTTGGACCATCATTATTTTTGTCTTTTCCAACTCGACAATTCCTTCTAAAGTGACCAGGTTCGCCACATTTCGAACATGTCATTTTAGGCTTTGTGCTGGAAACATTGTTGGTTTTGTTGTTGCCTTTAACCTTTTGTATATTCCCCTTATCTATATTTATATTCTTAAATAACCCGCTGCTTTCAGCCATATTTACAAATAAGTATCCCACTTTGTTTTTAACCTTAGGATTACTTATTTCATCTTGAGCCCTTAGAGACTCTTCAATCTTAAAATGACTGCCAAGTTCGACTAAAGTTATTTCTTCCTTCTTGTGTTTCAGTGTGTGTTTAAAATCCTTCCATGAAGGAGACAATTTGTCAATAACATAAGACACCAAAATACATTCGTCTATTTTCATATTGTGTTGAACCAATTGACCCAGAATTCTTAGTAGTTCATTATACTGTTCCATTACAGGTATATAGTCAACCATTTTGTAATTTATGAAATTACTAACCAGGAACTTCCTACCAGAGGCATCTTCTGTCATGTATTTCGATTCAATAGAATCCCATAACTCTTTTGCAGATTCGAAATTTTGGTATACATCAAACAAAGTATCAGACATACCGTTTCATATGTGGCCACGACAAATGTAGTCATCATTCTCCCACTTGTTGCGCCTCCTTGTTTGTTCCAGTGTTTCATTCTCCATTATCTCGGGACATGGGGTACTCAGGACATACACAACCTTGAGGGTAGTCAACATAAAATGCATTTTTTTCTACTAGCGTCTAAAATCATGTCCTTCGAACTTGTCAAGTTTAACGAATTTGCTTTTCATCTCCTTCGCTGGTTCTCCACCGTTCGTCATCTCTATCTTCATAAACAAGACCAGGATATTTCAATAATTTGTAGAAAATCGTGTTTAGATTCTGGATAAATCTCTGAAGTCTTGTAAACAATTTCTTATTGAAATATTTTTGGGGTTCTCCAAAAATTTCAATTGGATATAATCAAAGAGAATCAATAGAACACAAAATATGAAATTGATGATTTATTTGTTTTTCAATAGAATCCAGTTTGGCAGTTAGGGTAGTTAAGGTCTGAAAAATAAATTGTATTTAGAACGGCTCAAATTTTGAAATTTGAATAAAATGTTTAAAGTTCTAATTTCAAAATTCTGTTGACTTCCAAGAATAGCCGATTTGATCAATAACGGATTTTTCCAGGCTGATCTGGCAGCTCGACCCTAGCCAGGGGCTCGACCCTTAAACCTTATTAATTATGATATAATCTAACAAGCGTGCACTCCGCAGTCTACGACTTGTTTGATAACGTATCATGATTAAATTAATCGAATAGTCGATCCAATTACACTAAAATATCTAACAAGGCGTCCGTTAGAAGCGGTCGTGACAGACATTGGTGAGAGGCAGTGGTCGAGGATTTCATTGGTGAGAGGGGCTTGGGTGACTACTCATTCGTGATCTTACTAAAGCCTTTGCAAGTTATGTGATGTGGGTACATGTATGTGACTCCTCGTGGATATTTGTCGTTTGTTGCTATTCTTCAGCTTGTCGTTCGTGGTTGTGGTATTTTTATAGGTAAGTTCTATGAATTTAGTTTTACTTAGGTTTAATTTTAGTTTTAATTAGATTTATTAATTTAGATTTCAGTTAGGTTTTAATTTAGGTAAACTTTGGTTTAGTATTAATTATTAATTTGGATTTTCAATTTAAATGGAGGTGTTTTAGTTTTAGTTTAGTTTTTAGATAGAAGGGAGAGATGCTGTTATATTTTTTTTCGAAATTATGGTAATTTCAAGGAGTAATTTCTTCTATTTAAAAGATTCTGTGAAGAGTAAAACAGTCAAAAAAAAAATTAACTTCACGAAATAATTTTCAAAATCCAAAACAAGTGTTTTCACTGAGTAAAAGTGGCTTTTTTTAGCCATTTCCTAAATTGAAATGTAATTTACTCAATACTAAAACATTAAATTATAGCTTATTTAACACTAAAATTTTAACTAGTAGCGTTTTATTCTTGAATTTCAAGTAAAAATAAAAAACAATTTACTCTCTTAAATTTTAAATAGTTGTTTTTAAATAATTTATTTGAAATTTTAAATAAACATATAAATTATTTTAAAGATAATTTTTTATGATAATTTTGTAATTTATTTTAGTTATAAGTTTTTTTAGAACTAACTATTTAAGTTTTTAAACGGAGTGAGTTATCTAACAATATATTTAGATTGATTTAGAATAAATTTATAATTATTTATAAAATTAAATAAAAGAATGATTTTGTTAGTAAAAAAATAAAGATAATTAGAATAAAAGGAAATATTAAATACTTTTTAAATTCTCTAAATGGATTTAATATAGTTTTATAATTGAATTATGTCAAAGAGCTCCAAAAATCTATTTCATACTTAAAGAACATGGTCTTGAAATTACATCAAAATTTCTTCTGTTTTTTTTCCAGAAATATTTGAGAAGATGATAGAGAATCAACACAAAACTACTACAAATCATAAACAATTCAGCAAGTTTACAGGAACATAAATAAAAATAGAGGAGAAAATGAGAAGAATCAATGAAGTCAAACAACCAAGACTTACGCAGAAATAACGAGACATGTTCTGAGAGAACCGATATTGGTACACTTAAACATAAAAAAAAGGATCACATTTCAGTTTAATATTCAGCAAATTACAAAAATAAACTTTTGAAAGCATCAAAAATTACTTTAATAGGAAAATTTGCAAAATATAAGCCTTCAACTATAAGTATTTAACAAGTTTTGCATTCCTTTAAATTTGCAGGAGAAGTTTGGGACACAATACGTACTTTGATAGACTTGTCACTAAAATGAATTATGTAAACTATGGAAGAGAAATGTTTGGCAAATTGGAGAACAATCTTTGAGGCTGCTCAAGTGACAACCTTATTTTAACCCAAAAATTGAATGCCCAACAACTCATGTCTGGATTATGTTTCCAAATATACCAGAATTCATATATAATGAAGGTATAATAAAGGACATTGCATCATCTTTAGGTAATATACTAAAAGTTTGGGTCCCTCGAAAGTTCAAAGCTATGTACAATTGTTGTAAAGATCTAACTGAGTTGGATGTCACAACAAAACCTATCCATAAGGCTATGGTGATGTTCCATTATACTGCAATCATTGTTTTCACTTAGGTCACTAGGATGCTGATTGTAAAAGGTTCATTAATGTTGAGTCTCAATAAATAGATAATACATATAATTCTCCTAAGTCTCATACCAGTTCTGATACAAATAAGATAGAATACATTGAACCTCCTAAAGTGAAATATATCATAATAAAAGAAAGACAATCAATACCACGAAATATTACAAGTCTAAAGGAAAACAATATTGACCATCTAAGGCAAAGTAAAGATCACAACAATAAACAAGAAACTACTAAGAATGAAAATATGTTGTACAGAGAATCCAAAAGATATTCACAAGGATAAAAAATTCATAAGCAATAAAAGACAGGAAATCAATAAAGTCACGGATTCAGAAATTATTGAGGTAATTCAGTTAATAAAACTAGGTCTTGCTATGTCTGAAAACCTGGCTTCAGAATAAAATTCTTATAAGCAAATATATATAGGAAGCCTACCTGCCGCTCATAAACTTAGAAAAATAGGAGTTGACAATGAACTAAAGAAAGTTCTAAGTAGACAAGTCAAAAAAGCTAAAAACAATCAATGGATCAAAATAAGACATTTTAAGTAAAACAGAGGATTTAAAGGAGGGTAAACATGAAAAGCAGGAAACTTGTAAAGGAAAATTCATTATATGTGCAATTCTTAGCTCTGTAAAAAAAATTTGTGCATATTTATTGGTCCTAAAGTAACCAAATCAAGAGCTTGCACTTCTAATCTGATATCTTAAATTCCCTGAGCTTAGAAGAAAACTCCTAAGAAAAGAAGAAGTAAATTAAAATGGTTCAAGAATTTTCTTTAAAAGGAATATACTAAATGAGATTTCTAAATTACATGATAAATAAAAAAGGACTTATTCTCAGTTTACATATTGGAATCTGAAAATTTTGATTCAAATCAAATGTTCTAAGTGAGTTCTATGATTATGACAAAAAATATTTTCCAAAATCAAGCCATAGTCAATCAAAGCTGCAAATTAAAATTGAAAATCAGTCAATCAAGGTTAATAAAAAAGAGAAATAGTACTTACCAGAATATTTTCGCAATCTCGATTCAAGCACAAGAAAAAAGCCCCGGAATAAACTGGAATCCATGGTGAAAAGAAGGTACCAACTTTAAAGTGTTTGTTAGAGTTTCAAAGACGGAATAATGTATTTTTTACGGAAAATGCAAAAACATGAATTACTTGAAACACAAAAGGAGTAAAACAAAATTTGAGCGCTAAAACAAAATCAAAATCCCCCTCTCCCACTTAGAATACTAGCCAGAATATAGTTAGGAAAAAATTCCCACTTTTCCTATATGAATCTACAAACTTAAAATGCTAGTGAAGATATAACCTGTTGAGCTTGATAGAAAAAAAATGTTATTTTACTGCACTATAAACATAAACTTATTTATAACAATATTCATTTTAACTAATGTAGTCAAAGCCTAAATTTTTTAAAAAAAACTATTGCTAAGAGATTAGAGCATGGACAAAACCAAGACACAATTATCTTTATATGCTACGTGAAGAGAATAACTAATCTTAAACAACTTAAGACTCTAGCTAAGAGTTAAACGAATCATTGTGTTGTGAATGAGTCAAATAGTGCCTTGGCAGTGTATCGTGCTCGGCGGTACAGTTTTGTGTCATTGACAGTAAGCTGTAATGTAATGGATGGTTTTCTTATTAGTGTATATGAGCTCATTAGGCCCATTATCTAGTAAGTCTATTTATTCCCTATAAATAGACTACTATGGCTACACAAAACACAATCTCAAATCTCGGACCATTTTCTATCATAGTGAAACACTTTTCTCTGGCGGCGCCCGTAGACATATACAATTAACCATGTTAAATCATGTGTTCTATCTTTATTTTTATTTGTTTCATTTGTGTTCCGTGCTTGAGCCATTTTGTGATAAATTGCATAGTGATTTAATAACAAAATTGATATCATAGCCACGTGGTGAAATTAGGTCTTTTGCAATTAAGGTTTCTCAATGGCGTCTACAGCAACAAAATACATGATAGAACAATTTGATAGGGGATCCAGCTTTGTATTGTGGAAGATTAAACTGAAACCTTCATTGGTACTGCAAGGGATGTGGAAGGGTGTGGAGAATAAGTTACCAGAAGAGATGAAAGAAGAGGAGAAGCAAGATCTTCAAGAAATGGTTTTGTGCTGGATTTTAATGAGTGTGAAAGACAATGTGCTTCGCGAGATTAGTGGTGAGAAGGCTGCTGTTTGCGCATGGAAGAAACTAGGAGATCTTTACTCAGATAAATTAGTAGTAAGTCAATTATACTTGAAGAAGCGTTTGTACGATTTCAGACTGAAAGAAGTTATGTCCATAACTGAGCACTTAGATAATTTTATATCAATTATAATGGACTTGGAGAACATAGATATCAATATTGAGGATGAGGATCAAGCTTTGTTTGTATTGAGATCGTTACTAGCTCCCTATGAAAACTTCATAGATACCATTATGTATGGTAAGGATACGTTATCGCTAGCAGATGTCAAAGAGGCACTGAAATCAAAAGAGATGAGACAATTGCAGCCAGACAATCAAGCTGAATGGGAAGGTCTTTTGACTAGGAGAAGATCTAAAAGCAAAGCGAGTTTTTTAAGAAGGAAGAACTGGAGGTCCAAGTCAAAGGTAAAGCACTCAAACTGTTATAAATGCGGTGAGCAGGGTCATTATAGGAGAGATTGTCCAAAATTGAATGGTAAGAAGGGAAATCAAAAAGAAAATGTAGCAAACATTGTTGAAGGTGTGAACGATTCCGACGATAGTGAAAAGAATGGTAGATGAGATATATTGTCCGTGAGTTCAGACTTTAGGAAAAACTCTTGGATACTCGATATTGGCGCTACATATCACATGTGTGAGTTCAAGAAGTGGTTTGATACTTACAAGCCACCGCAGGGAACTGTTTATTTAGGGAACAATCATTCGTTGACTGTTGGTGGTATTGGTAACGTCAGAATCAGAATGTTTGACCGGGTTGTTAGAATCTTGACGTGCTGGCATGTTCCTGGGTTAAAGAGAAACCTGATTTCTCTTGGGACTCTAGACTCTCTTGGTTACAAGTACTGTGCAAAAGACGATTTAATCAAAGTGACATTGGCTCAATGGTATGCATGAAGGGAAGTTTGCAGAAGGGTCTTTATATTCTCCAAGGAAGTGTTGTTATGGGCGATGTTGCAGGAGTATCATCAGGGAATAATAGCCAAAGTAGGCAGGATCAAAATAAGTTGTGGCATTGGCGTCTTGGTCACATGAGTGACATAGGATTAGTTGTTTTGGGAAAGAGAGATTTGTTGAAAAGTATAAAGCAGAATCAATGGGGTTTTGTGAGCAATGTGTGTTTGGTAAACAAACTAGAGTCAAATTCAGCAAATCGACTAGAAGAAAGACTAAAAGGATAGTGCACTACATTCACTCAGATCTTTGGGGTCGAAACAGAATTCCATCGAAGAGCGGAGCCAGATACTACATGAGTTTGATTGATGATTATTCAAAAATGTTGTGGGTTTACTTTATGAAAATGAAAGATGAGGCATATTCAACCTTTTTCAAATGGAAGACGATGATTGAGAAGCAAACAGGAAGAAAAATCAAACGTCTTAGGACAGATAATAGGTTAGAATATTACAGTTGTAAGTTTAACGAGTTTTGCGAAACTGAGGGAATAGTGCGCAATCGTACTTGTTCTATAACACCAAAACATAATGGAGTCGCAGAAAGAATGAATATAATGCTTTGTTACTAGGCAAAAAGTATTCTCTCGTATTCCGGTGTGGGAAAGGATATTTGGGCTGAAGCTATCAATACAGCGTGTTACTTGGTGAATCAGTCTCCATCAACAATTATTGATTGTAAAAGTCCTTTTAAGATTTTGTCTGGATCGTTAGCTGATTATGAACAATTTGAGGGTGTTCGATTCTCCTGCGTATGCTCATGTGAGAGATGGTAAGCTTAAGCCGAGGGCAAAGAGGTGCATATTTCTAGGAAATGCTACTAGAGTGAAGGGATATAGGTTATGGTGTACCTCTCCAAAGTCTCCAGGTTTTCTCATTAGTAGGGACGTTACTTTTAATGAGTTTGCTTCGACATACAGTTAGAAGTAAGTAGGAGAAATGGTCGAATCAGGATTGGTTGTGAGTAAACAGGTGGAGCTTGAAGTCGAATTAGTTCCCAGGAGGTCTAATAATTCAAGTGGTTCTGAGGTGGATCCAGAATCAGGAGGTGAAACGTCAGCATCGGATGATAGTGACGATGATGCGCCGGAACCAGAACAACAACCTTATAGCATAGCATTTGGTAGAGAAAGAAGAGATATTAGACTTCCAAAATAGTAAGCGAATCTAGTTGCATATGCTCTGCTAGTTGCAAAAGAAGTTGAGATGGAAGAACCTAGTAGCTACTGAGAAGCTATAGCGAGTTCAGATTTAGATCGATGGATTTGTGCTATGTGCGAAGAGATTGAATCTCTTCATAAGAATCAAACATGGAAGCTTGTTGACTTTCTTAAAGGACAGGAGGCAGTAGGTAGTAAATGGGTGTTCAAGAAAAATGAAGGTAATCAGAGGGTTGAGGCATGTCGATTTAAAGCAAGACTGGTCGATAAGGGTTTTACTCAAACGGGAGGAATCGACTTCAATGAAGTGTTTTCTCCAGTGGTGAAGTATAGTTCGATTCGAGTTTTGTTAGACATAGTAGTTTTATAATATTTAGATCTTGAGCAGTTGGAAGTGAATATTGCGTTTCTACATGGTGAATTGGAGGAGAAAATCTACATGAGACAACCAAAGGGATTTATCGAACCTAATATGGAGGATAAAGTTTATCTGTTGAAAAAGTCACTTTATGGTTTGAAACAATCACTTAGGAAATGGTACAAACATTTTGATACATTCATGGTGTCAAAAGGGTTCACGAGGAGTCCATATGATAGTTGTGTTTATCATCAAAATATTTCAGATGATTCTTATGTTTACTTGTTGTTATATGTGGATGATATGCTTATTGCTGCTTGTATTATGTCACACATTGTTCAGATAAAGAATCAGCTTAGTGTCGAGTTTGAGATGAAGGATCTGGGTAGAGCAAAGAAAATTCTTGGTATGGAGATTATCAGGAAAAGAAGTTAGGATCATTACACTTGTCTCAACGAAGCTATATTGAGAAAGTGTTACAACGATTCAACATGTTTGATGCTAAGGCAGTTAGCATTCCGTTTGCTATTCATTTCAAGTTGTCTGCAGTAGGAGCGACCAATGATGATGCTGAGTTGGAATAAATGTCGAAGGTTCCATATGCAAGTGCAGTTGGTAGTATCATATATGCTATGGTCTGAACACGTCCTGATACTTCGCATGCGGTTAGTATAGTTAGCAAGTACATACGATGTCCTGGGAAAGAACACTAGCATGCAGTTAAATGGATACTTCGGTATCTTAAGATTACTGTGAACGTTGCCTTAACTTTTAACAAGACCGATATTGGTGAAATGCTGAATGATGTTGCAGGATCATTGGTTGGTTTTTATTATTCTGATTTTGCAGGTGATAAGGATAAATGGAGATCTCTAACAGGATATGCATTTACTCTAATTGGGAGTGCGATCAGTTGGAAAGCACAGTTGCAAGCTGAAGAGTTTTAAGAATGCCCAGTGATGATTTTGTGATACGAGAATCTCTTAGTGTCAAAACAATCTAAAGTACTTTGTTTAGGAGTCTTTTTAGAGAGAGAAAGTGAGAGTTTAGATTAAGTAGAGAGAGAAAGTAATATTATATTCATCTTGGGATCTGTGAAGCGTGTGTGGTCCTTTTATAGTACAATTGCAGGTCCCACACGCTTCAACTCCCGTTTATTATATTTTTGGTCTCTATCTCTTTTCATCTTCTCATAATGACTACTTCTTTAGTAGTCTATACTATTTTCCCCTAACACAATTTCTTCTTTACAATTTTCTCCTATCATACTTTTTCTTTACAATTTTCTCCCTGTCTTTTATTCTCCCTCATCACAAGCTACTGTAGCTTTGTCTACAATAGAGGCATAGTACATGGCGGTAAGAGAAGTAGTTAAAGAGGCAATATGGTTGCAAGATTTGGTGTCATATTTGGGCTTGGATAGGACTACTACAAAAGTGTTTTGTGACAGTCAAAGCACCATGCACCTTACAGGGAACCACATGTACCATGAGCGTACAAAGCACATAGATGTCAGGTATCATTTTATTCGTGATATAATATCAAGGGATTTGTTGATGTGAAGAAAGTGTCTACACACGATAATCCAACATATATAATAACCAATGTAGTATTAGTTCGAAAGTTTAGGGAGTGCCTAAACTGGATTGTTGTTCGCGGTATAGAAGGAATGCCTTAGGGGCATTTGGTGAGTGAGAAGAAGATAAGTACTGACCCCTCACCATCATGTAGTTTGAATAGCACAATTTGAGACTCTTCACCCCCCAAACAACGTAAAAGAGGTCTACGAAATGACTTCTTATATAAAATATCTCTTATGACTAAAAACCCACGAGCCTTGTACTTCATTTTCCTGGCCATAGATTTCTCTGGAGGCAAAATGCCATTAGTAATGTATTGAAGAAGGGGATGTCTCCAGTCCTTGGGTTGAACCACTTGTATACCTAAACTTTCCTCTTCTTCTTTACCCCAATTGGGCTGTATGGATGGAAATTCTTGTACATGAATCCATGGGTAGGACTCAGAGTAGGCTATGGTGGCCAAGGAGTCTGCGAATGTATTTTCCGATCTGGGTATATGCTCATAGCTGATATTTTTAAAGTTAGCTGCCACCTCTTTAAGATGAATAAATATTTAATCAACTACTCCTTTTTGGCCTCAGATTGACCTTGGGCATGATGGATAAGAATTTGAGAGTCGCTCATTAATCTAACTCTTTTGGCTCCACATAGCAAGGCTAATTTCAAACCAGCTATAGCAGCTTTGTATTCAGACTCATTCTTATAAGACCTGAAAGCAAAACATATAGCCTGGTATAGCTTGTCGCCCTATGGAGAGGTTAAACATATCCCAGCACCACAACCCATGGTACTTGATCCACCATCGGTCCGGACAACTCATATCTTCTTAGTTTTTTCATCTGTAGTTTGTTTAGTACTTCTGTCGGAATGGAATTCAACTAAGAAATCAGCAACAGAATGAGCTTTGATTGCAGTTCGAGGGGCAAAATCAATGTCATAGTCTTCCAATTCTACTAACCACTTGGTCATCCTTCTTGATATGTCCGGAAAAGATGTCCGGACGACAACACAATGAGACTGAAAATAAGGCCTCATTTTTAATGCAACAATTACTAAAGCCAGTGCTAGCTTTTCAAGTTTTAAGTACCCTCTTTCAGCATCCATCAGGCTCTTGCTGATATAATAAACCGGACGAGGATAACTATCCACCTCTCTCACTAGCACTGCACTTATGGCACACTCGGACACTGCTAAATATATGTACAATGTTTCTCCATCAATAGGTTTGTAGAGAGTTTTGGGGGAAGATAAATACTTTTTAATTTTATTGAACGCTTGGTCGCACTATGGAGACAAGTTAAAGTCTTTTGCACCCTTTAAAGTTTAGAAAAATGGGGCACACCTATCTGAAGACCTTGAGATAAAATGGTTTAGAGCAGTTAACCTTCCTGTCAATCTTTGTACTTCTTTAATATTCCGAGGAGGATCCATCTGCAATAAAGCATTAAGTTGGTCCGGATCAGGCTGTATCCCTTTCTCACTTATCACATACCCAAAAATATTCCCGGACCGTACTCCAAAAACGCATTTTTTTGGATTTAATTTTAAATTAACTTTCACCAAGTTGGCAAAAGTCTCTTGGAGAGCGGCCAAGTGTAATTCCTCCTCCGCACTCTTTACCATCATGTCATCAATATAGACTTCTATATTTCTGCCAATTTGATCAGCGAATGCTTTATTCACCAAACTCTGATAAGTAACCCCCGCATTTTTATCCCAAAAGGCATCACCTTGTAACAATGGAGGCCCCTATCAGTAACAAAATTAGTGTGTTCCTGGTCCTTCAGATCCACTTGTATCTTGTTATAACCGGAGAAGGCATCCATGAAGGACAATAATTTGTTCCCAGATGTGGAGTCTACTAACTGATCGATCCGGGAGACTGGATACAAATCTTTTGGGCAAGATCGGTTGAGGTCAGTAAAGTCAATACACATACGCCACTTCCCATTTTTCTTTTTGACTAACACTAGATTGGCTGTCCATAATGGGTAATGAGATTCCTTTATGTGCTCTATTTTAGTAAGTCGGTCAACCTCTTGAACTATGACACCAGTTTTTTCTTTAGAAAAATCTCTTCTCCTCTGCACAATGGGTGCTACATCCCTCCGGATGGATAGTTGGTGTGATATAACACTCGCAGGCACTCCGGTTATATCAGTATTACACCAAGCAAAAACGTGTTGGTGGTTTGCTAAAAAAGATAACACTTTGCTTTTTAGTTCTGATCTCATCTTAGATCCAATCTTGACACTTCTCCCTTCAGCCAGAGAGTGAGTTTCACCCGCTTCAATTGGTATTAAAACACCAGGGGTCTCTCTAGGGTCATCAATTTCACCCTCTCCCCAGAGAACCCCACCAACTGCTAATCTTCATTTATCCAAACTACCCCTAAAGTCCTAGGAGCAAGTGCAGTTGCATAACATTCCCTTGCTATTTTTTGACTACTCCGGACGACTCCCACTTGTCCTTGAACAACATATTTTAAAAATTGGTGAACTGTTGAAGCCACATCATGCATCCTGGAGAGCCAAGACCTTCCTAAAATGGCATTATAGCATGTGGGACAATCTACCACAACAAAAAGTACCCTGACCATTTTCTTGAAAGGGCCCTTACCCAACAAAACCTCCTCCTCGAATTCCCTGACTACGTCCGCAGAACTTCCAGTGAAACCCACAATGGACCTATTTGAACGTTGAATCACTGTCGGATTCTTCATTTGTTTGTAAGAACTCAAAAATAGGATATTGGCTGAGCTGCCAGGGTCCACCAAAATTCGACTAATATCATTGCCCCCAATTGATGCTCTTATTACCACAACATCTTCATGAGGACCAACTATATCTCTCAAGTCATCTTCATAAAAAAAATGAAGAGAAAAGGAATTTGGGATTGATAGGAGGACATGCTTCCCTTCAACTGAGTAGCCAGAGTGTGAACATGCCTCTTCCTTGAAGAAGGAGTTGGTGCAGTCATTGTATCTCCCCCAAATATGGTAATTGACACAAAAGCCTATGAGCCCAGACACCGTCTTGGTATGCTCTGTTTTAACACCCACCTTATTCCGGGCTGGATCAGGATCCAAATACTCTGACACTACATCGAATCTCTCAATAATAACCATGGCCCCGTCCGGAGCCGACATCCCTGTATTGCTTGTTGGGCCGGTCCGATGAGCATTATCAGGCATATTCCCACTTCTTCTCTTGACATAAGCACCTAATTTTCCTCTTTCAATCAAATTATGCACCTCTGGCTTCAAAGCGATGCAATCTTCTGTGTTATGGCCAATATCATAGTGATATTGACAAAAACAAGCATTAAGACTTTCCCTTGGAGATTGAAGCGCTGCCAGCTTCCTAAAATGCACCTCATCTTTTGTTTTGTCATAAATGGTTGCCACATTCTCTTTTAATTCAGAAAATCACTCTGGTTGGACCCAACGTCCTCGCTTATTTCTGGACTATTGACTCTGAGCTGGAGCTGGGTGAGATTGAGCCTTGGCCCTATTGGGACCCTGTCCGACCTCCTTAGCCTTGTATCTGGACTGGTTTTGGTTTGGTGCAGTTAGGGCAAATCTCACCTGCCTGTGCACCCTAGTCTTTTTTGTTTCATCTACATTGATTTGCTTTCCCACCTGGTTCAATAAACCGCCTCATGTCATGACCTTCTTCCTGGTTATTGAATCAGCTAGATTGTCAGGGTTCAGACCCTGTCTTAAAGAAACTATTGCTACTTTCTCAAAGCAATCAGCTAATTCATTCTTTGTGTTCACAAACTGACTTATATATTCTTTCAATGATTCATTTGTCTCTTGGGCACAATGGATCATAGTATCTCCATTGCCCTTCACCTCCTTACTTACTGCCTCCGGAAGGCCACCCAAAAAGTATCAAAATTTCTGATGCCCCCATGTAGTAGGCTATTATACCACTTCAGAGCACTCCCCGTAGAAGATTGAGAGAAGGCTCTACAAAGCAACTTGTCATCATCGTCAAAATTCATCATAAAATTTTTAAACTGCTTCAGAGCACTGCCCGTACAGATCTTTGCTCCCATCATATTTTTCCATTTTAGTACTGTCAAACCTCTTAGGAAGGTTTCCAGACAGTATTTTGGAAGACAATGGATATTGTCTCCAATTCCGGCCACGACTAAAAACAGTATCTTCATTGGGAGTTGCAAAGATACCTGGTTCATCATGGAAAACGAAAGGATCCATCAATAGTTGGTCAATGTGCCTCCGACTATGGCTATGAGATGACCTTTTACTCAGATGTCTTTTCAACCTTCCATGCCTATCCCTCTTTCTTGAATATTTTTAACAAACTTTTGCTTCAGGATGGCAGTGACTCCTTAATTCCATCCTCGTTCGAGGAGCTACCAGAGGATTCTGACTCCGAGCTTTCCACCGGTTTAGACCGGTGAGACTTCTTTGAGCTGACATGAGTCTTTTAGTACTCAAATAGGTCTTTGCTGATGGGTCATGCTCCCTTGGATTGTCAGTGTGGTGAATGACTGACACCTTTGATTTTTCCTTCAAGCCTAAATTCATCTTTTTAGCAGCCCTCAAGGCTTCTATCTCAGCTTTCAACCTGTCTCACTCTTCGATCGTGTACTCATCGTTTTCTCCCACCACTTCCACCAAAGTTGGTGGCACTGCTTGCTCGTCCGGATTCATCCGAAATGGTTTTCTTGTTGGTTTTGAATGCTATATTCAGGCACCTTCTCCTCCCACTATGGTCGCCAATTTGGTGAAGATTATTTCAAATTGAGGGTAATTTTCTCATATGTTATGTGGTATTTTGAGGGTATTAAATGTTTAGGTGTTTTGTAGTGAGAGATTTAAGTTGTATGGTTGTATTAAATGTTCATTACCCTCATTAATGAAAGTGATTGGGTATTTATACCCTTAATTATGGGCCATATGGGCTTTCGGGTCAAATTGTGAAATCGGGTGGAGTTCAAAGACCCATTAGTTTATTAAGAAAATTAGCAATTAGCTTAGTCAAAAGATGTTTAGTGTTTTAATACTTTTGTCATGTCTGGATACTTCAGTGGGTAATTATTGTCCGGATTACCCTTGTCCGGTTTTCACAGTGAGTCGTGGTGAATAATTCCGGACTCATCAGTATTAATAACAATAAATCACTTTATTGTGTGAAAGATAATCGCACAACTCAAATAGTTTATGGGAACAAAGGGGGTTTGTCGGGGCAAGTAGATCAAAGACTTAAGTGGTTGTTCCGAAGGAAAAAAATATGATCAGTGCCAGCCAAAAGTTACTGTGTGTGACTTAACAAATAAATATCTAGACATCGACCAAAACTGCCATGTTTCTCAAGACGTCTTCGGTGATACTATGTTTCGACTCGGATCCCAAGCATAATGTGGTTACGATCGTCTCAAGGTGAGATGACTTGAGTGTTATCATGGGGATCTTAACTATTGTTGGGGTCAATAACGCTTCAAGAATCACCGATATTTCTAGGAAGATACACATCAGGATCTTTAGTTCAATGGGAGAACTATTCTGCATCTTAGTTGAGCTCCTTATCCTCCCATTATTTTTTAAGATGATAATTTATGGGGCGTTACAGGCTCTCATGAGGACATTGTCCCGATAAATGCTTCAATAAAAGGAGAATAAATTTGTAGACATATGAAGTTTGGCTAACATTATATTTAAAGAAACCTATGATCAGATGAGATATCCTCCCGCTATATATTACTCAGATCAAACTGTAATGGAGTTGACCAGAGTGAGAGCCATAAATTTAGAGGAGTTCAAAACAAATGTAATTTTAGGACAAGATGCCTTTAAAAATATGCGTATAGTACTTTTTACATTTGTAGATCACCAAACCCCTTTTACCATAATATTTAGAAAATTGTGGCTCGAACGAATACATGCAATAGCCTTTATCATTCACCAATGCCTGTAGTATGTAATAAACTTTGAGGTAGGTCTTGTTAGAAGAAATAAGAAGGTTGTGGGAGGGTACTATGTTGCAACGTTGATACCTAAAAAAGAAGAGAATATGTGATAATAAAAAATGGAAAAAAAATCGTAAGGTTAAAACAATTTGGGGCCTTCGGTGAGGTTCAAGATGGTACACAACCCTAGGGAGGCTCACAGTTTCGTAGTGATTGGAAAAGATGCCAAAGTGTGTCGCTTTTATGAGGGAAATTTTTTTAAAAATACGTACCCACTTGTTAAGAAATTTGAAGAGATATTTGATTTTTTTTTTGTCGAAGAGCTTGGATGTATTTTCTTGGCCGAGTAAGGATGTAACTGGGATTCCAATAGAGATAATTTGCCAGAGACTATCGATTAACCCAAATATGAAACCCATATCCCATGAGAGAAGGTCGTTTTGCATTGACAAATCATTAACAATCATTATCAAGGTAGACACACTATCATATCTGAAACTCTTTGTATGCCACATGGATGGCTAACCCGATGTTCGTAAAAATAAGAATGAGAGTTAGAGGATGCGCGTTGATTTCAAAAATATGTCCCAAAAACCAGTCCTCAGTACCTATAGTGGGCTAGTTGGTGAATTCCACGCATGTAAACAAAATCTTATCATTTATGGATGCTTATCAGGGTATTACCAAACTCAGATGCATCATTCAGACCAAGAGATTACCATTTTTTCAACATATCGGGTCTTCGTTGCTACAATGTAGTGTCGTTTGAATTGGAAAACATAGGACAATAAATCAACTATTGGTCGATAAAGATTTTGCCGCATAGATTGGAATAAATATGTAGGTCTATATCGATGCCTTGTATGTAAAAAACATAGAAGACTCACAACATATCTCTAATTTTGGTGGAGACCTTTCAGAACCTTAGAGTTGTAAATCAGAAGCACAAATCTAAAAAGTGCATATTTGGAGTTAGTTTGGTGCACTTTCTTGGGTACTTAGTGAGTGAGAAGGATATTGAAGCGTATTTGATGTAGTTGGAGTGTTTGGTTTCCATACAACCACCTCGAAACCTCAATGAGGTTCAAATACTGATCGGAAGGCTTACGACCTTAAAAAAAATCATCTCTTGATCTTTGGATAAGTGTGTCTTGTTTTCCAAGTACTTTGAGAAGCCAACAATTTTCAGTGGATTGATCAATGTGACAAAGAATTTAGTAAGATAAAATAACATCTCGCCTCCTTATAAACTTTATCCAAGTCTATCCCAGCGGAGACTTTATATGTTTATTTAGTTGTATCTGAACACGCGGCCTCTATCCAGTTTGATAAAATAGTCCACGGTTCAGGAGAACCCTTCGATTGATAAGAAACATGAACCAATTCATAAGGAAAATCTAAACTTAGGGGCGGTCAAAGTTAGAGACTTTGAAAATGGTATCTACCCCGAGAACAGAGTTGCTACACAAATATTGAAATTTATGGCATAAATATTTATAATCTTAAAAGGGACTTTGTTTAAACAGGGGCTATGTTGACTTTTAGTTTGATATTTAGGTCCCGAAGAGGGAGTAATGATTTTAAAAGAAATCTACTACGGGAAGGGGTTAGCCCATTGTGGTTACAAGACTTTAACCTAACAAGTTCTTTTAGCCTACCATATAAACCGATGTTAAGGCCCTGGTGAAAAAAAGTGATCCATGTCAGCGTTTTGCCAAAACAATTTGCGTCCCCTCGTTTTCGTTAGACAAAACTATCTGAGGCACTAAATTTTGACATTTAAAATATATACGTAGTTGGGCATGTAACCATCGCTTCAAGAGAACGCACGAACATCATTTTAACAGTGGATTATTTTTAGAAACTGGGTTGAGGCTGAACCTCTCTCCAAGATAACTGCAAAAAACATAAACAATATTATTTTAAGTAATAAGTGTCATAGGTCTGTAATCTCAAAGTGAATCACCACGGATAATAGTCTTCATTTCTAAAATGTGAATACTATTAAATTTTGTCAAAAAATGTTATAAAGCAACACTTTTATATCCATTTACACATGCGGGCATACGAGTATGTAGAGGAATGAATCTGAGCATTTTGGAAAGTATCAAGAAGACCTTGACATGGGCAGCTGAGAAATGGAAAAATTACCCCCATGAAGTTATATGCTTAGATTACTACTCATAGAACCACCATAGATGAAACGCATTTCATTCTTATTTATTGTATGAACCCACTTGTCCAGCTGAAACAACTTTACCTTCTTATAGGGTCTCCAACTACTCCCAAGAGGGAAATGAGAAGGGAGTGAGAGTTGAGCTGGATGTCATCAAAGAAAAGAAGACAAAAAATAACGTATGGGTCCACCACTACCAGACTTGCATGAGGAGTAGTTATTTATCTAAATTATATAGACATAATTTTAAGTAGGAAACAAATTCCTTAGAAAAGTGTTTTTGCATACAAAGGGCCGAAGGCCGGGTAAGCTAGGTCCAAATTATCTTTATACCTTATACCATAAACACCTTTCAAAAATTAATTGACCGCATCAATCTTCACATTTTCAAGGTACAGTTTAGTGAAAAAATAATACAAATTGGAGGAAAAAAATCATATAGTTTGGTTATTACTAGTCTTTCTCTTCTTTTAAGTGAGTAAATTGTATTAAAAATAAATACTCTATGAGTAGAAGTGCTTAATATTTATATTTAACCATTTTTTATACTTATAGTGTTAGAGAAAAAGATGCAATATCAATCATAAGTATCGCATACACAAAACATAATAAAGAAATAATCAAGAAAACATAACAATATGATTTAACATGATTCGACAATAATTCTACGTCCACAGCTGTCGCCAGAATAGAGTGTTTAGCTATGATAGAAGAAGGTTACAGATTTAAGTATTTTACTTTGACATAAGCCTAGAAGTCTGTCTATAGGGGAATAAGTATACAACATATATTGATTTACTAGATAATTAACCTAATGGGCCCAATAGCCCGACCATTAACAACTATATACATCACCATCTTGACACAAGAATGTAGACTATGAACACAAAGTACATTGTGAACACAAGATACATTGTGAATAAGATAATCAAAATGTATATTATAAACTCTTATATGGCCAATCATTCAAACCTTATGTCTATTCGACTCATTCTCAACATATAGTTTTATAGATTTATGGATATAACTGGTTGGTGAACTCAATGAAGCGAAACTGTTTTCCTCTAACTTTCATGAAATTAGGTTTATATTAGAATAATTTATTTTAAATTCATCATTCAACTATTATGATTTAGAATATTATAAATTTTACTAAAGAAACTTTGTCATAACATGAAGCTTCTATATGACTGAGAAAATATCTTTATCTTTCATTCAGTAGGAGAATACACGACGTGAGGAGGCATATTATAGTATATAAAACATTATTATTTTTAAGTGAACAAGTATGCACATAAGATGCAAGTTTCAAACATCCCATTATATTTTAAAATGGTGACTTCATCTTCGTATACTTTTGTAACTCTTATTGACATACATGCGCAACCTTTATTCACATATACATATTAAAAAATAAATATTTAGATGTTTCACATATTTTTATTTTAATATGTGGCTCATGTTAGATATTCGTTCTTCTTGTTATACTTGTGCAACTTTAATAATGGTGTTAGTTTAAAAATCGAAAATTTAGTTGTATCTTTATATCAAACATTAAGTTTTGAATAGGTTAACGGTTAAATTTTGATACATGATTTTGGCTTTAAAATAGAATATTTAGTTGTACCTTTATATCAAACATTTAGCCGTACAGAGGTTCACAACTAAATATTTATTCATCGTGATTTTTATCCTAATTTATTGATGATTTCTCATCCAATTCTTTATTTTGTACATTCGATAGAGGTTCAAGCTCTAAAATCATGTCATGAGAAGATGAGGAATAATAAATGCCTTGTGCATTGCAGTATGGAACCTTGAAAAGAATTATGAGCCAAACGTTGGTTTAATAAATCTTGTCCTTGTGGATGTGCTATTTGGTAAGTGTTGTTGGACAACAATGAAAGTTTTTTGTTTTTGCAGAATTTTGGTCATCGAAGTTAGCGTGTAAATGGTGCGGGAAAACAAGCTGAAGCCTGAATATCGTAGATTCTAGATTACAAAACAGATGATGAGGATATGGCTTACATATCTTCGGCCAATCATTTTGGTTGGAAGGCAACAAAAAATAAATTTAATGTTTTTTTATTTTTCATGATGCGTGCTTGTTGTTCTTCCAAATTGTAAATCCTAACCACTTACTTTACTTTAAAAAATTCAAAAAGCTAAGTAATGTGGCAAGCAAAACAACAACTCGTATATAATATTTACTTGGTACCAAGTAAAATCGAACATTTACTTGTTTATTTACATATTCTACCAAACATTTAATTGTTCATTTGTGTATTATACTACATATTTAGTTTTTTCTTAAAAATTATTTAATTGTTAAGAGTTTAGTTGTCAGAAATATTCATTTAGCCATAAAAAACACACACTAAATTTATAGTAATTTAGTATACATTTAGGTGTAATTTTCTTTTTTCAATAGCTTTAAACACTCTGTTTGTGCTATCTTGGTACACAATTAAATATCAAAGAAGAAAACATGGTCACTCAAGGTAAAGATGAATATCTCACGTTAGTTCCTCGAGATAATGCAAATATACGATAACAAACCAAGTAAATTTGATATTATATTTTCATCACTTGTTGTTCTAATGTATGATTAATCTTTCGATTTTAGAGCGATGATAATAGAGTGGATTATTATATTTGGTTGAAAATTATATGATGACTATAATGATAAATTTTAAATTTTTGTTATCATTTTATAAACAACATTTGATACATTTGAAAATTCAGGCCATTGTTTTTAAGATTTTAAAAAATGATTCATATTGTTTTTTTGGATTTTTAAATAATTTAATACTATATAAAATTAACCATTATTTAATTTGTTTCCTCAATAAGAGAAATACTATGATTTCACATTAGTTTTTTTTTTAATTTTCAACCTCTAAATATCAAGATATGGTGATTTAAAAAAACAAAAAACAATTAAAAACAATAATGAAAATGACTCTTAATGAACATAAAAGAGCAAAATATAATTACTAAAAAAATATAAAACAAATATAAGTATGTTAGAATATTCAGTGCACAAGAAACAAAGAGAGTGACTATGAAGGTGATGGGGGGAAGTGTGTTACTGAGATTAGCATGTTTTGATATTATAATGTGTTAGAATATTCAGTGTATTAAGTTTCCTTATATAGGCCTCTAAGTTCTCTATATATTGAGAGCCTTACTTGGGTTTGCATTATAATAAAAAAAAAGATTCTCTAATAAACACAAAACCCTAGCCGCTTCCTGGCGGCTATTTCTCTGAGATGCTACGTAGAACGTGTGCATGTTAACATGGTATCAGAGCACGTTTGATTCCGGGAATTCTGAACATCCTCAACAAAGATGGCTGGCAATGAAGTCGTAGTCAGTCAAATCCATCATGAATTAACAATGCAGATTGCTGCCATTCTCAGAAATGGTCTCGGAACACAACAACAAACAACTAACCCCGAGAATTTATCCTTAGGGATTAAACTCGGTGGTGACAATTATCCTCTATGGGCAAACCTAATGAAGAAAGCAATTGGGGGAAGGGGGAGAGGTTCTCACATTACAGGGGAGTCGACACCTCCATCCAAAACTGACAAAACATATACAAGGTGGGAACAAGATGATCAATGTGTTTTTACATGGATTATCCAGAATCTTGAATCCAGCTTGGTGAATAATGTCTCGCAATATCCCACTGCAAAAGCCCTCTGGGATGGGTTAGCCACCACATACAGTTCTGGTACAGATTCGTTACAGGTTTGACCTTCATAAGAGGGCTAATTCATTAAGTCAAGGGTCCGATACACTAGAAGGCTTGTGGAACAAACTGCAGAACATATGGATGTCTATAGATAGGCGAGATCTGAACCCTATGAAAGACCCATAAGACATTCAGATCTACAATAAGAAGACTCAAGAACAAAGACTCTATCAATTGCTAATGGCGATTAATGACAAGCTGGAACCAGTCAAGAGAGATATCCTGAAAAAGGATCCTCTTCCTTCCGTGGAAACAGCATATGCTACAATACGAAGGGAAGTGGCCAGGCTTAATATACTAAAATCAAGTTCTTCTGATAGTGACTTGATTGAAATTGGAATGGGTTTGGCTGCTAAAGATTCTGCACAGAGGTTTAAATTCCGATCCAAAGAGAAAGAAGATAAATCCAAGTTGTATTACACTCATTGTGGGATGAAGAAACACACTAAAGAGACATGTTTCCAACTGGTTGGCTATCCAGAATGGTGACATGTCATCTCCAAAGAAATCCCATATTAAGACTGCTAGTGGAGAATTTTGTGAAGTCAAAGGGGGAGGTTCAATTATTTTTTCAAAAAAAATGGAAATTAAAAACTGCCTCTACATTCCTTCACTATCCTTAAAGTTATTATCTGTTAGTCAAGTGGCAAAACAACTCAACTGTGTGGCTCTTATGTATCCATTTTTTTGCATTTTACAGGACATTCGTACGAAGAAGATCATTGGGCGTGGTACTGAACAAGGAGGTCTCTATTATGTTGATGAGGTAGTTCATAAGGGACATGCCATGCTTGCTCACGGAACAACCGAAAGGAAATTTTGGTTATGGCACCGACGACTTGGTCATCCTTCTTTTAGCTATCTTAAGAGTTTGTTTCCTAGTCTTTTTCTGAATAATTCCATTCATGAGAAATGTGAAACCTGCATTCTTGCAAAAAATCGTAGGGTCTCATTTAATCAAAGTAATACTAGAGTTGATTATTCTTTTTCGCTAATCCATTCTGATGTTTGGGGTCTTGCACCAAATTCCACTAACAATCAAATTAAATACTTTGTTTTATTTGTGGATGATTTCTCAAGAATAACTTGGATATACTTCATGAAACATAAATCGGAAGTACCAGAAATATTTGTTTGTTTTTACAAAATGATTTTGACTCAATTTAAAAAAATACAGATTATCCGTTCTGATAATGGAACAGAGTTTGTCAAACAAACAATGCATAATTTTTTTCAAAACAAATGGTCTTATCCATTAAACCACTTGTCCAAACACACCTCAACAAAACGGTACTTCAGAATAAAAAAATCGTCCTTTAATTGAAAAAAATCGTGCTATTATGATTGAATCTAGAGTTCCTCATTCTCTTTGGCCAGAAGCTCTTGCTACAGCTACATATCTTGCAAATCATCTACCAACCCGATGTCTAGGAAATAAAACTCCATTACAAGTGCTTGCCACCAAAGTTACAATTCCATCTGTTATGACCTTACCACCTCGTGTCTTTGGTTGTTCGGTGTTTGTTCATATCCCTAAAACTAGTCGAAACAAACTTAATCCTTGTGCTGAAAAGTGTGTATTCGTTGGATACGGTGTTCATCAAATGGGATATCGGTTTTACAATCCGGTTACTCGTCGAATCCATGTCACCATGGACTGTGACTTCTTAGAATCCGATTATATTTTTTACCACCAATCTCGTGCTCAGGGGGAGAACGTAAGTGAACCACTCGACTGGTTGCTATATGAAAGCTACTTTGAGGATGTGCCGACAGAGTCGGTAGATGGCGCCACCGAACACGCCTCTTCCAACATAAAAGAGACTGACGAGGCAGTTCTTACCACCAACGATTCTCCAGAAAACAATGTCCAACAAGAAACAAATGTCATGGATACTACCAGCATTTCAGCCGAAGAAAATATCCATCAAGAGGTAAGCAATTTAAAATATCATAACTCACAAAATATTACTGATCATGACATTTCAGGAAGTTCATTTGTTGAAACTCAAACTCTGGTTCTTCCCCCAAGAAAAAATAGAGGGGTTCCTCCTGACCGGTATTCACCGGAACACGTTCCTTGTGCTTCTACATATCCGGTAAAAACGGACAGGAAAGGAATGACGAAGATTGCAAAGGCGTTTTCAGCTGCTATTCTCTCTGAACAAATCCCTAAAACAGCTCAAGAAGCTAAAAAGATATTGAATGGCATACGGCAATAAATACCGAAATGGAAGCTCTAAAAAGGAATGGTACATGGGAGAATTGTGTGTTACCACAAGGGAAGAAATGAGTCGGGTGTAGATGGTTGTTTAATATAAAATATAAATCTGATGGCACCATTGAGCGACACAAGGCAAGATTGGTTGCCAAAGGATATACACAAACATATGGTTTAGACTACTCTGAAACGTTCTCTCCGGTTGCAAAGATTGACACTATCAGAGTTTTACTTTCAATAGCCGCGAATAAAGATTGGCCTTTTCATCAATTTGATGTAAAGAATGCTTTCTTACATGGAGACTTGGAAGAAGAGGTATATATGGAACCCTCACCAGGGTTCTCTGATGGTTTTCAAGAAAATGAGGTATGTAAACTAAAAAATGCATTATATGGGCTCAAACAGTCTCCTCGTGCTTGGTTTGGGAGGTTTACAATGGCAATGAAGCAGTACAGCTACAAACAGAGTAATGGGGATCATACCTTGTTTTATAAAAAAAGAGGAGAATTAGTCACTTGTCTTATAATATACGCCGACGATATGATTATAACGGGGAATGACGAAGAAGAAATTAGCTCTCTTAGGAATCGAGGTTCTTAGGTCAAGGAGTTCGAAATGAAAGACCTTGGAGGATTGAAGTATTTCCTAGGAATCGAGGTTCTTAGGTCAAGAGGAGGGATTTATATCTCCCAACGGAAATATATATTGGATTTATTAGCTGAAGTTGGCATGGTGGATTGCAAACCAAATGACCCTCCTATTATTGTGAATCACAAACTAAAGATAATTGAAGGGGCCAAACCAGCGAGTAAATAAAGGTACCAAAGGTTGGTGGGAAAATTGATTTACCTAGCTCACACTCGACCCGACATTGCATACGCGGTGGGAGTAGTTAGCCAGTTCATGCATCATCTTCAGGAACACCATATGGAGGCAGTAATGAGGATTATTCGATATCTCAAAGGCACACCAGGAAAAGGCATAATTTTAAAGAAAACTGGACACCTTGATGTTGAAGTATTCACAAATGCTGATTGGGGAGGGAATCCTAACGACAAGCGATCAACTACTGGCTACTTTACTCTTCTTGGAGGTAACTTGGTGACTTGGAGTAGTAAGAAACAGAAAGTAGTTTTACTGTCAAGTGCTGAATCAGAATTTAGAGGAATCGTTAAGGGGATTACTGAGATACTTTGGTTAGAGAAGATAATGAAAGAAATCGGATTCTCCCTGAAGGGTCCGACTCAGTTAATGTGCGATAATAAAGCTGCGATTAAGATTTCAGAGAAACCGGTACAGCACGATAGAACAAAGCACGTTGAGATAGATAGACACTTCATAAAAGAAAAGATTGAAGATGGGACAGTCGAACTTCCATTTGTTAGATCCGAAGACCAACTGGCAGACATCCTGACAAAAGCGGTTGCTGCAAGAACATTCGAATCAGTTTTATCCAAGTTGGGTATTGGTGATCCCACTATACAACTTGAGGGGGAGTGTTAGAATATTCAGTGCACAAGAAACGAAGAGAGTGACTATGAAGGTGATGGAGGGAAGTGTATTACCGAGATTAGCATGTTTTGATATTATAATGTGTTAGAATATTCAGTGTATTAAGTTTCCTTATATAGGCCTCTAAGTTCTCTATATATTGAGAGCCTTACTTGGGTTTGCATTATAATAAAAAAAAAAGATTCTCTAATAAACACAAAACCCTAGCCGCTTCCTGGCGGCTATTTCTCTCAGATGCTATGTAGAACATGTGCATGTTAAAAAAGTAGGATATCACTAATGAAATGTATAAAACAATAAATTTAGTTAGTGTAATAAAAAGAATTCTCACCCCCTCTATCGGGGGTTTCGGGTTAGAAATCAAAACTTTGGAATCCAATTTAGGTGGGATCGATGATGGAATCAAATAGCGAATGCACTTGCGGTTAAGACAGGTCCTGCATCTCCTACCTAATGCAATTGACTGAGACCCGGCATCTCTTTCGTTCAATAATGCATGTCTTTGCTTCAAGACGCTATTTACCAATAAGAAAAGAATAGGAAAAACACATTTTTTTATTTAAATTGAAAAGAAGCCAAAAGGGTAAACGAGGGCTGCGGTAACGAGCCGTAAAAACGATAGATGAGCATAGCATTCCTTCCACTGGCCAGGAGTAGTTGGGGAGCGTGGTGAGATAGATAGACGTCCAATCCTACAGCAGCTAGTTGCTCGGCCTTAGTCTTGGGCGGATCTCACACTTCAATCAACCCCTTCGTACTTCGATCCAATCGATCGATCAAGAGGCTATTTGTTTAGGCCGATCACTAAAAGAAAACTCATCGCTTTCTCTTGAACAAGGGCAGCATAGCATTAGCTTCAATTGAAGAAGCTCAATGGTAGGCCGAAGAACCGTTGAACGCTTCAACTTGGCCACTGAAGAAGGCGAATGCTGGGCGAGAGACTAGGCCAACTTACTGCTTACTGCCATGGTTTAAGCTGCTACGGTACATCCGACCGCGGGAAAGAAATAGTTGGAAGGACAATAATAAAATAATAAAGTAAATTAGAGATAAGATAAAAAAAAATTACTCTGACCACTCAGTCTTTTGCTACCAAAAAATTTGAATTGAAGGTGCGAGAGAATACAGTACGAAACCGTAGAGACAAAATGATGATTTGAACAAAAATTATCGCATTCCTCTTCCGCTAGACCTGGTATATAACCCATCAGAGCAAGAACGCCGGTGATGTCGGTTTTGAGTTAAAGACTAATTTGACGTCTCGTAAATCCAAAAATGCAAATTTAGAGCATTAAGCGTAAACCCGAGTTTGGAGCTGTCAAAACTTCATATTCTCTAAGTGAAGCAACCGTCATAAAGATATGATTGATAGTTTTAGAATGCAAATTGCATAAGATAACAATTCGGATTTAAACTCCAACGCTTAAGCTAATCTCGAGTAGACAACTTGCATTGAATTAGAAGACAAAGGATGAAAAAGTGACGAAAAATGTTATATTTACTTTGTTGTGACAAGGGGGTGACAAACGTTATACTTTCTTCTCTATCTGACCGTCTCATCAATAAGTGTAGATTGATAGAGAATTTGGTGTATGTTTTCAATAGAGACGTTACAACCAAGTATCTTTCATTCTACATTTTTATGGTAGCTTTTTATGTATGGATATCTTTTTTTTATACGACTTGTCATGCTTTTATTAGGATATATTTAATATATTTATATGAACTTTTTTTACTTAATCTATTTTTTAAAATATTTGTTTGCAAATGGGTAATTCAACTTGAGTTGCCGCCGGTAACGTTACTGTGGCAATTGCCGTTGGGGATTCTGGTTCGACTTGGGGACAAAAAGAATACAAAGACTGATTACTTCTTCAAATTCTTATATTCTTAGAAGCTTCTACTCTCCTGGTTAACGGATAGCAAAGTAGTGCCTTCAAATTATTATACTCTTACATTTTGACTCAAACCACCTAATAGAAGATGCAGTTTATTTATCTCTCCAACGTAATTCTTTTTGTCACTCTTAATGTATTTTTTTTTGTCCCAAAACCCTAAACTTTTTATATCCGGTTCATTCCGCTTTGGCTATATCCGGATTCAGTTTGGATCAAGTTTTGATCAGTTTCGGTTCAGTCTATAAAATAAAACATAAAAATTAAATCCAGTTTTAATTTGATTTTGTAAAATTTTATTTAAATAAATAATATAAAAAGTAAAAACTAATAATTAAAAATAATTAGTATTTACAATCTTATCAATTCGACTCAGTAATTTTATCGGTTCGATAACGGGTTTGATTCTGAATTTATTCTACCCATTTATTAGTTTTATAAATTGATCGAGTTCCTCGTCGCAGATTTGAGAGTGGAATGGCAAACAAACGTTGAAATTTCATCAAGTTTCAAACTATGCGATTCCCAATGTTCTCACTCAGAGTGAATGAAGACAACCACTACTCGTACTACTGCTACACCAATCTCAATAGTAGTCTGAAAATGCGTTCCTTGTTTGCCCTAATAAATACTAACTTGAAAACATTCAAATCTACCTCCATTTAACTCTAACCACCGCAACCACCCACATAAGCATCTCATAGACAGAACTTGAAAGCATTGGTCTTTTTGTGTTGTTAGATAGTACTGCTTCTGAACATAAGAAACATAGCAATGGGAGTTTTGTCTTCTTCAAAAACATGTTTTGCTCCCACTAAACCTCATTTCTTCCAGCTTGTCTCCCTTGTTTCACCCACCAACTTGTAAGTCTTTATATTTGTTTCGGATAGATATCAAACCTCCTAACTATATTCTCTTCTATCTTTTTTTCGTGTTTGATTGTTCGTACATTCCAGAACATTCCTGTTGTGTTCTTTAAGAACCACTTGCTCGGATACAAGTCCGAAGACGTTACACTTCGATCCAGTCTTTCTGACAAAAGTTGGAAGGTCAAAATCAGCTGTGGCAAACTAACAAAAGGATGGAAAGAGTTCGTTGTTGCTCACGGCGTTCAACTTGGTGACGTTGTTGTGTTTAGACACGAAGGCAACACGGTGTTTTATGTCACCGTCTTTGATTCCACTGCCTGCGAAAGAGAACACCCACCGTACGAAGTCTGTGTCGAAGAGGAAGATCCGAGTAGTGATTCGGCTGAACATCTTGAAAACCACGCCAACACTTCTTTTACGGCATATCTAACAGATTGCGTTACTATTTATATTGGTGTAGTAGAAATAGTAATGGTAGCCTTCTGGGTTTTGGAGGGACAGCATCTGCCACTTAAGTTTATTGGTGAAATGGAAGATGAAAAAAGTGTATGCCTTTAACCTGTTGAAGCAATAAAACAACCAATCCACAAGATTTAATCCGGAAGTTTAGTGATAGTGGTAGGTTGATAATTGATGGCATGATTCCGGTTGCTGAAAAGTTTCGTACTCACCATCACAACCAACCCACAAGATTTTGTATCCTTCTGTTGCTGAATTCCCATTCAGAGTCATTCCAGCAGCAATTGGAATGAAATCTTGTGGGTTGGTTGTGATGGTGAGTACGAAACTTTTCAGCAACCGGAATCATGCCATCAATTATCAACCTACCACTATCACTAAACTTGGGGATTAAATCTTGTGGGTTTGTTGTTTTATTGCTTCAACAGGTTAAAGGCATACACTGTTTTCATCTACAATTTCACCAATAAACTTAAGTGCCAATGCTGTCCTCCAAAACCCAGAAGGCAACCACTACTACTTCTACTACACCGATATAATTTTAAACCCGAATCGAGTAATGTCAGATGCTAACCTGACATTACTCGATTCGGGTTTAAAACAACAAATTTTTACCGGTTCGAGTAGGGTTTGGTAAATGTCAGATGCTGTGCACTATAACTACTACACCAATATTAATAGTACTCGAAAATGCGTGTTGTGTCTTCTCTAATAAATACTAACCTGAAAATACTCAAATCTGCTTCCATTTACTTATCTGTTCCTCCCATTGATGGTGTATAAATTATCATTTTTAGTTTATAAGTTAGGTCGTACGTGGATTAGATAAATTAATAAGAATATAAGCTCCAGTAATTAGTTTTTTTATTTTTTATTTTCGTAAAAGATAGTATTCAACTAAAAGTTTTTTCGACTATTTGTTTTCGTAGGAGATAGTATTGGATTAAAGGAAGGGTGGTTTTGATTTTAAGTTTTTATTATTAACGGCGGATAAAGTTAGTTCTCTGTTTGAATTGATTATTTATTTTTGTGACAAATAGCCTCTCGACTTTTCGATTATTAATGATTTTATAAAGTTAATATTATTTATTTTTAATAAAGTTAGTCTCCTAAATAAACATGGATCGATTAATTTTATCTAAAATAGATTGTCAATGTATTAAAATCCAGACAACTTTTAGTCGATAAATTATATGTTACGAAATTGAATAGTCAATAGATTAAATCCGGACGATTTTTAATGGACTGATCACATATATCGAAATTATATAGTCAATAAACTAATTACGGTTCAAACATATTTTAATTAAATAAATCAAAAACAAAACTGTGCGAATTTTAAATTTTGGAATCCAAATGAAGTATGATTGTATTTAAATCTTTAACAACTTTTATAATTATGTATTTTTATTATTTTACTAATTTGTGTAACCATTTTATAACTTCTATGCACATAATTATAAGATATATATTTTTGTGGAAACTGCATCGTTTGTGAGAAAGAATGATAGAAAATAAAATTGGTGAGATAGAATTAATGGACGGTAATAGTAGAATTTGGTCTGCAAAATTAAACAAATCCAACAGCATGAAAAATATTTCATTGGACGTGGTTGGCCCCCTTTTGCATTCAAAATAGGTTGAAGAAAGGTGATTACGTTAAGATTACGATCATTCAATTGAGCAACAAAACTATACTCAAAATATATTTTTTATACAAGTAAAACCGAAGTAGGTAGAAGTCTGAACAATTGAAGACAATGTACATTATCGACCAATTCAATAGAGATGGTTGAGTAAGGCATGCTTGTGATCAAAGTCATGAGTTCGAGTTCTTCTACAGAACCGGTCACCTTGTGTGGTTTACCTTCTGGCGTTGGTTTGCAGGTTATTGCGTCAGTACGAGGGTTTACCCTGTGCGCACTCATTAAACTCGGTTCCCTCCTAAAAAAAAAGATGGTTAAGTTAGGTATCTGGCAAAAAACTAGCTTCATGGATCATAAGTTTTAAAAAGAGACATTTACATCATTGTTTTAATTCTCAACTTCGCAAGCACACAATTCCAGAAGCCTGCTACACAACTACAACAGTTGAACATGCAGGTCCAACTAAGCTAACTAAGCTAAGTAGCTAAACATGTTCAGGTTTTCTTTGTCCCTTTCAAGATAGTAACGTGTAATCAGGTCCTCCATCCGCTTCTTGATAGCCTTAATATCAGACTTAAACATTCGGCTTAGCTGCTCAACGCATTCAGAAACCAGCTGCTGATGCCCTAACATTTTACGGCTCTTCATTATACGCACAATTGCTGCATCAATGGCATAACGTCAATCTTTGTCAACATCTTCAACAACCTTCCTGCGTTCATCGACTTGTGGCAGAGGAATCTTGATCCTCCTCATTATGTCGGTAAACCTCGAATTAAACTCGAAATGATCAGTTTGGGACACAGTCTTTGGGCTGGGGTCCTTAGTTAGGATCTTATACGTGGTACATGACAAAGAATGAAGCAACCTCACCAAGTCATCATGACTCAAGTTTAATTGAGTCATGATCTCTGAATAACTTAACCTATCCGCAGAATTGAAAAGCACCAGGACAACAGCCTGGTAGGTAGACACAATCAACTCAATGGTTTTATATCATATATTCCTCTGATATAAATGGAGGCTCGTCTAGTCCTTCGAGAATCTTCTTCAGCTTTGTGATACCTTTCATCATATAATCTCATCCATGCTCTAAGTCAATGGTTTATTTTAGATTGTTCTTGAGAAGATGTATTTGAAGCGAACAAGAGTGAGTGGTTCATTTGAGGTTCAAGAGCTTTATTTGTGTTGTTTTGTTTCATATTTATTTTTATTGTATTGTTTTTGTTTGAGTGGCCTACAAAATTTTGTTTTTGATATTAAAATCTAATTGAGTGTTGTAATATTTATCTATAATTGATTTTATTTTTATTTATCAGTTGGGTTATTTATTGAGTTGAATATATTTAATTGATAATTAAAAATATTAAACATATTTATTGTGATTTATGAAAACCATAAATTCAAGTTATATGTTTATAAAATAGTTGAATTTTAAAAAAATTATTTTTTATAAGCTTTGGTAAATAAATTTATATTTTTAACTCATTATCAATATTTTATGTTTATTAAATATACATAATTAATTTGCGAAGAACCTCTCATTTCAACCTTCATAAGAAGAATGAATCTTTATCAAATCACCTATTAAAAAAAACTGACCCCTAGTTTTAAAATCAAAGCTCTTTTAAAAAACAAATAGGAACTTGGTGACAATAATAAGAAGCGACAATTATAAGTTTGCGAAACCTATCTGGTAACTGTATTTATCACAGTAGCAGAGTTCGCTGGTCATTATGAACATTGTTGGATAGTCTTTAATCAATCTTAACATTTAGGAGATAAATCATCAATGAATCCATGTTCCTAGTTTAAATACATTCATCAAATTAGGATTAGTTTGATGTTGATTTCGATAATGATGCAGTGTGTGTCGCGCAACTTTTCTTTCGAGAGATTTACCGTATTCATGGCCTTCCCAGTACCATTGTTTCTGACCGTGACACCAGGTTTGTGAGTCATTTTTGGCGCACCTTATGGCGTATGGTGAATACACAGCTTAACTTCAGTAGTGCTTACCACCCCCAGACTGATGGTCAGATAGAGGTGGTTAACCGATCCCTCGGTAACTTGTTGCGCAGCCTGGTGGGAGATCATCCGAAGGCATGGGATCAGCGCCTACCGCAAGCGGAGTTCACCCACAACCATGCCCTTAACCGGTCAACGGGTTTTTGTCCTTTCCAGGTGATGTATGGTATTGTGCCTCGGGGTCCACTGGACTTGTTAGCCTGCCTAGTAAGATTCGCCTTCACATAACTGTTGAGGAGCTTGTATCACAGATTCGCCAAACCCACCAGACGACTCACGATCAGCTTGTCTTGAGCACCGCCAAGTATAAGTCTCAGGCGGATTCTCATCGTCGCCCTGTTCAGTTCGAAGTTAGTGACTATGTGTGGGCAGTTTTAACAAAAAATCGTTACCCTGCTAGTGAGTACAACAAACTGGCCGCCCAGAAGATTGGTCTAGTAGAGATTGTGGAGCGGATCAATCCGATTGCTTATCGACTGCGTTTGCCTAGCCATGTCCGTACGATTGATGTCTTTAATGTTAAGCATCTGATTCCTTATGCAGGTGACTCTTCTGACGAGAAGACTGGTTCTGATTCAAGGGCGA
Source organism: Limnanthes douglasii subsp. nivea (assembly GCA_036936605.1). NCBI lineage: Eukaryota > Viridiplantae > Streptophyta > Magnoliopsida > Brassicales > Limnanthaceae > Limnanthes > Limnanthes douglasii. Next base: position 330,968,753 of record JAUPFV010000003.1, on the reverse strand, counting down.
ATCTTCTCTACCCCGGCGGGAATGATGCAGACAGTTTAGCGTAGGAATTTATGAAGACTGACGATCACCTGAAGAATGCGGTGAATTGACAGTTTGGAGTTCCGGTGTCTGATTTTGACCCACAACACCTTGTTTCGAAAGAACGACGCCACAAATGCAAGTTACCAGCTTTGCTCGTGAACTATGGGTTTTTTTGAGCATTTGAGCTCATCTATCAGCTTATTTCGAGTTTTTAATATTTTATGATATTTTAGTAATTTTCTTATTTTTGGTTTTAGAGTTTCAATTGAACTCTTATATAAACATATTTTCTTTACATTGTTTGGGGAGTTGTTTTGATTAATAAAATTATGGTTTATCCCACTATCTAGCTTTTTTTGCGTTCCACTCTGAATTAGATAATATCAAAATTCTAAAATTCTTAATATCAAATCGAACCCTAAATCAATTAAACAATCTATTATTCTCGACCAACATAAATTTATTCAAAATGATAAAAAAGAAAAAGGTCTTTCCACGGAGAAAATACAAAAGGATTTATGTTTTCTCTGGAATTACGTTATTTCCGATTCTTGATGGACACAGTTTCAGAACCTTGTTATTCCCTTATTGGCCGCCCATGTAGTTATTATTTAACTACCACCCCCGGAGGCAAACCCGACCCGACTGCCTGCCCCATCATACACAACCTCCATCGTCTTTTGCTGAGTACTCCCAAAATTGGTAACGCTACTATCACCTTTGTTCGCAGCAAAACCCAAACATACCTCCGACGGTGCCATAATCGGGAACAGAAGCCCTGACCCGTCGATTTCCACCTCCACGCCGCCGCCAAAGACGAACGCTATTTTAGGAGCGGTTATTGTTTGATAATTACTCAGATCGTAACACGTGTCCAGTTTCGATGTCGAGGCGGCACGTGGATATTTCATCTGTGATCGGAAAGCTGAACTTAGGGCGGCGTATGCGGTGGGTGGGAGTCGCGTGATCACCGTTCCCGAATCGATGATCGATCCTCCTCTCGCGAAGACGGTATCGCTTATCGGTAGTTTCTGACCTCCGACGCTGATTCCGATTATGTCGAGCGAGCAGAAAGATTCTCCACCGGATATCGTATTCACCGGTGTGAACTTCACTGCGTTGGAAACAGATCCTTTACCGCCGAAGTTTAGATATCCGGTGGAGCGTGGAGTTGAAGGAAGGCAGTAGGAGAAGTGTTTGTTGTATTTGGCCGCTGTTTGCGACGGAAACGACAGTTTGTCACGGCCGAGTCGAAGCAGACCGGCGGCGCCGTGGAATGATCCCCGGTTTTGTTGGCCGCAACCGAATAAAAAACTATCGAATGTGTCAGTACATCCTGGAACATCCTGGAGTAACTCCTACAAAAATTCAATCACAAATCAAATTCAAAATTCAGATCCGACCCGAATCTATATTTGTAAATTGTATCCGAATCATATCCATTTCTGATTTTATTTCCATCAATACTTATAAATTGATGAATTGATCACATTTCAATTCAAATCTGATCAGAAAACTCACCTGCGGCAGAAACAAGAGCATCGCAATCAGGCGAAGTACACAAAACATTTGTATACGAAGATGAAGTGTTAGGATCGAAAATAGGTTCGATTTGTGAATAACAAATTCCTCTACAAGGTTAGCATTGAGTCCATGTGAGACTACTTCCTATTTTTTATTTTATTTCTACTTTTTACAAATAATTCATCGATTTTTGATTTTATTTCTATTTTTTAAATTTAATATTTTTTATTTTTTTTATTCTTTTGAAAACAGAATATTGTAAAATATTTTTTTTAATATATATTTTTAAATATTTTACCTTCGACTTTTATTTATTATTTAGTAATATATTTTTATTTTTTACGATACGCTGCATTCACATGAATAAATTTTTTTTAAAATAAGTAAAAAGACAAAAATATTAAAAAAATATTAAATTTAAAAAATAAAAATAGAATTAAAAATTCACGGACTATTTTATAAAATTCGTATTATTTAGCTATCGAGACACGTGGTCAATAGTAGAAAAGACCTTAGGTCGCGATTAAATTTATTAAATATGAATAGTTATTATTAAGTATGAATAGTTGAGAAATCCAAATCGATAATTTTTTAGTCGATATCTAAATAAAAAGATGCCATACTCGAAAAACTATATTTCAGTAGAAGCATAGCTAAAATAAATTCGTTTAGTGAATGGTATACTCTAAAAATTAAGAAGACTATAAACGTTAAATAAAAACGAGCTACGCAATAAATAAAAACCTTATCCATAACGAGCTACCAGCCGAACTGGTTGAGTATGGTATGTTTGTGACCAAAAATCATGAGTTCGAATCCTTTTATATATGTTTTTTCGGCTGAGCCTGTCACCTTGCGTTGTTTACCTCCTGGCGTTGGTTTGCAAGCTATCACGTCAGACCGAAGGTTTACCCTGTGTGCACTCATTGCATTTTGAATAGCGGATGCGGATTCCTTAGGGAAAAAAAACAAAAGTGAGTATATGTTAATAACCTTTAGAAGAACTGCAAACCCAAGAAAGAAGGATAGAAGCGACATTAATTACATGAAAATCTTGTTTCGTAATACCACCATTTATCGACATTAATTACATGAAAATCTTGTTTCGTAATACCACCATTTATTCGACCGCCGTAACTTTCTTTCGAAGGAAAAAGAAACCAAACCAGAAATAAGCAGAGAGAAAAAGTGCTCATTTTTATGTTGTTTTTATTTTATTTTTCTTCTTATCTCTCAATTTTTGTATTGTAATTTGTTTATCCTTTTATAAGCTTTTTAGATTTTCTTTCGATCAATTATGAAGACGCAATGGTATTTCATTCAACTGTCTTCCTCTATGTTTGAATTTTAGAGCCGGTAGTTTGTAATATAGAATATACAAGGAGAGGTCGGGTTTCTAATTAAGGATAATGTTAAATATTTCTTTTGGCTAAGTTACAAATAATAACTTTGGAAAGATAAAAAATTACTTCCGGATGTTTGGGATTTTAACTTTAATCAATAACTTTTTGTCCCCTAATATCTATCAAAAATGTTATTGAGATAATTAAAAAAAAAATTGTTTTTACGGTTTGCGTTTTCTTTTGAAAATCAAAATTGACCAATCTCATAAATTAAAAAATCTGGTAACAAATTTCAGTAACATTTACAGCATTTCAACATAAATTAACTATAAAAATCAAGTTTGCATGAAGAATTTTTTGGATTTTGTTTTTAATTTTTTAACCGGTGTAGGCGTAATTAGTTTTAACATTCAAAACACAATATCTTTCAAATTCTAAATAAAATAAAATAAAACCACATATTTTTACGTTGTAAAGACGAACAAAACGAAATTCATGAGTAATATAAAAATATTTCTAAAAGATAAAATAAAAGTTATAAGGATCAAGATAAGATCTATTGGCTATGTGTGGCTAATCAATACGCTATACTTCCAATGGCTAACCAAAACCCTATTCAGATTCCTCAGTTCAGAATAACTGGCCTTTGCCCATGAAGAACTTCGTGAAGAATAATAATGAGGTCACCGTGGGTAGAAAACTCAGAATGCCATCTGGGTGTTCTTCAATAACCATGACCTTATATGTTGTTTCAAAGAGTTTGACCATCTTAGTTTAGAAGGTGGTTGGTTTCTTCTATAGGTACAGTCAAAGGGTAAATTCAGTACTCATTGAGGAGGCAAGTGCATCAAAAATATATTTATCTACTTGAAGTACTTGTTTGTACTTTATTTGTTTTAATTTTATGGATTTGGGGCGTAGATTTTTCAGAAAGAGGATGAGGTTGTCTTTATTTGCTTCATTTTGATCTAAAGAATTATTTACTATTGACCAGGAGTCGGTGAGGATTTTACACATCGCAATCGACAGACATGAGTAAGCCAAAGTCATACTAGGTTTAATGGTTCTAGAAATATTCAAAAGGTATGAGAAGTCAAAGAAATAATTGAGAACGCAGATCTAGGAAGAGAAACACGAGAATGCTAGGGAGAGAATCCAAAAATAGAAATAAAATAATAATTTTCACCATTTACCAAGAAGGGAATGTTCCTTTATATAGTAATGGTGGTGGCCCTAAAGGCTATATGGTTGGTCCACTCATGGCTCTTTCATCCATTATTTTACTAATCTTAACCATATTTATTATTTATTATATGAAATACACTCAATATTACACATTTATTAGGACTAATTTATAACACTTATATAAAACCAAATTAACCCGATATTCGGTACGCAACTCGGATAAATCTCACCCATATCAGTAGACTCCATAGTCCTTTCAAAAATATTTGAGTGAGGATTACATCCACTTTTGTCTCGGATATGTCCAACCCATCGCTGCCATCCTTTCATGATCTTCATCATACTAACTTGGGTGACCTCCCTATCAGACGATTCTTTCTCAAGGGTTGCTGACTCGATACTTCTCTGTTACGCATATTATTATTTTTATCCATATGTTTATCAATCACTAGGGATATGTCATTGGTCCCCAAATATAATTTCTAGATGACTTGTTATGTAAGAAAATATTTCTACTACCATATGCTCGTACTTTTGAAAACATAGGGAAAGGGCTATGATACCTTTCCCCATCTGTAGGCTCACATGATCGTTAAGGACTTCAACAACTCCTCTATAAATAGGGCACTCTTCTGATAATCCTCAAATGCTTACATTTTAGAGAGAGAGAGACAGAGAGAGAGAGAGAGAATAGATTTGTAAAGAGAGAAAATAAATTCATTCTTCGTGAGTTGATCATCGAAGCACCGCAAGGCCTTACTCTAGTGCTTTTCCTCATCAAATATTCACCGTCCATGCCAGATAAGTTAAGTACTTTAGATTTTCAATTTCCAAAAAGGTTAAACAAAAAAACGTCGCTGGAATAGTGGACGAAGAGTCTGCCTTGTTGTCTATAAACCAAACCACCTACTATGGTGACTAAAAAACAACCCGAGACAGTCAAAGCTTCGAACACAAAGACCACCTCCACCGTTCCTCTCACTCAGCCTCCTGTCAAATTTCCGCTCAACAAGACAAGAGTGACTTTAATCCTTTAAACAAAACAGTCCCAAATAACTATTATCTTCCAATAAGTGATGATCACAAAAAGACGGATAATGGTCCAAAGAGAAAAATGTATCCTCAAGCGAAAGAAAAGAGGTACGTGAAAACCAAAACCGCCTCAAAGTCCAATGCTCCTAAAGATACATCTACGGTCACCACGCAACAACAGTTGGACTTGATCTAAATCAAACAGGGTCTACGGCTGCAGATGTGGAATCACGACCCTCAAACTGGTTAGAGAGTGAGGGCCAAAATACTTGGTTGACGAGACCTATAAAGAAACTGAAGGCCAATATGATGCTTGTGTTAGGTAAATTGAAACGAATAACCAACAAAGGGTTCACGCCTCCTAATAAAGGGTTGAAACTAGGGCCCACACAAAGAAAAAAGGCTTCGAAAGCCAAGAAAAACAAATCTTGATATGGAGCTCCCCTCAGATATTGAATCAGTTCTTAACAAAAATCTCTGTGGTGTTGAGAAAAAACATCTTATCGTGCTTCATAAGGTAAACTACAGATACTTTCATGATCTGAGGAGGATAAGCTACGAGACCGATGAGGAATCCCGAGCTTTGTTATAATGCAGTTTCACGCTGTGGGAGAAACCTTTTTATCAGTCAGGAATGAGGAGTTGGTAGTGTTCCCTGAGATACTCAACTGGGGGATTTGGCTCCCTCTGGACCCTGTTCTGGTGAGTTTCTTCGAACTAGTGAACTTGTGTCTCAACCAGGACGGTCCAAACTTGTGGTTTACCTTGATGTCTTTCATCATGGCCTCAAGGCTCTCTAGAATTGGGTTCTTCATAAATTAGTTCATCGAACTTACCACCTGTTTGAAAACCCTTATGTTCTTTTTTACTCGCTTATTTTAGGGAATTAGTTCAAGGTGGTTGATAGTCTGCTAAAGATTGACAAGAAGCGAAAGCAAATATTCTTCTATGCTATCAAGTTTTGGGAGATAGTGTTCAAAGCGTCGGTTGAGAATCCGCATCGGCTTCTCCTAAAGTGTACAAGAAAAGGTAATCGTTTATTTTGAACAAAATCGTTCATATGTATATATATATATATTTACATGGATGAAAGGTTCTATTGAGGAGCACAAAGAAGCTGCCAAAGAGATCTTTACTCGGTTAAGCACTTGGACAAAAATTCTTGGTCCAATGACTTCTATTGGTGTTTCACCATGGCTAATTTGGTGAAAAGATACATCTGGAGGATCGACCCAACAAAGACTCTCTCGCTAGATAAACTCATGGTACTCTCTCGAGAGGCCAAAGTGTCGAAGAGCTTAGAGGACTCTGATGTTTTGTCTTTCTGTCAACGAGGTCTAGGGCTTGAGTACACTCGAGAGTCCAATCGAAATACTTAGCCTGCCTAATTACTTAAAAATGTACTTATATAAAGACCTCGATATAAATCTATTCAAGGCAGCCAACCTTTTGGTCAATATTTGTACCTTCTTAATGGAACGAGAAAGATCCATATTGTTCATAGCATTCAGGTATACCGGGTCGGCCTCTATGCCCCTTTTAACTAATTATGTAGCCCAAACATTTCACGGACCAAACTCCAAACGTGAACTTCTCAAAAAAATTAAGTTACTAAATATTTCCTCTAAACCTGAGAAATGGTCTTCTTCCCTAGCGTTTTTATTTACCATATCATCGATATATACCTCAACATTACGTCTGATCTAGCCCTCGAAAGCCTTTTCCATTAACTGCTAGTAACTGGCATGACGTTTTTAATCCAAATGGCATGACTTTGTAACAGTGCAAACCCCTTCCAATTATGAATAATGTGCTTTCATCATCTCTCGAATCCATCTTGATCTTGTTATAACCTGGATAAGTATCCATAAATGATAACATTATATTTCCTTACGTGAAGTCCACCAACTGATCAATTCGGTGAATTAGAAATTGATACTTAATTTAATTCAGTAAAGTTTACGCACATTCTCTATTTTTCGTTCTCTTTATTTACTAAGACCAGGTTGGCTTTCCACAGAGGATACTAGGATTTTTGTAAGACCCACTTTTAATAGTCTATCCATCTTGGCCACGATTGCCTCAAATGTTTTTTAGAAAAAATATTTTCTTTTGAATAATTGGATGCACGTTCCATTGAATAACTAATCTGTGGAAAATTATCTTCCCGGGTACCTTGTAACATCCTTAGTATATCACACAAACATATGTAACTTTGTTGACAAAAAAGTGAATTAACCTCTCCCTCAACTCTGGAGATAACATAGTTGCAATCTTTAAACTATGGCCGCCTTGGAAAACACAGATCTTAAATTTTTCATCAGGGACCATGAACCCAGAGGTCTCCCTCGTATTATCAACGGGGTCGGACCTCGAGGTTGACCCCACTAACTACTAATCCTTTTTTGGTTCGACTCATCTGCTTTGCCTCAAGGACAAAGTTGTTCGATAACAATCTTTTTCCATTTTCTAGATGTTCCGGATGGTTCTCAGGTTACTTAATACTACGTTACAATCTCTTGCATTCTAGATAACCAGGACCTACCAAATATTTCATTGTACGATGTTGGTGTATCGACCATTATAAACAACACTGTAACTTTCTTCTTAAGCAATGTACGATCCAACTCCACCACCTTATGAACTCTCTAACTACCTCAGTAGTTATGCCTATAAAATCCAAAATTGCTCGTACTTTATCATGAATAAGATGTTGGCAGAACTAGCAATATCAATAAGAACCCTTCAGATCTCATCTTCTACAATAACAGCCACAACTATTGCATCCGCATGTAGCTCTGCCACCTCTCTCATATCGTTATCATCAAATCATAACAACGAAGAAAGGGTTTTATATAAATGTGGTGACAGTCTTGTATTTAGTTGGGTAGCCAAACTTATGATGTATCTCTTTCAGGAAAAGTTGGTCCTGAAATAGTGTCTATACAAAAGATAGTTAGAGACTTAAAAAATTTACAAAGTTCAATAAACTTTCTTTTAGCTTAGGGCTATTCTATCATTATAGCTACTCTTCATTCAGGTTTGGGGTCTAAATACTCCGAAGACACATCAAATAAATCGACTGATTTTGAAATCATCAAGGTGTTTTCTTGCTTTTGTGCTTTCACTACCTCTCTCCCCGTCGAATTTTGTTGGGTGTTTTTTTTAACAAATGTAGTCGATTTCCCATTCTCAATTAACACTTGGATTTCTTTCTTTAGTGCTATAGATTTATTTCTCTCATGTCTAATGTCATCATGATACTTGTAGTATTTGAACTTCTACCCTCTCTCGGGGTTTGGATTAGGAAACATTTTCAAAAATGTATACGATTTTGTGCTTTGTAAAATATCGTAGCCATGCACTTAGTAAACTAAGAAAAATGAGTAGGTTGAACCAACTTGTTAGACATTGGTATGGCCACCTGCTGACTATTTTCAACATGTTGACTCATCATTGGCCTCGATAGCAACTGCTTTTTGTACTCTGGGTCGAAAATTGGTCAGTGGATGTTAGTCTAAATTGGTTGTGGCTGAGGTACTTGAGCAGAAGCCTGTTGGTAAATCATTATGTGAGACTGCGAGCTCTGCCCTTGTTTGGATATAGAAGAAAGCTCTAACGATTGAGTTTATTCAATAAGTATCAGGTTTTCTACTTACAATAGCAAAGCACTGAATGTTATAGCCTATTTCTTAGCAACATCATCCCTAAAATTCTCGGGTATGAGTCACATCCTATATATTGCACACACCACTTTCTCTTTATAACCTTCCAAATTGGTCTGAACAAATCGCCTGGTATACTCCCTCCGGCTCTCTCCAACTATTTGTTGATAATTAATGATCGTGTATCCGTTTACTTGGAAATTTTTTACTTCACACGAAATGCTGTCAAAATAGGGTCAAGAATATATCAAAGTTTTGAATGCAACCTTACGGTAAATTGTTATAATATTTTGAAGCGCCATCTTTAAACGTTTGAGAAAATACCTAACATAGTTGGTGTGGTTTATTTTACGTTGAGGGTAATTCTGTCAAGTGTGTTGGAAAGTTTTTGGAGTATTAAATGTTTTGGTGTTTTGTAGTGAGAGATTTAAGCTTCATGGTTGTATTAAATGTTCATTACCCTCATTAATGAAAGTAGTTGAGATTTTTATACCCTTAATTATGGACCCATGGGCTTCAGAGTCAAATCATGAAACAGGGTCAAGTTTAAGGACCCATTTACTTAATAAGTTGATTAACATCTAGCTTAGTCAAAAGGTGTTTAATTATTTTATACTTGTGTCCTGTCCGGATAGTTCAGTGGGCAGTTTATGTCCGAATTGCCCTTTTCTGGAAATCTCAGTAAGCAGTGGTGGATTTATCCGGACTCATCAGTAACCCATTTTTTAGGCTTTGTCAAAAATCTTTGGCATGACTAAAAAATTCACTTAGTCAGTAACAACATTTTCCGACCCGTTCGTGTGTCTAGTTCGAGGTGTGTCCGGACAGATTTCTTCTCAGAATTCTAAGAGTTTTTCTTTCGATCGTCGGACATGGGTCGCATTCTGATTCGACCTACCAGCCGTTTTTAACCTAGATCAGCGCTCCCACTAAACCTAAAAAGTAACCTTTGCATTTAATATTTCCCACGTCAGCGCTGTCTTCAATCAATGCTCGAATCGTTTCGTCTTCTCCTAGGTATCAATTATTTCTTTCACTGTTTCATTATCTTCACCACTCTACAAATCTTTTACAGAGCTTTCACCCTTTCTTTCAAAATTGTTCTTGGTTAGTTTTATGTTGACGACTAGAAACGCTCTAGTAAAAGGCGGTTGGTTGAATCTGTCCGAATTAGAGAAGGCAAAGAAAGTTGAATGAGAGAGGCGCATAGCTGATGGGCTCTCAGTCTCCCCAAGCGACAAATCTGAGAAACCATCCCAAGAAGCTGATCAAGGATCATCTTCTACTAGAAATCCAACACCCAAACAGTTGTTTAAACCCAGTCTTTCTCCAATCCCATCAGGATCCTCTGTTCAGGAGTCTCAACCTTCTACTACCCAAGAAAAATTTGTTTCAAACGTTAGAAACCCCCCCCCCCCCTTTCATTTCCATGGGATCTGATATTGAAAAATCTCCATAGAAATCCAATGCACGTCGGACAACTCGCTTGGTGAAAGCTTAAGCAACTGTCTCGGAATCAAAGTCCTCCAAACCGGAGGCCTCTACTTTATCATCCAAAGACAAACCCTACGGATCAGAGATTTCTATAAGAGCCCCTCGAAATAAGTCATTCAGATCAGAGGCATCCAAAGTATCTTCTCAAGAGAAATCCTCCGGAACTGAGCCCTAACCAGACACCAGGCCTCTAGAAAAAACTGGTGCTCAACAATCTGGACAGACCATTGAGCCAGAAGCTGACACTCTTCCATCCACAACAACCGATAAACCTTACACAGTGATAGAAGAAGTGATGGAAGATAGTATCAAAGAACCCCCCCCCCCCCTTCGAAACTGAAGCCTCAGGGAAAATTAGGGATGTTTCCTCTAACAGGAAAGGGAAAGGAAAAGTGAAAGTTGGAGTGGCTCATCCGGATCTTCTAGAGTGCTTGGAGGGAAAGGTAGGACCTTGCTTCTAAGAGGTCAACGTGAAGTATTTGTTGGCCATGCAGAACATCAAGTATATTTATACTCATACTGCCGAGCTGGGCCGGATCCGGACTAAATGGGGGATTCCATAGTCAGTGAAGGTGAGGATTCCTATCACTCCAGAGACTCCAATGGACTCCAAACTTAATAAAATTGTCATCTATACCGAGCTGTTCAACTGGGGGCTCAGATTCCCCTTAGACCCAGAGATCGTCGGGTATTTTCACCTGATTAAGATTTGCCCAAGTCAGTTAAGTCCAAACGCTTGGTACTCCCTCCTCGTCTGCATAATGGCATCGAGGTTGTCCTGCATCCCTCTCCCTATGGAGAAATTTTCTGTTGTGGCAAGCCTGTGCAAAAATCATGACATCCCATTTTATCACCACAACATGGGAGACAATTTCAAAGTGGTAGATGATTTGTTGGAGTCGGAGAAGAAATAGAAAACTCAGTTCTTATTCATTAGTGGGTCATGGGAAAATGGGATAAAGATCAAGGCCAATACTAACCCTAGTATGCTCACTAGTAGATAGAAGAGTACAAGTAAGTCTTTAATTTATTTTTTCATTTTCTCCTTCTCATTTTTACTAATATTCCACTTCTGAATCATTCATTTCTTCCTTTTTAGTATTACCGAAGGAGTACAACAGTTATCTGGAGAACGAGCAAACTACATGTGCCATGGTGAATGTGTGGGCCGCAGAACGTTGGGGGAACGCTTTCCACAACTGTTTTACTTCTGGAAATTTGGTGAGATCTCATTTGTGGAATACCACAGGCCTGAGAGATCTCACATGGGAAGAATTGACCATACCACCTCCCCCAGCTGTCATCCTTAAGCGAACAGAGGAAAAAGATGGCAAACTGGCCTTGCCCTCCAAAGCCAAAGCTCCTAGCAAGATGAAGAGAAAAAGAAAGAAAAGTAAGGTTGTAGCAGAGGCAATTCGGGTTGCTGCAGAAGAGACCGGTCTGGGGAACCCAGGAGGGATCGATGCTACCTTGCTCAAGGTAGTTAAAGATGAGACTGTTAAGGAGGCATGTGAATTGCAAAATCCTCCAAGCCCCCCTAAAAAGGACCGAAAGAGGGGAGCAAGCAGCGATGAGAGGGCTGTTAAGAAGAAGAAGGTCACCTCAGGGGAAGAAGTAATCCTTCGCCCTTCGGAACCTCTACCCCTAGCAGACCCAACTGATCCCTAGCAGAGAAGATTCATACTAGAATGCAATCCGGAGAAGGTACCGGAGGAGAGATTGATGGAGTAGACATTAGTGATTTCAAAGACATTGATCTTTACTTCAATTATTCTAAGAAATATGACTTCACTAGCCCATACCGTCCTTCAAGCTCTTCTAATATGGTGACTTACAATGGAAAGTCCTATATTTTCTCCGGGGAGAATGATGTGGTGGCTCATTCTTTTCTGGGTCATATTTAACCAATACTTAACTTGGAAAGGCAAGTGAAAACCAGTCCACCCTTATCAATACCCTCAATACCGAGAAAGAGTCTCTGCCAACCAACCTCCTCAATGCTAATCAGAGCATAGATGAATTGAAGAAAGAGCTTGAAGCATTAAGGAAGGACAAAGAGGATTTGTCAACCAGGCTGGCCACTGCGAAAAATGCTAACACTGAGCTCCAAGTTAATTCTTCTTGTTTGGAAAAGGATATCTCCTCTCTAAAGGAAGATGTGAAGACCAATGATAGCGTTATTCAGACCCTGTCCGGTGAAAAGACTTCCTTTGAAGAGGTTATGTCTAAGGCAACCAAGGAGAAAGAAGACTTGGAGAAGGAGCAGGAACAGAGAATTCAGGCCAGCATTGACAAATACACCAATGGGGTGATAGATTCTTTGGAGAAAAGGTATGTGATAAGTGCATTTCATATCACTTATTACACTTCCATTATTCTTAAAATCGTCACCGGTTCTCAAGTATTCGTTGAGTTTTAACGTGTTTTTCCAGTATTCTTAAAGGCGCTTGTGCTCTGGGTAAATTGTGATAATATTAATAAATTTGGGGTTGAAATTGAAGAAACTGGAAAATTAATGTATTTAGGGAAATTTTGGAACAGTTGAAAAGAAAAGAAAATTTATTAATGCTAAAAATATATTATGACGAGTGATTTTCTAAAAAAATATATATTAATGCTAAAAATATATTATGACGAGTGATTTTCCAAAAAATATATATTAATGCTTCAAAAATATATTAATGTTGAAAAAAAAGAAAAATATATTTTATGAGATATTGTTCAAAATATTAAATTAAAAAATATATATTAAAACGAAGCATAAAAAAGAAATTAATTTTAAATTAAGAAAATAATATTAGAGGCGAAGATTTTATTTAGCTATATTGTTTAAAATATGATTTTATTTAATAAAAATATTTTATAATTCGTTTTTGATTTTTTTAGGGTTTCAGCAGAATATATATATATATATATATATAAAAAGAGATGTAAAGAAGAAAGAATGGAGACTGCTTTTGGTTTTACGGCCGCCGAGAAGAAAGAGGTGCTTTAGTTATCTTGGTTTCGGCCATAAAAAATATAAAGATCAAAAGCAATTCGCCACTGGGAATAAATTAGAAGAAAAATCGGATTTGAACACTGAGTTTATTCTGCAAGAAAATAAAGACCTATATCAAAAGAAACAGACGAAAGAGAAAAAGGTGAGAAGGCTGGGTTTTCTTTTAGCAGAATATATACAGAAGGAAGAAAAATCTGGTTTTCGGCCACTGATTTCTTTCGGCAGACCGTAAAAGGGCGCGAGCAGGAGAGAGGGAAAGAAACCGGAATTTGCGGCTTCGGTAGATCTCTTTCGGAAAAAGGCAGGTGACAACTGTTTTTTGGGTTTTCTTTCGGCAGCGACAACATACAATCAGTCGGCAGGAGGCAGACAGTTGTTCGGTTTAACTTTCTCTAAAAATTTTATTCGTTTTTTTTTTACATTCTTCCTAAACAATTATGTTAACTTTTGCATCCATGATGATGATTTGTTCGATTATGAACTAATCGTTGTCATGGAACCTTAGCGGATTTGTTTGAATAATATTTAGGGTTTATTGCTTAATTAATTTGTGAGATACGTTTATCGGTTACCTAGTATGATTGTGTTTAATTTTAGATGCGTCGCGAACATCTAGTTTGTTAATCTTTAATGAATGCGAAAGTGGATTTAAGGGTTTAGAACTTGCCATGTCTAGCACATAAATTTCTCTCAAAATTCTTTCCTATGGGAAGAACAGCCGCCTTGAGGAATGCTATTACTCAGTTTCCTCAGTCATATGGTGAATCTTTAAGTGAAGCTTGGGAGCGTTACAAGGAGATGCTCAGAAAATGTCCTCATCATGGGATGCCTGATTGGTTAGTAATAAATTTCTTCTACAATGGGTTGGGTGCGCAAACAAGGCCCATGGTCGATGCTGCATCTGGGGGAGCCTTATTAACGAAAAGCTATAAGAAAGCTCATGAGCTTCTTGAGATGATGGCTGCTAATGAATTCCAGAACCCTTCTCAGAGACAGTCACAACATAAAGTAGCTGGTATTCTTAACGTAGACACTGCCACTGCTTTAGCAGCTCAGCTTGAAGCTCTAAACATGAAGGTAGATTCTTTGACTAAACTAGGGGTACATCAGGTAGCTAGTGTGTGCGAGATTTGTGCTGGAGGGCATGACACTCAACAATGCCCAATATCTACTGAGTCAATGCAATTTGTGAGTAACTTTCAGAGGCAGAATCAACAACCAATCTCAAACACCTATCACCCAAGCAATAGAAAAAATCTGGAACTTCAGTTGGAGCATTAATCAACAAGGTAATCAGCGTTATGGTGCTAAGCCATACGCTCCTCCTGGATTTCAGCAATAAGGGCAGCAACATCAATCTCAACAGTATGCCCCAAGACAACCTCAGAATCAACATCCTGACCCTTCTCAACATTATGTGAGAGACTCTGAATTCGAAGAGATGAAGTTAATGATTAAAAGTCTGATGGTATCTCACAAGACCTTGGAAAATCAGATTGGGCAGATGGCCAGTAACATGATTGTTAGACCTCAAGGAGTTCTTCCTAGCGACACGGAACATAATCCAGGTAAACGGGACGGCAAAGAGCAATGCCAAGCTATCAACTTGCGATTAGGAAAGGTTGCTGAGAACCCCACAGTTGAACAAGAGGCGGATTCTTCTCAAAATCAGTCCATTATGAAAAATTCTGCTCAAAATCAGCCCTCATCTCAGGTTAATTCTGGTCAAGATCAGCCACCTAAAAAGCTATCTCAGTCAGTTGTTGAGCCTACGATCTACCCTCCTCCACCTTTTCCGCAAAGGTTGCAGAAACAGAAGCTAGATGCTCAGTTTGGGAGATTTTTGGAGGTGTTCAAGAAGCTACACATCAACATACCTTTTGCTGAAGCATTAGAGAAAATGCCTAGTTATGCCAAGTTCATGAAGGGAATTCTTTCGAAAAAGCTAAAGCTTGGTGATTTTGAGACAGTGGCGCTCACTGAGGAATGCAGTGCGATCTTACGACAAAAATTGCCTCCCAAACTTAAAGATCCAGGAAGCTTCACCATTCCTTGTTCAATCGACAATTTAACTTTCAGCAAATGTTTATGTGATTTGGGAGCGAGTATCAATCTGATGCCTCTATCTGTGTTTGAGAAACTTGGGCTACCTGAGCCAAAACTGACTAATATCTCTTTGCAGCTGGCTGATCGTTCTATCACATATCCGCGTGGGATCGTAGAAGATGTCTTAGTAAAGATAGACAAGCTCATATTTCCTGCTGACTTCGTTATTTTGTATTTCGAAGAGAACAAAAACATCCCCATAATCATGGGAATACCATTCTTGGCTACGGGCAAAACTCTGATCGATGTCCAAAAAGGGGAGCTCACCATGAGAGTGCAAGATCAGAATGTCATTTTCAACGTTTTCAAGGCTATGCAATCCCCAATAGAGGATGAGGAATGTTTCAGGTTGGATACGGTCGGTTCTTCGCACAGTAATAAGTTGGATCAGTTCTCGAGTTCAAATACTCTAGGCAGAGTTCTACATGGTGAATCTGACTTCGAAGACGAAGAAATATCCGAATGTGTTCAACTACTACAGGAAGCCCTGTATCAAAAGAGGCTCAATATTCCACATGAGTCGCTCGTATTGGGTGATCTTAAGGATTCTCAGGAAAGACTTAAACCTTCTCTACAAGAAGCTCCTAAACTTGAACTCAAACCACTACCAAATCATCTCAGGTATGCTTTCTTAGGAGAGTCATCTACATTACCTGTTATCATTGCATCTAACCTTTCAGGTAGTGAGGAAGAAAATCTATTAAGAGTTCTTGGGAAGTTCAAATCAGCCATTGGTTGGACCATAGCATATATCAGAAGATGTATAATAAAAAAAGTCAAGAAACGGCATGATATGAAGCTTGTACATAAATCTTTAGATTCAGGCCAACTTGTTATTCTTTTCAACTCTCGTCTAAAGATTTTCTCAGGGAAGCTCAAGTCAAGGTGGTCTGGACCTTTTAAAGTCAAGACAGTATATCCACATGGAGCAGTTGAAATCTATGAGGAATCGCCAGATAAAGCATTCAAAGTCAATGTTCAACGACTCAAGCATTACTATGGAAATATGGAGAACCGTGAGGCATTCAGCATCCACCTCGATACTATATGATTCCGAGTGGTATCGTCGAGCTATCGACGTTAAACAAGCGCTTCGTGGGAGGCAACCCACTGGGAAACAATGATCAATAATGTTGGACGAATAGGGGAGTGTTTCTTGTTTCTTTTAATTTCTTTTAGTTGCATTCATCATAGTAGTTATTCATGTTAGTCATGTTTATTTGCATATTCATGCCATGATCATATAGACTGTGTTTAGGATCGAGTTAGTCTACTAGCATAGCATTTTGCTCATGTATTTTGCGTCTTTGATCCCTTGAGTTGTTGTTTCCACTTAAGTAGCCAATGATGAAAATCGTTTGGAATGACAGTAGGAATAAAATCTAATTAGGTTGCTTGTCAGTTAGCTTGCTTGATGTAGAAGCACAATTAATACATGTAGACTCATCGATTGTTTTTATGCTAGTTACGGACACACTTGAGTATTGTTATACATAATCCTTGATTAGGTTCAGAATTACACCGTAATACTTTATTAGCTCATGCATTGCAAAAAGATAAGTTTGGGGGAGTTGAAAGATAAATATGCGTATTATTCAGTTAGGCGTCAAAGGCTAGTAGCCGTCGACATACATCCTCTCGCTGGGGGCTGCGTATTGCGAGTAGTCTAGGGGTGGAATGAGATGGAGCGAAACGCACTCATTCCTAATCTAATTGCAAAAAAAAACATAAAAAAAGGCAAAATTGGCTAGGATGAGCTCTTTGGTACTCGAGTTATTAAGTTCTAGGGGACTTTGTGCCTAGTGACCTAAGACTTTTCCGGTCTGGGATCCGCTAACCTAAAGCTCGTTACATGGGCACCATTGTATAAGTCTTTCAGGGACCTCATCTATTGCACGGTCAAATAAGCCTTTGTGTGTCTGTATATAGAGTAAAGCATAATAAATCTTTGACAACCCCGGGGAAATATGGATGTGCAACTTGACTATGAAGAATCTAGGTTGTATTTCATTTCTAATCTTGTGATTATTATGATGAGAACAAGTAGGGTCCATTAATTTGTACTAAAAACATGTCGATTGAGTTTGAGCACACACACACGCTTCTTCACTTGTATTGCTAACATTTGAGTACCTAGTTATTTCACATTCCGAGGTCATTACATTCGTTGAGGCATTTATGCTGAATTAGTTACGGTTACTCGTTCGGGATCATTGCGTTCATGCATTCATTTAAATTTAGTTGCATTCATGCATCAATTGTTAAACCTGTTTTGCACTGCTTGAGGACAAGCAACGGTTTAAGTTTGGGGGTTTGATAAGTGCATTTCATATCACTTATTACGCTTCCATTATTCTTAAAATCATCACCGGTTCTCAAGTATTCGTTGAGTTTTAACGTGTTTTTCCAGTATTCTTAAAGGCGCTTGTGCTATGGGTAAATTGTGATAATATTAATAAATTTGGGGTTGAAATTGAAGAAACTGGAAAATTAATGTATTTAGGGAAATTTTGGAACAGTTGAAAAGAAAAGAAAATTTATTAATGCTAAAAATATATTATGACGAGTGATTTTCTAAAAAGATATATATTAAAGCTAAAAATATATTATGACGAGTGATTTTCCAAAAATATATATATTAATGCTTGAAAAATATATTAATCTTTAAAAAAAAGGAAAATATATTTTATGAGATATTGTTTAAAATATTAAATTAAAAAAAATATTAAAACGAAACATAAAAAAGAAATTAATGTTAAATTAAGAAAATAATATTAGAGGGGAAAATTTTATTTAGCTATATTATTTAAAATATTATTTTATTTAGTAAAAATATTTCATAATTCGTTTTTGATTTTTTTAGGATTTCCGCAGAATATATATATCTAAAGGGATGTAAAGAAAAAAAGAAGGGAGACTGCTTTTGGTTTTACGGCCACCGAGAAGAGTGAGGTGCTTTAGTTATCTTCGTTTCGGCCATAAAAAAATATAAAGATCAAAGGCAATTCGCCACTCACTTTGTAGAAAGCAGAATACCAAATATAAACACAGGGAATAAATTAGAAGAAAAATCGGATTTGAACACTGAGTTTATTCTGCAAAAATATAAAGACCTATATCAAAAGAAACAGACGAAAGAGAAAAAGGTGAGAAGACCGGGTTTTCTTTTAGCAGAATATACACATAAAGAAGAAAAATCTGGTTTTCGGCCATTGATTTCTTTTGGCAGACCGTAGAACGGCGCGAGCAGGAGAGAGGGAAAGAAACCGGAATTTGCGGCTTCGGTAGATCTCTTTCGGCAAAAGGTAGGTGACAACTGTTTTTTGGGTTTTCTTTCGGCAGCGGCAACATACAATCAATCGGGCAGGAGTCAGACAGTTGTTCGGTTTAACTTTCTCTAAAAAATTTATTCGTTTTTTTTACATTCTTCCTAAACAATTATGTTAACTTTTGCATCCATGATGATGATTTGTTCGATTATGAACTAATCGTTGTCATGGAACCTTAGCGGATTTGTTTGAATAATATTTAGGGTTTATTGCTTAATTAATTTGTGAGATACGTTTGTCGGTTACCTAGTATGATTGTGCTTAATTTTAGATGCGTCGCGAACATCTAGTTTGTTAATCTTAAATGAATGCGAAAGTGGATTTAAGGGTTTAGAACTTGTCATGCTAGCATAGGTTCTTGAATGATTCATATTGTGATTGTTCATGATTCGTAATATGTCATTAACCATATCATATTACCCTATGTAATCGAAATAGGTAACTTGTGCTTAAAACCAATTGTACCTCAATTCATATAGACATATAGGATTGTCATGCATGCGATGTCTGCTTAACTGCTATCTCTTTTGTGGTTTTTTAAGTGGTTTGGTTTACGTGTACTGAAAGGTAGCGTATTCTGATTTTGTGTTATCTGATTAGTAATCGTAGTTATCTTACATATTGATTAAGTATATTAATACTCTGAGTAAAATAAACAATGAAGTTAGGGTTCCATGTTTTCTCTCGCATAAGTAAACTCATTAGATAATTTCGTTAGTTGATTTGTTTAGTTACGCTCATACTTTATTACTCGTTCAAGCATTAGTTTAATGATCATACGTTATTGCATAAGTGAATTCTTGTCTTATACACCTAGTCTTCGTGGGAACGATCTTTCTTACTTATTACTTGCTACGATTTGACCGCGTATACTTGCGTGAGAAAAGGACTGAAGAGAATTCTGATATGGTACTGCTCTTTCATGAGAAGTTTCCAAAGTGGACGCTTGGTCCTTTGTGGGAATATGTGGAGTATGAGGACATCCCGTTCCATACACTGACAGATGGTGATAAAAAGAACTACTCTAGTGGAATCGGAGGTGTTTGATATTCCATGGATGCTTTAGGATTCTTCCATTTTTATCTTGAAGCCTATATGTCCCAGGCTTAAGCTTTTAGGAGACTTCATAAGGGCCTTCCCAATTCGGAGCTAGTTTGCCGAACTGTTTTGCCTTAATATGCAAGAAACAATTTCTTTGGGACATATAGGCAATTCGCCACTGACTTTGTATTAAGCAGAATGCCAAATATAGACACAGGGAATGAATTAGAAGAAAAATCGGATTTGAACACTGAGTTTATTCTGCAAAAATATAAAGACCTATATCAAAAGAAACAGACAAAAGAGAAAAAAGTGAGAAGGCTGGGTTTTCTTTTAGCAGAATATATACAGAAGGAAGAAAATCTAGTTTTCGGCCACTGATTTCTTTCGGCAGACCGTAGAATGGCGCGAGCAGGAGAGAGGGAAAGAAACCGGAATTTGCGGCTTCGGTAGATCTCTTTCGGCAAAAGGCAGGTGACAGCTGTTTTTTGGGTTTTCTTTCGGCAGCGGCAACATACAATCAGTCGGCAGGAGGTAGACAGTTGTTCGGTTTAACTTTCTCTAAAAAATTTATTCGTTTTTTTTTACATTCTTCCTAAACAATTATGTTAACTTTTGCATCCATGATGATGATTTGTTCGATTATGAACTAATCATTGTCATGGAACCTTAGCGGATTTGTTTGAATAATATTTAGGGTTTATTGCTTAATTAATTTGTGAGATATGTTTATCGGTTACCTAGTATGATTGTGCTTAATTTTAGATGCGTCGCGAACATCGAGTTTGTTAATCTTTAATGAATGCAAAAGTGGATTTAAGGGTTTAGAACTTGCCATGCTAGCATAGGTTCTTGAATGATTCATATTGTGATTGTTCATGATTCGTAATATGTCATTAACCATATCATATTACCTTATGTAATCGAAATAGGTAACTTGTGATTAAAACCAATTGTACCTCAATTCATATAGACATATAGGATTGTCATGCATGCGGTGTCTGCTTAACTGCTATCTCTTTTGTGGTTTTTAAGTGGTTTGGTTTACGTGTACTGAAAGGTAGCGTATTCTGATTTTGTGTTATCTGATTAGTAATCGTAGTTATCTTACATATTGATTAAGTATATTAATACTCTGAGTAAAATAAACAATGAAGTTAGCGTTCCATGTTTTCTCTCGCATAAGTAAACTCATTAGATAATTTCGTTAGTTGATTTGTTTAGTTACATTCATACTTTATTACTCGTTCAAGCATTAGTTTAATAATCATACGTTGTTGCATAAGTGAATTCTTGTCTTATACACCTAGTCTTCGTGGGAACGATCTTTCTTACTTATTACTTGCTACGATTTGACCGCGTATACTTGCGTGAGAAAAGGACTGAAGAGAATTCTGATATGGTACTGCTCTTTCATGAGAAGTTTCCAAAGTGGACGCTTGGTCCTTTGTGGGAATATGTGGAGTATGAGGACATCCCGTTCCATACACTGACAGATGGTGATAAAAAGAACTACTCTAGTGGAATCGGAGGTGTTCGATATTCCATGGATGCTTTAGTATTCTTCCATTTTTATCTTGAAGCCTATATGTCCTAGGCTTAAGCTTTTAGGAGACTTCATAAGGGCCTTCCTAGTTCGGAGCTAGTTTGCCGAACTGTTTTTCCTTAGTATGCAAGAAACAATTTCTTAATACTTTATCTCCTGACTGAAAATCCCTTATCTTGATTTTGGAAGCAAATCTGCTTCTCATCAAGCATTGTTAATGGGTGGTTCTAAGATGAGCCTTAACTCTTCTTTCTTCTATTAAGTCAAACTGACTTCTAATCGCCAATTCATTAGCCCGTTCAGAATAGTTATGGAGTCTGTATGATGGCAGAGTTGCTTCTATAAGAGTAATTTCATCCATCCCATATACCAAGGCAAAAGGAGACTCTTGTGTAGCAACTCCAGGAGTAGTCTGGTACGCCCACAATACTTCTTGCAAATATCTTGGCCACTTCCCTACAGTCCTTTCCAAATTATTTTTCAGACCGGATATAATAGTCCTGTTTGCCACTTCAACTTGACCATTCGCTTGTGGGTGGAAAAGAGAAGAGAAGCAATGCTGAATGCCCTTAGAGGCACATAAACTCGCCATATCCTTGTTATCAAATTGTGGCCCATTATCTGTGGTTATCTTTTGTGGAACTCCAAATCTGTAACAAATATTAGACAAGATAAATTTTATAACAGCTTTCGACGTAGTTCCGGCCAGGGGGCTGCTTCTATCTATTTTGAGAAATAATAAATGGCTACAATAATAGTCATGTACCCTCCGGACACCATTGGTAAAGGCCCAACTAAATCCAGTCCCCAACGAGAAAAAGCCATAGGAACGGCTGAGATATAAATTTTGCTACCATATCTTTGGCATAGGTCACATTTTTTCACCAATTCCTTAGGATCTGCCATTACAGATGGCCAATAGTACCCAACCAACAAAACCCTCCGGGTTAGAGCTCTGTAGCCACAGTGTGTTGATCCCTCTCCATCATGTAGTTCGGATAAAAAAAATTGGGACTCTTCAGCCCCCAAACAACGGAGGAGAGGTCTGCTGAATGACTTCTTATAAAGAACCTCTCTTATGATCAAGAAACCACGAGCCATGTGTTTCATTTTCCTTGCCATAGCCTTCTCCGGAGGCAAAATTCCATCAGAGATGTACTGGAGAAAGGGAAATCTCCAATCTTTGGGTTGAACCACTTGTACACTTAAGCTCTCCTCCTCTTCTTTGCTCTGATTTGGTTGTATGGATGGGCATTCTTGTACATGAATCCATGGGTAGGACTCAGAGTATGCTATGGTTGCTAAAGAGTCTGCCAGTGTGTTTTCCGATCTAGGAATATGCTCATAGCTAACATTTTTGAATTTGGTTGCTACTTTTTTAAGAATGAACAAGTATTTGATCAACTACTCCTTCTTGGCTTCAGACTAACCTTGAGCATGGTGGATAAGAAGCTGAGAATCACTCATTAATCTAACTTTTTTAGCCCCACAAAGAAAAACTAACTTTAGACCAGCTATAGCTGCCTCATATTCAGACTCATTGTTAGAAGCCCTAAAAGCAAAGCATATAGCCTGGTATAACTTATCACCATACAGAGAGGTTAAACAAATCTCAGCCCCACAACCCATTGTGCTCGATCCATCATTTGTCTGGACAACCCACTCTTTTTTAGTTTTCTCTTCTGTAACTTGTTTAGTACTCATGTTCGAATGAAATTCTACCAAGAAATCAGCAACAAACTGAGCTTTAATTGCAGTTTGTGGGGAAAAATCAATGTCATAGTCACCCAACTCTATAGACCATTTGGTCATCCTGCTTGATATGTCTGCTTTCTGAAGCACATTCTTCAAAGGAAAAGATATGCAGACGATGATAGAATGAGACTGAAAATATGGCCTCATTTTTATGGCAGCAATTACTAAGGCTAGTGCCAGCTTCTCAAGCTTTAGGTACCTCTTTTCAGCATCCATCATACTCTTGTTGATGTAGTATACCGGACGAGGATAATTGTCCACCTCTCTTACCAGCACTGCATTTATAGCACATTCTGACACAACCAAGTATACATATAGTGTTTATCCCTCAACATGTTTAAAAACGGTTTTGGGAGAAGACAAATGCTTTTTTATTTCACCAAACGCCTGGTCTCACTGTGGAGACCAGTTGAAGTCTTTAGTACCCTTCAAGGTCTGAAAAAACAGGGCACATTTATCTGAAGAACTTGAAATAAAACGATTTAATGCAGCCAATCTTCCTGTCAACCTTTGTACTTCTTTAACATTTCGAGGGGGGGTTCCATTTTTAATAGGGCGTCAAGTTGGTCTGGATCAAGCTGTATCCCTTTTTCACTTATTACATAACAAAAAAAATTCGGACTGCACCCCAAACACACATTTTTCTGGATTCAATTTTAAATTAACCTTTGTCAAGTTGGCAAAAGTTTCTTGAAGATCAGTTGGGGTAATCTACCACAACGAATAGCACCCTGACCTTCTTCTTGAAAGGGCATTTGCCCAACAATACCTCCTCCTCAAATTCTCTGATTACATCCGCAAAGCTTCTTGTGAAGCCCACAATGGATCTGTTTGAACGCCGAATCACTGTAGGATTCTTCATCTGTTTATACACCACCATACTCGACTGGGGTCTTCGCCTACCCCTTCCTCCATTGATTCGGGATTTTTTTAGTTTCATAGGTATATGAACTACAAAATTAACAACCAACGATTAGAGAATATTTCTGAGTGTTGTACTACGCTCTAAAATGCTGAATATTCGTGTGTGCATGACGGACTTCCTAGCGGAAATAGATGTGTCCAAGTTAGCCCAATCCCCTTTCTTTTATCTCCAATTTTCACGGGTGAGACGACAAGTAGATCTGCCGAATTCTGAAAAGAATTGAAAAAATACATTCGTGTATGTGTCGGGAAACTGGGAGCATGAAAATGTTGTCATGAAGTTGTAGTTAGAGACGTGGTGGAAGGCGAAGTATAAGGTTTTCAGATTGCGCACGTATACAAGTAGGTCTGATTTGAGATATATGGCTGAATATAATTGCTTGTTTTTTTAGGTGAAGGAAAACATCAAGAATGGTGCAAGGAGGGGCTACTAGAAGGCTCGACATACCCATTGATTAAATTTGTTGCAGTTACAAACGATGTTTCGGGGTTAGAACCTTTATGCGTGTTTTCTCATCTGAACTATCCAAAGCCTGGCTTGTGGCATGTGCTAGTTTTAGAGATATCAGAAGACGGGAAAGTAAGAATGCCTAGCAGCAAGAAGGCATCGACGATGGACAGGCTCCAGCTCTGATGGAGAAAATGTTTAAGGAGCCAAACAATACAAGAGTGGGACTGTTTGTGCCTCAAATTCGTAAGGTTAGAGAAAATGGAATCTTCACCTTCTCGGGAGAAGGGTGGAAATGAAGATGGAGTAATGGATATTCAATCTGGTGAGAAGAATAAGCAACAGAAATAAAATCATGATAAAATCAGGGAAGATGTAGTGGAAATAGGTGTGAAAGATTGAGGTATGCATCCCCAGATAATGATGAGAATACTGAGGATGAGTATCCTCCTTTGAAGAGAAATCGATTTTTTTTAATACAGTACCCATATCACTACAAGCTAGCTCTCGTAGACGAGGAGGATGAGGAAAATGAAGGTCAGATGGAGAAGGAATGAGGAGAGTCCTCGGCGCTCGTAGCTGCAAAGACAACTGGAAAAGCTCCCAAGGTGATTTTAATTGCAAATACAAGGAATGATGCAGAGCTGAAGAATGTGAACAAAGATGATAATGTGACGGAAAAGGACAAAGTACTGCTAGAAGCATTAGCACAACGGATACAGGATTTTGTAAATGATGTGGGATGAGAGTCTATGTTGGTAAATGTTGTGATGTCATGGCATATGCCTCAATAATTTGTAGTAGCGAGGTTGGCCGAGGTACCAGAGTGACATATTATATCTCGCGTGAAACTAGTCATGTTGCGACCTTCTTAGTTGATGATGGAGAAACTGAAGCATTGCCACGACTTAGCATTCTACGACACTATGCCAATGAACGAGATTCTGCACCGCCAACTCGATCTAGCGATCGAGGTAAGTGTAACATTGTATATGTATGTAATGGGTTCCAAAATGTCAACGAGACGACAAGTCTTGTGTTTTTTAATAGATGCATCATAATTCTTTGCCTTTGGCTTACCGGCGTATGTCACTGGCAGACTACTCTATAATGGATAAATGGAAACCAAATTGGCTCGTTTCAAGAATGTGTACGGCTCGATGAAAAAACACCATGACAAGGCGTCAAAGGAGAATGGGGAGCTGTAAAAAGAACTTCTTGCAGTTGCCGATGACCGAGACTCATTCCGTAAAAAGGGTCTAGAGTTAGTAAGCAGTACCACTCTGCTATTTTCATCTAAAAATGAGTTGGTGAAGAAGAATGATATATTGATGCCTAGATTATTGGTTACCATCACAGAACATGGTGCAAGCCAGGAGGGTAGAAGATCAGGCATAAAAATAAGTTGAGCTACCTTGGAAATAGCCAATCTAAAGGTGTCCTTAGGGGATTTAAAGGGTGAAAACGACCTAAAACGGATGGACTTACTAGAAAATGTTGATCAAGACTTAGAAGAGAGAGAAAGGCAAGTTATGGAAGTGGCGATAGGGATCATCCCCCAAAACCAACAAAAGATAATCAAGGAGTTGTTGGTCTTGAACCCTGGAATGTCCCTGGGTGCGTATCAGAACTTCGTGACTCGCCAAGAAAATTCAAAGTTGGGGAATGTAGCTGCTCTCATAGCTGATGTTGATAAAGTGGCTGTTATGGCGGCAAAGGTACCGGTTAATTTCAATGTTGCCCCTAATAGAATGGAGTTAGGGTCCACCTCTGTTATTCTTGAAGTGTAGCGTATATTTAAACAAAACTTATATTCTAAAACCTTTTGTGTTTTGTAACGTTTGTGAACATTAAGGCTACTGATTTGGTATGATTTATATTGTTTATTAGTAAAACCTATATATATTTGGGTAGTTGAATTACTTATGAAGATGGATGCATATGTGTTTGTTTTACTTGTATTCTGTTCCTAGCATTTCTTTACAAGATCGAGCATAATATGGCGCATTGTATAGCCATAAAAATGAGAAGTATCCCTCAGCTAATTTGCAAGAGCGACGGATTTGGCCTATTGCATAACCTCGTGGGTTTGGAGTAATTCGCATATTAATACCGACACAAGGTATTGGGCACAGTTGGGCCCCATTCGTAGTCTTAGTGGGCGTGGCCAATTAGCCTATTCGTACTTTTAAACTTACTTAGTCATGGCATAATAAGACCATATTTCGTAGCCCGTACGAATGATCAATGACTTGTTCGCATAGTTGTAAGAAGTAAGATAATTATAAAATAAACACATTTAGTTGGCGAAAATAAGAAAATATTATTTAAAAGAAAAAAAGTTTTATGCTTCATTAAAAAATCTCTTCGAGCTACCAGAAGAGAAAAAGAGTGCATCAGTACATTACATGGCCGGGTAATACAATTTTAGGTGGCTAATATTCCAAGAGTGCTTGAGGGCATGCCCATCTTGGTCAGTGAGGTGGTAGTCTTCATTCTTGAGGGCGTGCCCTACATGGGTTCATGTTTTTTTTCTTGTAATAACTTTTTCATGACAAGGTCGCCAACTTGGAGGGTGTGTGGTCGTAATTTGGAGTTAAAACTTCCTCTTATCAGGCTCGTTTAATGCACAAATCATATACGTGCTTGATCGTGTTGTTCTTCAATAAGATCAACACTAATAGCTCGGTCCTCATCATGGAAGCATCAAAGTAATTTGTGATTTTATGGCTCGAGATAATAACCTATGCTAGCACCACAACCTCTAATCCATAAACGATGCCAAAGGGAGTTTCACCTGCTGTTATACACGGCGTGATGCGATAGGCCCACAACACCTCAGAACGTTTATCGGGAAACTTACCTTTGGTTCCTTCTAGTTTTTTTATGTCATCAAGTATGATTAGGTTGGTGACTTCAACCTATCAATTTTCTTGAAGGTAGTAAGGAGTAGAGAAATATTGTTCGATGCCATAGCGTTTGCATAATGTTGTGACTACATAATTCTAGAATTGGGGCCATTGTTTGTCATCAGTATATGAGGGATACCAAACCGTTCAAGTATCTGATGATGTATGAAATCAAAAATCTCTTGAGCTCTGGTTCGCGATAAAGCATTGGCCTCAACCCACTTAATAAAGTAATCAACAACAACCACTAAGAATTGGCGCTTACCTGTAGCCATTGGCAAAGGTCCAACCAAATCGATGCCCCATTTATCAAAAGCGCATGGGATTGGATTAAAACCCATTGGTTCTCTCGGAAGATGACCAGTGTTGGAAAATTGTTGGCAGGCATGGCATTTTTGGATCATATGCTTTGCATATGATCCCCACTCAGATTAGTAATAGCCAGCAAGTAAAAATTGACGGATGAAGCTACGGTGACGGAAACTGGCTCTTGCATCGCCAGAATGTATGTCATGGAGAACTATGGTAGCTTCTTCAAGGCTTAAGCAAAGCAGTAATAGTCGAATTTCACTTTTCATATTAAGAACATTATCTAATGCATAGTATTTAGTTGCGCATAACTGCAATGCCCTAGCTGCTGCCTTGCCTTGTGGAGGAGAGTGTGTCGTTGTTGAGGTAAAGAAAATAAGATTTTATTCAATCAGTAACATTATTGAACGAAGAGATGATATGCTGGGAAGTACACATCGCAGTTGTTGGGTGTTCCTGTAATATCACTAGTGGGTGATCCCTTGAGGCAGCTTATACCAAGGGATCATATTTGACTTCTTGGACTCACGTTTTATTAACATTATGGGATATTTACGGGTTCCTTCTTTCTTGGCATAAAAAATTCTCGTATCTTGGGTATAACTAGTTGTAAGTCAGACTGGACACAGAGTACATTGGCCCCAGATATATGAGCTAACCTTATTGCATCAATGACCACTTCGTACATTGTTGCATTATTGGTGTCGGGAAGCCAAAACGTATAGCTTTTCAGATTTCTTTCCGTGTGGGAAGCTTCATAGAGATGCCAGCTCCCCCATCAAATGTACGTGTGACCTCATCAGCTTCCACAATCCACTCTACCTTAAAGTCATTTGGAGAAGGTTCGTTCTCTTCCTGCTCAGGGCGAGACATAGACAATTCGGTAATAAAGTCGGCGACGACTTGACCTTTAATTGTCATGTGCAACTCAAACTTAATGTGTATTCTCCTAGCTCAATAGACCACTTGGTAAGGCGTCCTGAAAATTCCAGTTTCTGCAATACATTTCGCAAAGTAAAAGAGGTTCGTATTGTTATCGTGTGGCCCGGAAATAAGGGCCCATTTTTCATGCGGCCACCACTAGTCCCATAGTGAGGTTCTCTAGGTTGAGATAACGGGTGTCGGTGTCTACCAGGGTCTTGCTTGTATAATAGATAGTGCGTTGTATTCTCTCAGGCCCTCGAACTAGTACATCACTTATTGCAAAAAGAGAAACATATATATATATATATATATAGAGGGGTATAAGAGCTCAACTATCGTAGGTGCATACAAGCTTTTTAGCGATGTGAGATAGGTTTTTTAGGCAACAAATACATCCTCACAGTCTGCATTCCAGTCAAACGTTTTGACTCCCCTTACCACTTCGAATAAGGGGTGACTCTTATCATATTCTCTTGATACGAAATGAGAGAGTGCTGAAAGACACCCGATTAGGCATTTGACCTCCTTGACATTTTTTATGGCTCCATGTGGGTTAAAGCCCTTAATTGCACGGGATCTACTTTAATCTCCTTTTTGTTGACGACATAACGCAAGAAGTTTCTAGTGCAGCAAATTAACATTTAAGTGGATTTAGCTTGAGGTTATACTTACATAAAATTGTGAATATATTATTCAGCACTTCCAACTGCTGCTAAACTGTATTGGTTTTAACGATCATATCGTTGATGTATGCTTCCATATGGTGCCCCATCTAGTCTTTAAATATTAATTGATCAAGTGTTGGTATATAGAGACATCATTTTTTATTAAACCAAAAGACATGATTGTATAACTATATAACTCATGATCTGTTTGAAATATAGTATGTTCCTCATCTCTCTAGTCCATCATGATTTGATTATAACCTGAATACACGTCCATGAAGGACATAAACTTAGATTCCGAGGCGGTATCCACTAGCTTATAAATACGAGGTAATGGGAAAGCATCATTGGGGCATGCTTAATTCAAGTCAGTGAAGTCAACGCACATGCGCTACTGTCCTCCCTTCTTCTTAACCAAAACTAGGTTCGCAACCCAGACTGGGTAGGCGCTGCATATGTGCCTGAGTCTGGATAACTTGTCGACATCTTTGCTAATATCCTCCTACAATTCTATGAAAAATGATCGGTGCTTCCGCCTAATAGGCTTGGTATATTTGTCAATTCCTAACTCATGGCATATTACCGAGGGGTCTACCCCCGATACGTTACTTCCAGCCCACGAAAAATATCTAAATTTTGTTGGATTAAATTAACCAAAGAGTTTCTAAAAAAACGGAAGCTAAACTTGTAGCTACACGTAATGTGGACCTTTGTGCTACCAGCTCATCACATGCATCCTCAGGAATTACATCCGGTTGTGCACTTTTCCTAGGATCATCCATAAGGTCAGGAGAGAGGGTTATAATGTTTGGATGAGACGGCACCCTCTCGCCAGTTAATTGTTATCATATCAGTTTTATTGGGTCGACTGCAACCACGTAATAGGGTCGGTTAGTCCTCTGGCTTCCCCTTATAATCCCCACAAAATTACCCATCGGATACTTAATACATTGACCGAATGTGCAAGGAGTAGCCTCCATCCGATCCAGCCATGATCATCCAATTATGGCGTGATACGAGCTTGGGGCGTCAGAAATCATGAAGAGTGTCTTGATGTTCTTTTTTGTAACTCTGCATCTCATCTATACCATGAGTTCGACCTCGCCAACACACTGTAATTTTTTACCTTCATATCTCATTAAAGTGCACTGTGTGGACTGGTACAGTGGTACTTCCAACATCTGATCGTAACTTGGTTTAAAGATGATATTAGCCAAACTTCCCACATCGACTAAGACCCAAATCACAATGACATATATTGAGTCCAAGTTGATTGTTAAGGCATCTTCGTGAGGAGTGCAGATCCCTCTTAAATCATCATTATTGAACGTGAAATCGGTCATTGGCCCGCGATTAGTACTATAGCAAGAAACCTCGACTGCATGTATCTCATGCTCAGCTTTCATCCATTTTCTAGAGTGTTGATCCCCACCGGTCAGGTTTCCACCTCCGGAGATCGTAAAAAGCCATAGTTTTTTCTCGTATCGACCCTTTTGTCATCCTAACGGTCTTCGTCATTACTTTGGTGAGGCTCATTTTTCTTATCACTTTGGAGATGCTGCTATTGTTTCTTAACAAATTATATGAGCTCGCCTCTATCTACTAGCCTATGGATCTCTTTCTTTGGTGACCAAAAATCGTCTGTCGCATGACCGCGATCGTTATGGTATGAGTACAAGTACCCAATCGACCGTTTGTAGCTGGGGGCACTCATAATACGGGGATGTTGATATCATATTCTATCTTTGGTCCTATCATAGATGACGAAGATGGTAACGGTCAACATAGTAAAGCGTTTTGTTGGGTTCTCGTAGGCCGCAGGCCGATAGTTATTGATATATCTTGATCTTTCACAACGAGGGCCCTTGTCTAGCCTACATTTTTCAAAAATCCCTATCGTTGGTTATTGGTACCGCACAAGATCACCGTGGAGTTTGCCCTTTCTGTCGAGGCCTCTCTTTAGCGAGGCAACGACCCTGTTTTATGCCAGATCAGGCAGAGTATTCCTGATATGGACGAATTGCATGATGTAACTCTTCAATGACTCTCTTTTTCTATAATAAAGATCCATGATGGAGTTTCTCTCATGCATCAACTCTTTGTCGCCAACAAAACTGTTTTTAAATGCATTCTATAGTCCTCCAAAATCGTAGATACAACCTTTTGGTAAGATGCTAAAGAAGTCCATGGCTAAATGTATAATATAGTCATGTAGTGGAGGAAGTGACGGGCAATCGGACTAAATGAGTGATATGATAGAGGGCGCTTGTACTATAACATCTTATTAGACGTGTCTCCGTCTGTAATTCATGCACAGAAAAACAAAAAAGATCAAACACCATCGATACATGATTGTCAATTGTAAACTTTCTAACGGCCGCAAAAAATTTAATAAGTTAGGTGTATGCAAGACATGATTGACTCACAAAAATGTGTTCCGGAAAAATAATGAAGCATCACCGTAACCAAGAATCGAAATTGACTGACTATTACCAATAGTAACACCATTATTATTTCTCATATTAATATAATATGTAAGATTACCTTATGAAAACGTCATATGAGAAGTTTCCCCGATGTTCATATACTAGTTAGGATCATGTTGTGACAAATACATATTGTGCAAAACCGGTTTTATATTCCTTGGGGTCCATTGAGAGAATGCATCTGCCTGTTGTTGACGTTGCTGGGGTCTAGAGCCCAAGATTATCGGCTGTCGTGGTCTAGTAGGCTTACCCCAATATTGTGTCGGGTATGGGCAGGGTGGTACGGTCCATGGTGGCTGCATCCAAGCCTACCTCGGAGGCATCGCCCAAGACGGATCACCTGCTGAAATTTGACCACCTCCACGGTAGGCTCCATGTCTAGTACTTCCCTAACCCCTAGTCGGAGTCTGTCCCGAACCACCATTGGATTGTCATTGATTCTGATATTCGTTGTTGTTGCTGTTATTGGAGTGTTTGTCGCGTCCTTGACCCTAACTTGGAGGAGGATGATCATGGGTGTCATCTAATTCACGAGTAGCCACTATCATCGCATTATCACCCCCAAACTGCTTCCTTATTCATGCTAATTTCTTCCAAAGCCAACATGGGTCAAACTTCATAAAATGGTGGTAGAATATTCTTGTATTGAATTACAGAAGTTACACATTTTTAAGCAGGGGTAAAATCACCTACCATACAAAGAAGCAGAAGATTGTTCAATACCGAAGCCCCCATAGTATTGAGTTGGTTGGAGATATTCTTGAGGTGTTATCAATAAACAGACATCAGCGAGAGCCATGGCTGAAACACCCGCTTCAATAATAGTGGTCAAAATATCGATGGAGATGGTAGAATAAATTCACTAAACCATAGCAACATCCAAGATATCCCACATCTCTTGTTCATCGTCGATAAGAAAACCCATCTTTTTGTCTTTTTTTCCTGAGTTTTTGACGTTATAATGTGATGAACAACTTTGTGCGAGCGACACTGAACCTTTAATAATTATTCCCAGTTGGCATATTAAACATTATTCATCTCAAGAATGATGGCAACATGCGGCTTGATGTTGGAGACATCCAGTGCATGGTAAAAAGATGAAGAAGAAGTTTTGGTACCGGATTCGCCCATGTCGATGGAAAGGAGCAGAGGAGAACTGAGAATCAAACAGCGTAAGAAAGGAGAAGACGGAAACGTAATAGAGCGGGGGAAGCGAGAAAAGATAAATCCTAACTCTAGTCTGATACCATGAAATAATATAAAATCGTATCTTTCTTATTAACAAAAGACAATATATATGCAATAAGATATACTAAATATATACAAATATTTCATATTCTATAAAAAAAAAGCATTGAACTACATGTAGAGATCTTATTATTTAGTCACTTGTCTCATGTTTCTTATTAACAAAGAACCATCGCTTTAATCTACACTAGTTTTTCTCTAAAAGCTACTCATATTTTTGTGAAATAGGGAGCTAAAAATCATGATTCCGTAGAAACATTAACCACAAAATCAATTTCTATAAAATAATTAACCACGAAAATAGGACAAAATTCAATAATTCAATTTAATTGTGATAAATATTAGAGTTTGAAATAATATATAAAAAAAACAGATGACGTCGTCATCAATATTGATGGTCTATGGAGCTCGTTTAAGTCTCTCTACTACTTTTGTAAAACGAGGAGACCGAAAATGACATCAAAACAACATTGAGTTAAACTAAAAAAATGATTTCAAATTTTTTGTTTTTTATCACGAAAATGTTGATTTCTGATGAATAAATCTCAGACAAAAGCTATGAAAAGCTTCGATAATTTTATTAGGTAATATAAATGACTATTAAATAGTCAGTACACAAATGAAACTGACACCTAAGAAGAGAAACTGAAAGGACAATAAAAAAAACGGAAACACAATTAAATGACACAAACTTAAGTGGAGTGTAACTCCTATCTTGACCAAATAAAGCATTAAAGTCTAATGCTTATTAGATACCTCTGCTGGTAGATGAATCTCGCTGTGTCCTTTGCTAGTAGATGCACTATTGGATCCCTTAAATAAAACATTAAATTCCTAACATTGCTTCCCCTAAACTGAAAGCAATAGCTTTAGTTTATCTTCTCGCAAACTCCAAGTTTCTCTCTTAATCGAACAAAAGCTTCCAACTTCAATGGTTTAGTCAATATGTCTGCAACCTGATCATTGGTACCACAATGAACCAATTTCACAATTTCATCTTTCACAAGATCCCTCAAAAAATGAAACCTAACATCAATATGCTTGCTACGACCATGAAGAACAAGGTTCTTTGATATTTTAATTGTTGAGTTGTTATCACACATAATCGTAGTGCAACCTGACTGCATCATACCAATTTCTTCTAAAATCCTTCTCATCCAAATACATTGACAAGCACAAAATGATGCAGCTATGAACTCAGCTTCAGTGGTGGATAGAGTGACTACCGGTTGTTTCTTTGAAGCCCAAGAAACTGCTCCTCCACTTAATAAGAAAGCATATCCACTTGTGCTTCGTCTATTATCAATGTCTCCAGCATAATCACTATCAGTATAGACACTCAACTCCTCCAACATTCCCTTTTTGTAAAACACACCGAATCCAGTCGTTCCTCTTATGTACCTTAGCACACGCTTTGCTGCTTGCATATGTTCCTCTCTAGGATCGGACATGTATCTGCTCAATAGACAAACCACAAACATCAGATCAGGCCTTGTCGTCGTGATATACATTAAACTTCCAATGAGTTGTTTATATAATGTGCAATCAACTCTCTTAGCATCACTATCTTTTGATAACTTCACTCCAGGCACAATAGGATTCTTGACATCATTTCTGTTATGCAGATTAAACCTTTCAAGAATCTCTCCGGCATATTTCTTTTGATGGATGAAGATTCTATCACCATCCTGTGTCACCTCAACACCCAAAAAATACTTTATTTTCCCCAAATCAGTCATCTCAAAATCATTTTTCATCGATAATTTAAACTCCTCAAGCATATTTTCATCATTTCTTGTGAAGATTAAATCATCTACATAAAGACTAACAATAATAATCTTGTTACCTCCATCAGTTTTCACGAATAGTGTGTACTCATGCTCACACCTTTGAAATCCTTTTCTAACAAAGTATGCCTCAATTTTACTGTACCAAGCTCTTGGGGCTTGTTTTAAACCATATAAAGCCTTCACCAACTTGTAAACCTTGTGTTCTTCTCCTTCCTTTATGTATCCTTGCGGTTGATCTACAAACACATCTTCTGATAGTTCGCCGTAAAGAAACGCACTCTTTACGTCTAACTGATAAACACACCAATTCTTTTGAGCTGATACAGCTAGCATCGTACGAATAGTATCCCAACGCGCAACAGGAGCAAAGACTTCATTGTAATCTACTTCTTCTTCTTGCGCATAGCCTTTGACCACCAATCGAGCTTTGTATTTTTCAACCTCTCCCTTCTCGTTGGGCTTGGTTTTATAAAGCCATTTAACACCAATTCTCTTTGCTCCACTTGGAAGATTTGTGAGAAACCAAGTTCCGTTCTTTTCTATTGACTCCAACTCTGTCTTCATAGCATTAACCCATTTTTCTTCCTTAATAGCTTCATTGAATGTTACAGGATCATCGCTTGACATAAACATTACAAGACCCGAAACTTCTTCTTCTTCCTCCCATCCGGTCTCGTAATCCTGCAAATAAGTTGGTCTTCTTCTGGTTCTCTGAGGCCTAAGAGATTCTGCTGGATTCAAAACTTCTTCTTCTTCATTTATTTGCTCTGTTTCAGGCTCATGAGTCACTTCTTCAACATTCTCCTCAGCTTCAGTTTCTCTATCCTCCCAGATTAATTTCTCACCCTCTGATTCTTTTGTTTTATAACCCCAATCCCAACTTTTCTCTTCTTCGAAAATCACATCCCTACTTGTAATGACCTTTTTTGTTTTTGGGTTGTATAGGCGATAACCCTTGGATTCGCTGCTTACTCCAATAAGCACACATATGTTGCTTTTATCATCAAGTTTTTTTCTTTTCTGATCTGGAACATGGACATGAGCGATACAACCAAAAATTCTAAAGTAATCAACTCTAGGCTTTATTCCACTCCACATTTCTTCAGGTGTTTTTCCTTGTGTCATAGAAGTTGGACTTCGATTCAAGACATGTATAGCCCATTTTGATGCTTCCGCCCAAAAATGTTTAGGAACTTCTTTATCATTCAAAATACACCGCACCATATTCATTATTGTCCGGTTCTTGCGCTCAGCAATTCCGTTTTGTTGCGGAGTGAAAGCTGTAGTGAGTTGTTTGCTAATTCCGGCTTCCTCACAAAAATGTGAACTCATTTGAAGTGAATTCACCGCCTCTGTTCGTTCGTAGACATGCTAGCGTTTCTCCACTCTCTTTCTCTACCTGGATCTTGAATCGAGTAAAGAATATAAAAGCTTCCGACTTTAATGACAAAAAATATATCCATACCTTTCTGCGAAAGTCATCGATGAAAGTAAGAATATATCTCTTGTCGGAGTTCGATGCTGGAGAAATTGGCCCACATATATCAGCATGTACCAGCTGCAACCTCCTTGACGAACGCCACAAATTTTGTTTAGGGATACTCTCACGATGTTGTTTACCAACAAAACAGCTAACACATTTCTCAGCTTCGTTGGTGCTCAGATGTGGTATCCTTTTGACCATATTCTGATATTTGAGAGTTCTTAAACCTTTGTAACTTAAATGCCCATACCTTTGATGCCAAAGTTTAAGCTCATCCATTGCTGTTATTTTCAAACATTTCTCAGCCGTAAACAAGTTACCTTTTGAGGCCAAAATCTTGAACAATTTATTTTCCGTCATTTTTGTTTGCATAACCAGCCCTAACTCCGGGTGATAAAGCTTGCATACTTCATGATGTATCAAAATCTTGCAGCCTTTTTGTACAAGTTGTCCCAAGCTTACCAAGTTACTCGTTAATTCTGGTACTAGATATACATCTAAAATTACATGAGTCCTTCCATTGACACGTAAAGTTACATCACCTTTTCCAATTACCGAAAAAATAGAATTGTTACCGAGTTTTACGGAGGATTGAAACTCTTCATCAAGCTTTGAAAACCATGCTTTGTCTCCTGTCATGTGGTTGGAACAGCCTGAATGAAGATACCACACAAATTTTCTTTCTTCTGGAACTGGTGTGTACGCCATTAACAAAACATCACCTTCCTCTTCTCCAATCTCTGCATAGTTCGTCTTCTCTTCCATAGGAAATTCGTATGATAAATGTCCAAGTTTGTGACAACGATAGCATTCCACCGTTTCCTTGTTAAATCTACCTCTTCCTCTTCCTCGGCCAAATTGTCTTCCTCTGCCTCTTCCATTTCGATACTCGTATGAAACTTTGAGTACCTGTTCTTCTTCTACTATTCTTGGCTTTCTCATTTTCTGCTCATGAACAAGTAATGAGCTTTGCAAGGTATCGACTGATAAACTGTCAATATCTTTCGATTCTTCAATTGAACACACAATGTAGTTGAAGTTTTCAGTCAGAGTTCGCAAGATCTTTTCCACAATTTTGACATCTTGCATATCATCCCCACAGTTTCTCATGTCGTTTGCTACCACCATCACCCTTGTGAAGTAATTGGAGATGGATTCTCCATTTTTCATCTCCAGCAATTCAAACGTTCTCCTCAAAGTTTGTAACTGCGCACGCTTCACTCTTGCATTTCTGTGATATTTGGTCTTCATAGAATCCCACAACTGCTTTGACGTCTCTTTCAAAGTTATCTTCTTGAGAATTGATTTGTCAATCGCATTGAACAGATAATTCTTTGCCTTCAAATCCTTTAACCTTGCATCGACAAGGGTCTTCTTCTCTGCTTCGGTCAATCCTTCTTTGTTAATTGGTTCATCAATTCCATCTTCCACAACATCAAAATACTCATTTGACCAAAGAAAATTTTCCATAAGGAGACTCCAATGGTCATAATCTCCATCGAATTTTGGTATACAAGGTTGCCCAAAATTACTCGATTCACCCATCTTTTCTATGTGCTTGCACTCTTTCTCTTTTAATTTAATGGCTCTGATACCAATTTTGTTGATTTCAGATGAATAAATCTCAGACAAAAGCTATGAAAAGCTTCGATAATTTTATTAGGTAATATAAATGACTATTAAATATTCAGTACACAAATGAAACTGACACCTAAGAAGAGAAACTGAAAGGACAATAAAAAAACGGAAACACAATTAAATGACACAAACTTAAGTGGAGTGTAACTCCTATCTTGACCAAATAAAGCATTAAAGTCTAATGCTTATTAGATACCTCTGCTGGTAGATGCATCTCGCTGTGTCCTTTGCTAGTAGATGCACTATTGGATCCCTTAAATAAAACATTAAATTCCTAACAGAAAAACATAAAAAAATGAACACAAAGAATAATATCATATTTATCAATATAATATAAAAAATACTTTAAAAATGTTAAAATTAGGATTATGATTGTTAATAAATAATTTCAATACTATAGAACTAAAGTAGATTTAGCATATACCTAGATGAGATATAAGTCGGAAAAATACTAAAATGATCATTAACTATATATATATATATATAAAAGTGAATTATTGTTTAATAGACAATCTTTGAACAATATATCATCCCTGGACAATCACATATGGTTACATATAATCCATTGATTTTCAAAAGTCCGCTAGCAGTCCCTGAACTATCAGTTTTGGATATAGTTAGTTCGAGATCTGTTGATTTATGTGAACCTGTCAGTTGTTACCATAGTCACCAAAAATTTGTATCACCACTGAAATCTTGAGTTTAGGTCATAGGTTGTAGTCTACATTCTGCTTTTGACCTAAAGCTAAGTGACCACTGGTGATACAAAAAATTTGTGACTATGGTGAGAGATGGTAGTTTCACATGAATCAAAAAATCGGATAAACTAACTTTATCCAAAGTTGATAATCAATGGACTGCCAACAGACTTTTGAAAGTCAATGGATTATCTGTCACCAGATGTGATAGTTCAGGGACGATATACTGTTCAAAATCTTAATAGACAACTAAAAAATGTTTATGGTACAATACTCAACAATCTTAACCTATTCTCTATTTCAGATGTTTTTTATACAAAATCATTAAACACGACTATTTTTTTTGTTATTTAAAATTTAAATTTTTTTACTTTTTAAATAGGTAATTTGAAAAAAAAATCTAAAAATATTTGTTGGTTTAATTATTTAAAATAAACAAAATCTATAAATAATATTTTTTGAATTTATCTAGATTTTTGGTTATATATTTATCATCTAAAAATTTCAATTTCACATTGGTCCTATATTTA
Source organism: Limnanthes douglasii subsp. nivea (assembly GCA_036936605.1). Classification (NCBI taxonomy): domain Eukaryota; kingdom Viridiplantae; phylum Streptophyta; class Magnoliopsida; order Brassicales; family Limnanthaceae; genus Limnanthes; species Limnanthes douglasii. The sequence goes on along the minus strand of JAUPFV010000003.1, from coordinate 330,929,659 downwards.
AAATTGTTTTAGATCTCGCATCTCTTATTGTCTCGCATCTATCTAAATAATATTTTATAATATCATCTATCACTACTTTCGTCTATATTTTACAATGTCTCGCACCTTTCACGGGTCTCACATCTATCATCTAAAAGATATTTTATATTGGTTTCACATCTATCAAAGCTAGATGATAGGTGCGAGATATTGGGCATGGCAGCAATACATGGAACAAGAGATAAACCTACCAAAAAATGCAAAAACACAGTAAAACTTATCTGTAAACACATTAGTTTTCTTTCACCGGACAATCCATAATCTTAAATCTAGAAACACATTCCAATTTGAATGCCAATTTTGTCCAAAACAAATTGATGGGAGACGTTAATAAAAATCAAATTGTGAAAAAACGTAGAACAAGAAAAAAAAATAGAGAAGGTAAAGAGAGTTTTTAATGAAAATATCAGAGATATATTCTCTTTAATGATAATCACGAACAAAAAGGCTAGATATATATTTAGTCTTTAATGAAAATCATGAATATTTTTAGTCTTTTATGAAAAATATATATATTTAGTCTATGAAAATTGAGAACAAAAACTCTAGAGAGTTGCACATAATTTCGAGTAAAGACTAAATAATTGCAATACTCAAACAGTGAAGAAGAATAGAGAGTAAAAAAATATTACAACAATACGTTACAGTATATTAATTTCATTAAAGACTCAAAAATATACATTTTTTATTTTGATGATCTCTTAGAGATTTTTATTTGTAGATTAATTACAATACTCATTTAGTGAGGAAAAATAGAGAATTAACCTTATATAATTAGTAAGGGTATTGGGCATATTATGAAAATAGTTGGATATTAGATAGTAAATATGAAAGCTAAATGGGTCTTTCTTAGAGATATATGAAAATAAGGGTGGTAAGTTGATAATAATTTTATTTTGGGGTATTTTAGCTTATTATATATATATATATATATATATATGTATGTATGAAGGTGTAATTAATCTAGTCCAAACAAATCGTCCTATCAGCTTATCCATGTATATATATCTACATAAATTAGTCAAAGATATACTCAACACCATATTTTGGTAGTTAGAGAAATATCATTCATTTTTCCTAAATATCAGAGATATTTTTATTGTAACTTAACCTATATATATATATATATAAAGATAAAAAACAATCAATATAATAATGTATTAGCTTGATTTTCTTATCCACTCTTATTATCTCCGATCCGTCGAAACAAAAGATCTAATAGATACGAATTAAAATTTGATTATAATAAAAAACATATGACCATAGCAACAACCGATATAAATTTATAAAACGAGAACAACAAGGACAACTAAGCTTTTATGATCAATTTTATTTATTTTATAATTTATATAAAAAAATACATATCGAACTTTAAATAATGAAAATTCCCATGCGCGTATGTTTCATTTAACTATTATTATATTTAGTTGTATGTGACGCATAGCTTAATGTGTAAAATGATTGTAGTGTCCTTAGATATTCATATACATGTCGAAGTTCAAATGTAGTTCAGGTTAAGATCGATGGATCATTGGTGATACAAGTTTCTATTAAGTATGGTGTCACGTGGCAACAGACTTTTGAAAATCCAAGGACTATCTGTCACTAAAATCAATCGTTCATGGACAAAATACTATTCAAGGCCTAATCTGGAATGAGCTTCTATAATAACCTCTTAGACAATAGAAATCATAAAGGCCTTATATTTATCAAAATCAATATAATAAGCTTTAAACAAAACAATAAACCGCTTCAACTCTCCAATTGTTTTTCCCTCTCGACACCAGATTTGAGAGAAGCTTTAAATTATATCGTCCATCTATAGGATCTGAAGAACCAATTCCAAAGCATACAGTCCGATATATGGAATAACTAACCCATTTTTGTGGCGTCTAGAATGAAAAACTAATTCAAGATTCTGAGTAAAATATCAACTATCCTTGGCAGCAACATTTTTTTTTATAAAAAATCTATATTAGGCCCCGGAAGATCCTTGAATAATAATTATTCTCAATCTTGGTCGACCAATTACCACAAACACATAAAAATATTTTTTTCCCAGTCTTTCACGACTCTTAGAAAATTATTAACGCTCTACAAAAATGTAGACACATCAATATAAAGTAAAAAATCCTTAACAGAAAATGTACAAATAGTTGTCTAAAAAACTTAGGCTTTGAACAGTGAGTCGTCCCTTGACTATCGCGTTTGGTGGCAAATAGTCCCTGGACTTTCAAATGTCAGTTGGCAGTCCCTGGAATATCGCGTTTGGATGAAGTTAGTCCAGAGGATCCTCTGATCCACCAAATGCTGCCACCTGTCCCCATATTTCCCAGTTTTTGTGTCACCAGTAGTCCCTTGACTTTAGGTCAAACTCCAAACTTAGTTCGTGACATTAAATGACCCACCTACCCCTATAATTTCCAGCTTGGCATTAAAAATTAAGTAAGTTTATCCATGTGGCATTATTTAGCCTATGTGGAATATTTTTCCCCAAATTCTTTTATAACATTATCAATCGGTGCGTTATATTTTATCTTTTAATTAATTTAATTTAATTTATTAAAATAATCAAACCAAATCTAAACCCTAGACTTTCTGCATCCCTGAACATTATCTCTTTTCGGATTCCAACCCCTCGACTTTCTCCTCTCCCCTCTCCCTTGTTCTATATCAAATCCCCAAATCAAACCCTAATCTAAACCCTAAACTATACCCAAATCTATCTGGTCCTAAATCTATACCTAAATCGAAACATAAACCCTAAATCATATTCCTTAAACACAGTATGCACACCCTGTTGCTAGCCCTAATTTGTGGCAAACGCGATTCAACAATGAAGAAGGGTTTGAGGAGGAAACAGAAGAAGGTCAAAATCGAATTGGATTTATTTGAAGAATATACAGGTATTTAGTTTATTTCCATATTTGTCTGATTGATCTATCGCTTTATATTGATATATCGTTTTATTGCTTCACTGTGTTTCGATGATAAATGTATTATGTGTTACATTTCGATATTGTTAGTAGGGCTTGATATCGATTAGGTTGCTATCGATTAATCAGTATAATAGGGCTTGATATCGATTAGGTTGCTATCGATTAATCAGTATAATAGGGCTTGATATCGATTAGGTTATTGTTTGCTTTTTATTATTTGGTTTTGATTGTTAAAGTGTTACATTTCGTCATTTGGTTTTGATTGTTTTACTCTGTTTTTTTCGCATAGGACTAGACAGATGATTTCTGTTTGTTTTTGCTGCATTAGGGATGTTTGTTGTTGCATTAGATATGCAGTAGGGTATAAATTGAGTGATGTTGTCGTTTGAGTGTTGGTATAGATTAAGTGTTAATGTTGTTTGAGTGTTGGTATAGATTGAGCGTTATTGTTGTTTGAGTGTATGTATAGATTGAGTGTTGTTGTTTCATCAGTGTTGCTGTTGTTTGAGTGTTGGTATAGATTGAGTGTTGTTGTTATTTGAGTGTAGAGGCAAATTGAGTGTTGTTGTTGTTTCAGTGTTGTTGTTGTGTTGGTGTTCTTGTTGCAGTCGCAGTCATTTGTTATGTGTTGAGTAATTGTTGCTAAATGATAAGGGTTTGTGATATTTTCAGGTTTGAATCGTGAATTATTCACCATGGTAGTAGGTCATGGTGGTAAATTCTACGAGAAAAGCGGCATCGTAACATATAGAGGTGGTAAGGAGACATTAGTTGATAATGTGAACCCCGACAAGATATCACTAATCTACCTAAGCGAGCACATTTACATAACGTGCTCGCCTGAACAGAAGTTTGTTGTGTTGCATTTCGCCTACCAACTGCCGTCACGCAAGGATGATAAGGGTTTGGTGAATATCGCTAGCGATGCAGATACATTGGAGATGTGCAAGCTGGTAGACAAGCGCAGGTTCTTAAAGCTTTATATAGAAGTTGTTCTGCCACTGGAGATAATTTCCCCTTCAAAAAGACCAAAAGTTAAAACTCCACCGGTGGTTGAACTTTTAGAATCAAGTCCATATTCAGAAAAAGAGAAAGAGAGTGAGAGTGAGAGTAGTGAGGAAGACCTTATGGATATAGATGTGGATGAATTTGTTAAGGCTATGGTTGCTGAAGAACAGACGGTCGAAGAATAAGCTGACCAAAGGGCTGGTGTAGAAGAGGAAGCAGTTGGTGAAAGGGTTAGGGTGGAAAATACTGTTAGTGATGGTGATTGTAGGGTAGAACAGAATGATGAAAAGGCCGGTGTAGAGACGGAAACAGTTGAAGAAAGGACCATTGTGCAAACAGATGTGGCTGATTGTAGGGGTGAACAAGATGGTTGTGATGCTGGGGTAGAAGAAGAAACAGTGGGTGATGGTGATGGTGAAAAAGATGTTGGTCAAAGAGTTGATCAATAGGAAGACCCAGTTAGTAATGTTGGTGGGGATGAAGAAGAAGCTTGTACGGGTGGACAAGAGGCTGGTGGAGAGGAAGAAGAAGCTTGTAGGGGTGGACCAGAGGCTGGTGGGGAGGAAGAAGAAGCTTGTATGGGTGGACAAGAGGATGGTGATGCTGCTGCGCCTAATGCACAGAGGGTTGACAACGACGCTGAGCCCACTGAAAAATCTCTCGTTGAAGAGTCTTCGAATTGGACTGCATTCATAGAGGAGTTAGGGCCCGATGTACGCTGGGGGGATGGAGTTGATGGAGTTGAGGTTGAACCATCTGTCCAGGATAAAAATACTGGTGAAGCAGAACACCAATTTGTCCCACCTGAACAACAAGGGGATGCAGAGGATATCGAGACAGAGTACGCGGATGTGCTGAATACACTGGCAAACTCCGATGTAGAGCTCGACGATGACGTGGAGTTGTGGTATAATTTTTCAGAGTTCAATACATCCGTACCCTTGGCCAGTGTAGAGCTACAAGTAGGGCATGAATTCATGACTGCAAGTGAGCTTAATGAGGCTATAAAGAACTATTAGATCAAGCAGCGGAGGTACGTTGTTATGAAAAAAAAATGACAAAGAAAGAATCTCCTTTGTGTGTTCAGCAGAGGGCTATCCTTGGAAAGCATACTGCTCCACAATGGGATGCAGTAACAGGTGGGTGTTGAATACCTTGATTGACAACCATACATGTCCTCCAACAAATGAAAACAAGAATGTGACGGACATCTGGATTACTAAGTACTATCTGCCACAGCGGGAGGCAGATATCAACTGGTCAGTTACATCGTTGATAGCATCCTTAAGCAGAGAGTTCCTTGTTCGAATTAACATGCAGAAGGGGTATAGGGCTAAGTCTATTGCTCATGAGATGATATTGGGGAATGAAAAGTAGCAATTTGCGAGTTTGTTGGACTACAACGAGGAGATTATCATAAGGGGTTGGTCTCTGCATTGTTGGAAGATTTTCCAAACTCAGAACATCGCTTTTGCTGTAGGCATTTGTATGACAACTTTTAAAAATCACACCCTGGTCGTCTAGAGAAAAGGATCTTCTGGGCATCAGCTAGAGCCACATACCCTGGGGAGTTTGATGCGCATATGGCAGAAATGCAAAGGGTTAATATTGACGCTTTTAAATGGTTAGAAGATAAACCACCAAGCCAATGTTCTAGAGCCCACTACAAAGAAGACACGTGCTGCAATATTCAGACCTCCAATTTAGCGGAGACTTTCAATATGGTTATTCTACACCTAAGGGAGAAATCCATCATAACGTTAATGGATGGTATCAGAACGCAGATAATGAAAAGACTAGGCGAAGCTTAAAAAGAGAAATCCTACCTGGAAGGATGAAATCTGCCCAAGTATATTGAAGAAGCTGGAGTTGAGTATAGAGGCAGTTGGGAGGTGCTGGATTGAAGAATCTGGGGGTCCACAATATGAAATCAAATCAGGGGGGGGGGAAATTTGTTGTAGATATTTCTCAAAAGACATGTGTGTGTAGGAGTTGGCAACTGAGTGGTGTACCTTGCGCTCATGCTGTTGCGGGTATATGGGCTGAAAATAAAAGACCCATAAACTTCATTCCTTCTTGCTACCGCATTGAAACGAACAGAGCCATCTACGCACATACTATAAACCCTATCAACAAGCAGTTGTTGTGGAAGAAATTTGTCTTCCCTCCCTGTCAGCCACCATCTATGGAAGTCAAGAGGGGAAAAAGGTAATAAAAAGAAGGAGGGACAGAAGCGAGCTTGAACCATCGGCTGGAGAAAGAGTCTGTAGAGGGTTCATTCAATTGAAGTGTACAAAATGCAAGAAGCCAGGACACAACAGAAGGAGTTGCCCAACCACTGGAGAGTCCTCACAAGCTGCTGCTGGGTCAGAGACTGGGGATGCTGGTGCTGCAGATAGCTCACAGAGAGCTGCTGACAACTCACAAGTAACTGTTGGGACTGGGCCAGCTGATGGTGGGGTTGCAACCAACACAAAAGGAACTGGACCTGCTGTTGATGGAGTTAACAGAGCACTTGAATCCCGTTTCAATGCTTGTCTTAGAAAGGCAGCAAGAAAAGTGACTAATCTCCCGGTAACTTTTTTGTATTCTTCACACTTTTGATTTTTGAGAGAGTTAGGATAATTGATGGTGATTGGGTTTCTTTGGTGGTGAAATAGGTTGGGAGAGGAGCAGCTATTAACACAATGCCTGATGTAAGATTTTTAACATTTGGTATTCTCTTTTTTAGTCTTCATTTTTTCAATGATATTGATTTTGTCCTTTTGGTGCAGGGGAGCCTTGTCTATTGTGTTGATCCAAGAGCTGGTGGGGGACAAGGTGCACAAGCCACAAGAAGAGGGATTGGAAGAAATGTAAGATTCTTATATCTCCTACTGTAAAGTTGTTTTATTTTGGCTTTTTCTACCCGTTTTATTGAATAGAATAATTGGTCACATGGTATGTTTCATAGTGGTGTTGGTGTGCATTTAATTAGTATTCAATAGTGTTGTTGAGTTGTTGAGTTGTTAGGTATGCTTTTACAAAATGGTTTTGGTGTTGATGTTTCTGTATTCATTAGTGTTGTTGCATTTGTTGGCATTGCTGATATTTGTTGGTTTAGTAGTTATAATTAATAGCGTACTGTATGATTGCAGGAAACTACTAGAAACTGGGTGCCGACAAGGGAAATGCCTCAATATAAAGAGGCGTCTAGAGTGGAAAATGAGAGATGGAAGAGACCAAGACAAGTCCCGAATTCATCTATTGCTGGGTGTTCATCTTCTGCACCAGATGATACTTCTAGGATTGTCTAGTGTATAGACTGTTGAACACTGGAAACTAATGTTTTGGTTCTAGAGTAGACTATTTTTTGTCAGCTTTTGTTAACACTTATAAGTCTGAACTCTAAGGGTGTTATTGTTAATAGGTGTTCATAATTTTTTGTATTATCTGTTGATAATGTATTCTGTTGGAATATGATGTAAGCTTGGCTATTTATGAATGAAATTCTAAGGTTTATTTTGAATCAAAATTTAGCAGTGTTAGTACTACTCTAATTTGTTGATTTTCAAATAGTCCATTAAGGTTCACAAGCTTGAAAACACATACTAATAAAATGTTGAGACAACAACAGTTCTAATACTAACAAAATGTTGAGACAACACCAGTTCTAATACTGATAAAATTACTTCGCCAAACCAAACAAAGAACAATACTAATAGAAATATTTCTCCAGAACCGGTTCTTACATTGCAAATCAAACCAAAAATTACATTGCTTATCAAACCATAAATTACATTGCTGTCTCCTAGTTTTTAACAAGACTAATAAAAAAACAGACAAGAAATGCAGCAAAACAACATTAACAAACTATTTTTGGTCTTTAAACTACCATTCTCACCTTCAATCTTGAGTATCTTTTTCTTCAACGACATAATTAATTCTTTGGAATCATGAGGAACTCGTGAATCCACCCACTCAAAAAACCCACATTTTCCTTCAATACTTTGTAACATTATATCGATTTAAGGTTTTAAAAAACTAGGGTTCTAAACATAAATTAGGGTTTTAGAAGATTTAGCTTAGATTAAACTTACCCGATAGTTTCTGCATCCATAAAATCTCCTCCCTGGATTCGATTATGTCCATGAGGTACAAATTACCAAAGATTTTCCACAAAAGCATGTCGACACCGAATCTCCGTTTTTTTATAAGGGAAAGAGGTAGAGCTGGTAGACATTAATGGAGGATGTAGATGAAATATTTATACTAGTTTTAGGAAACGAATAGAATGAGAAGGAAAAAAGAATAGAAAGAAAGCAGAAATGAGAGAGGAGAAGGCATTCGAGTTCCAGGAAGATGAAATTAGGAATATATGTAAGGGTGTTCAATTATTAATTTAACTTAATTAAATTAAACAATGACACATAGGATGGACCCATTAAGGTGTCACGTATTTAAAATTTGCCATCTCACCAACAGCTATGCCAACAAGGATTTTTGTCAAAGGGCAAAATCGTACCTAAAGTCAAGGGACTACTAGGGACACAAAAAAATGGGGAGTATGGGGACATGTGGCAGCATCTGGTGGATCAGAGGATCTACTGGACTAACTTTATCCAAACGCGATAGTCCAGGGACTGCCAACGGACATTTGAAAGTCCAGGGACTATCTGCCACCAAACGCGATAGTCGAGGGATGACTCACTGTTCAAAGCCCAAAAACTTAATAGTTGAAGCCAAAAAAGGCCAAAACATGAGAACCAATTGACTCCGGAAAATTTACCTCACGTGAAAAAACTCAAAGATATCAATGTTCAATGGAAAGTGAAACCCCTAATCAAAATCGTAAGGAGAAAAAAATAACTTCATTTTTACGAGCATCAATGGGAGTTTCCCACTCCTTAGAAAATCGGAGAAAACATCTTTAGGCATACATTGATCTTCAAATTCTTGGAAAATAAATTTATTATCAAATAAAATTTTTAGTCTGCATTTAGACCACCAACCACTAATTTGGGTTCAAAATCAAGAAAAGTAGAGTCTTTGTTATCAATAGCTTGAACGTGGGAAGAAGTTATATTCAACAATTTACGAGTATGAAATAAAAAAAATATTCTTTTTGTTTACGAAATTTGTAGAAAGAAAAGAGTTTTTTGTAACAAACTAACTTAAAAGCAAAGCTAAAACTTTAAGAAGAAGACAGAAGTCGATGGATAAAGAAAAAATGTATTTGACCCAAATAACAAATTAAAATTCAAATAAAGATCTTTTCTTACTCCAATGGTTAGATTAAGTCAAAATAAATTATGGGTCGACATACAAAGGATATAAAAGGACTCCATGCGCACTTATAAAGTAAGTATTTTATTACACGCGTAAATTTTTGCTAACAAAATTACATGTGGACATTTATTAAAATAGATCCTCCAATTATAATCGTATAATTACTTGGACATAAAACGTACACTCTTACACAATGTGTTAAGTATAAAAAAATATACATATTATTATTATTATTATTATTCGCTAATATAATCAAAACTTTCTTCAACGGGATGAATTAAATTATTAGCATGCAGTTTTAGTCTCTAAGAAGGACTAAGGGGCTACTCAAAAATAAAATCATGAGAGAATCAAGTCTTTCAAACAAAATTTTATTTCAATCGTATAATTATTTAAGAATAAAAAGAAGTGATAGTGCTGTAGTGTATTTATTACACAAGTACTTTCCTTAGAATTATAATTAGGTAAAATTAGCAATAATTTTATTCGGTTGAATATATAAAGTAACAAATATTTTAGCCCTTAATTTTGGTCTTAAAGAATGATTAAAGGGGCATTTACAAATCAATATAAAAATGAAGGAATAAATTCCTTAAAAACGCGCATTCCTTCGCTCATCATTCATCAATGGCTAGGGGTCTACTAGAATAGCTATATGAATATGTTTGTTAAAAAGCAATAGTAATCAAACAAATGAAGCTGAAGCAAGTACGAATGAAGCCAACAACAAACAGATAAAGTTGAGGTAAAAATAAAAAGTCTACAAGGCAAGAGAATATTCAACAAAATATAAATGAGTGATTAATTCACTGTCAACAACAGGTTAAAGTTTTCAAAGTAATTAAAAATTAAAAGAACTAAAGTCATTCAAGCAAAGCAAAGCAATAAAACAGATAAAGAATGATTCGACAAAGTAAAAAGATACTTTAGATAAGTAATAGGTATCTTGGCAAAGACCAAACAATACTTGAGCCAATAATAAGAGTGCTTCGGATAACACTAGGGTAGTCTTCATTTGTTACTTTCACCAAGACCAAGGTGCTACTGATAAGTGTGTAATTAGTCCAACCTGAACAAATCGATCTTCAGCTTATCTAATTTATAAATATATAATAGCATTAGTCAAAGATACACTCAAGTGTATATCTTGGTAGTTAGAGAAATATCATCAATTATCCCTTAATATCATATAGATATTTATTGTAACATGTCCTATATATAAAGGTCTAACATCTATCAATAAAATAACGTATCTTTTACCATTACTTTTGCTCTCTTGATTTTCTTATCAACTCATAAAATAATCTCAAATTTGTTGAACCAAAAATCAGATCAAATATATATATATATATATATTAAATTTAGGGTAAGATATTATTTAATGAGAAAAGTACCCATAAATACTTACTCAACTATCTCATTACCACATAGTACCCAAATATTTCATACTAATATATGGACCTTCAAAATGGACAAAAATACCCTCATTAGTATAAATAAGGTATTTTAGGTTGAAAACGTTTTCCCCAGTTTTGAAACAAAACCTTTGAGTACTCATTCCCTCGCAAAGTCACTAAACCTAGTAAACTCACAAACCCATAAAACCCACTAAATTCATTAAACCTAAACCCAATAATCTTCTGGCTACCTCGAAGGACCGTGTCAAAGCTCGCAAAATTAATCAAGACATACCAGTTGTTCTTCATCGTCTCAGAATACCTTTTGAAGATTCATTTGGCGTTAGGACCTCCAAAAACAACCTAAAAATACCAATCGTAACAATAATAATTTTGTCACTACATTTCCATGGTTATCATCATCTAGCATCTGTATTTCTAGGTATATATTTTACTTATAGTGTATTTCGATGTATTCATTGAAACTAGGTTACTCCATAAACTCAAAGTTTTCTTAGGTATATCGTTGATCATTTGTGGTTTATATTTTGGTAGACATACTATTTCGGAGTATTTTCTAGGGTTCTTATGTGCATATAATGTGTTATATTTTATAACTAGGTTGTAAAAAAAATTGGTTTCTGGGAATGATGTGTAGAAGTATTCTTTCAGAGACATACTTCCTGCAAAAATAAGATTCATTACATGTTGATTAAACATGCCATAACAATGCTTTCTATTACGACCATGAAATTCGTGTATACTAAACATGCTATTTTGGGTATATTAACCATGGAAGTTTAGGGATACTAACACAGAATGCACAACAACAAACACAACCATGCGTTTTCTTTGTACCACATATGAAGAAGATGCGAGATTTCGAGGTATACTAACCATGTTATTTCTTTGTATATTAACCATGCATTTTCGCTGTACTACAAATACAACCATGCTATTTTATGGGTTTATTAACTATGTCAGTTTAGGGGAAATCAGAATAGGACTAGCGTAAAAATTATTACGCTTTAAAAACAAACCAGAATCAGGAGGAAACTGACGAGGTGGTCATTCAGAATCTACTTGAAGTTAATGGAGATCCTCATCACGGGAGGATAAATCTAAGTTAAAGTGTACACATTATGGAAAATATAAACATATCAATGAGAATTTCTTTGAGTTGGTAGGGTACTCAGAATGATGGGAAGACAACCACAAAAAGGCAAGGCACGAGTCATTAATACCATTCTGGAGGTCCATTTAGGTAGTAGTATCAGTCAAGGGATAAAATATAAAGGAGGTAATAATGGACAATAAGGCTTTGCAGGACAAAGTCATTGAGGTAAAATAACATAGTGGATTTTAGATTGCGCGGCTATAGACATAGTAACCCATGACCCATCAGATATTATTGATCGAGTACCACCTTAAAACCTCATGTTGAAACTGAAAAATGGAGGTTTAGCCAAAGTCAAAAGAGAATGATCTATTCTTATTTATTTATAGTTGAAATTAACAAAATATCTTTACACTCTATCATTATCTTGCAAACTCTTATCCTTGAATCATGTAACATATGAATTGCATTGTGTAGTACTAATATATCCTCGGTTTTGTCTTTTATATGATATTCATACGAAGAAAATCATTGGACGTGGTACTGACTGTAGAGGTCTCTACTATGTTGATGAAGTGGTTCACCAAGGAACAATCTTACTTTCTCATGAGACATCTAATTCAAAAATTCGGTTATGGCATAGACACTTAAGTTATCCTCTTTTAGTTATCTTCGTATTTTATTATCTTCCCTCTTTTAGAATAATGATGCTCATTTGTCATGTGAAACTTGTTTATTGGAAAAATTCATTGATCTTCTTTTAGCCCAAGTAATACTCGATTTGAGTCTATGTTTTCTTTTGTACACTCAGATGTGTGGGGCATGCACCGTACTCCAACAAGAATGGTTTTCAATATTTTTTGTTCTTTGTTAATGACTTCTCTCACATGACTTGGGTATACTTTGTAAAACATAAATCTGAAGTGTATGAGAAACTTGTTCATTTTTTCCAAATAATCCAAACCCAATTCACCAAGAAAATCAAAATCCTTCAGTCTGATAATATAAGGGAATATGTTAACCATCATATAAGAACCCTTTTTGCCTTATCAACCAAACCTCTTGCCTAAATACGCCCCAAAAAATTGGAGTTGCAGAACAAAAAAAATTGGATTCTTTTTTAAATAACTAGAGCTATGGTGATTGAGTCTAATGTTCTTAAACACTTCTAGCCTGAAGTCATTGCTACATCGGCCTATCTAGTTAACTGTTTACCAATAAAAACAATTGGCCACAAAACCCCACTTTAAATCCTAGAAACCCAAAACATATACCATCTACCCTAACTCTCCCACCTGGTATCTTTGGTTGTTTCATATTTATTCATGTTCTAGAGAGTGAAAAATCTAAACTTGATCCTTATACATAAAATGTATTTTTTGGGGCTATGCACTTCAACATAAAAGTAGACATGGTAATTGATGCTTATGTAAATGTTAACACTAGTGTAGAAGGGCTCAAAGAAAGTAGACATGTTTTACCTCGCAGGAATATTCATGGAGTCCCACATAAACGTTATTCACCCAGATATGTTCCTCAAGCCAACATATATCCTATGGGAAACTTGGTTAGAAGGGGCATCTTAAAAGAGGCCTAGGTATTTACTATAATTCTCTACACCCATGAAATTCCAAAAACTTTCAAAGAAGCAACACAAAAGAGTGAGTGAAGGTTGTCCATGAATGTTGAAATAGATGCCCTTGTAAAGAATAGTATTTTGAAGAAATGCAAACTTCCAACAAGAAAAAAATTTGGTCAGATGTAGATGGGTCTTCACTATCATGGAACCATAGAGTGATACAAGACTCGACTTGTGGCAAAATGATACACACAAATTTATAAATTTTATTATTTTGAAACTTTTTCTCTAGTGGCAAAGATAGATAAAATTCAAGTTTTATTCTCACTTGTAGCAAACAAAAATTGGCCACTTCACCAATCCAATGTAAAAAATATATTCCTTCATGAAGACTTGAAAGAAAAAGTATATATGAAGCCTCTACGAGGAATCTCTGATGGGTTTCAAATATGAAGTATATTTGCTTCGGAAAGCGCTTTATGGGCTTAAACAGTCCCCACGAGCATGTTTTGGAAGATTTATTATGGTAATGAAGTAGTACGAATACAAATAGAGTAACTCTGATCATTCTTTGTTTCTGAAAAAAAAAATAACATGATCACTTGCTTAATAATCTATGTAGATGACATTATCATTATAAGAAACAACACTGAAGAAATTGGAAGGCTAAAGAAGAAATTGTTCACAGAACTTGAGATGAATGATCTATGAGGGTTAATACTTCTTAGGAATAAAGTTTTACGTTCCAACAAAGGGATATTTATATCTCAGAGGAAGTATATTCTTGATTTTCTTGCAGAAACATGTATCATTGATTGGAAACCAGTTGGGGCTCCAATACAGGTTAAACATGGGCTTAGAATGGTTGAAGGTGCTGACCTGGCAGAAAAAAAAAGATATCAAAGACTAGTTGGAAAGCTTATTTAATTGTTACTTACTTGACCATACATAACCTATGTAGTTTGGGTTGTAAGTCATTTTATGCACCAATCATAATTAGATTATATGGAAGCAGTCATGAGGATAGTACGGTACTTAAAAGGCACGTCGGGGAATATAATTATGTCCAAAGAAATGGGCATCTAAATATTAAAGCCTACAACGATATAGATTGGGCTGGTAACCCAAATGATCGCACATCTACATCAAGTTACTGTACGCTAGTTGGGGGAAACTTAGTCATATAGAGAAGCAAGAAGTATACATGGTGGCACTTTCGAGTACTTAGGCAGAATTCTGGAGAATTTCTAAAGGAGTAACATAAATCTTGTGGATCAATAAATTTATGACAAAAATTGGATTTTTGTCATCTCTTTCGATTCAACTCAAGTGTGATAATAAAGCAGCAATAAGCATCTCGGAAAATCTTGTTCAACAGGATAGAACTAAACATGTGGAAGTAAATCGACATTTTTTAAAGGAAAAAATAAAAGATGGTACAATTGAACTTTCTTTTGTAAGATCAAATGATCAGTTAGTAAACATCTTGACTAAAGTTGTAACAGTGCGAATCTTAACTACAATTTTGAGCAAGTTGAGTATTGGAAACCCAACCATTCAACTTGAAGGGGAGTGTTGAAGATTACCATAATTAATGTTCTTGAAGATAATAATCACAAAAGATAAGAGATTATTTGGAGCTTAATCGAGAAGACCAATATATTAATTGAGAATACTAAGATATTATTTGAATATAATTAGGGTGACAAAAAGATTCAGCAAATAATTAAGGTCATTATTAAGGAATACTAGAATAGTCGACATATCATTAATGTCATTATTATTATTATTTCCTATTAATGTACTATAAAAGGTTAACCTTTCATATCGAAATAATCAATGAAAAAAATCTTCTAAAATTCTTTTTAACACCGAGAATAATCATATCTCCTAATTATATTATATTTTTTCCATAATGTATAAAATCTTGCCATTTTTATAATTTGTATTTCTTTAAACAATTTAATTTCTTACCAATTAAGAAATATAAGACTTTTATAAATCGTATTCCATACTATAAAAAAATCTAATCAGTAAAAAATAATGGAGCTAATGACCTAAAAATAATTTATACTTGGTCCAGAATTCCACATTGCTAACATTGAAAATAATAAAGTGTATATAAGTAGGTTCACACCTAAACTAATAAAACACCTTTTTAGAGTGTACCAAAAGCAAAACCGAGTCCACTCGAACAAAAGCTTTATTTTTATAAATAAAGGTCATTATTTTGTCCAAATGGACAAACTCCTACTCGCATACAAAACTCTTACATTCCATTTGAAAAAGTAAAATTGATTTTGTATTTTTAATCAGATTTTTTGTAATTTATTTACACAATTTATACAAACTCCTACTCGCATATAAAACTCTTACATTCCATTTGAAAAAGTAAAATTGATTTTGCATTTTTAATCAGATTTTTTGTAATTTATTTACAAAATTTATAAAAATATACAATAAAAATAAAAATGAATCTCGCATTAAATACCCTTCATAACAAACTTGAAAAATTGGAGAAATACTTTCAACCCGAATAATAAAATAATCTCACTTAACTTACAAACCATGAATACGAAGAAAACGCCCCCAAGGGGTAGCCGAGTTGGTTGAGTATGGCATTCTTATGATTAAAAGGTCATGAGTTCGAGTCCCTCTACATACGCTTTCTCGGCTGAGCCTGTCACCTTGTGTGGTTTACCTTCTGGCGTTGGTTTGCAGGCTATCGCGTCAGACTGAGGGTTTACCCTGTGCGCACTCATTGCACTCTGAGTAGCGGCTACGGATTCCCTCCTTAAAAAAAATGAATACGAAAATAATGTAAAAAAATACAGTGTCCCACAAATTTCCAACATATAAACAAAACTAAAAATCGAAGAGTAAAATAAAAATAACCCTAACATTTTTATATTCTGGAATGGAGAGAGTAACATTTTTCATTAACATTTAGACCATAAAAATAAAAATAACCCTAACAACAAATAGATGTAACGGTACATTAACATACATATTGGAAACAAAACAATATTGCTTAAACAATAAATAGTAAAATAAACATGAATACTTAAGCAAGAGGTTCAAAAAAATAATAAAAACATATTAAAAAAAACAAAACACAATACAACAAAACAATATGAAACAAAACAATACCAATAAACAATTAACCCATTTTTTTATGTTCCAAATGGACTGTTGATACTTGTTTGTTCAAATAGATCCTCTCAAAAACAATTTGAAATAAATAAATAAATATTAATTCATTTCAATTATTAAAAACGTATTTGTTTAATAAAAACAGCAAAATGTTGAGTTCTAAAACATTATAATAACAATATATATTATATAAATATTAGTGGGCTCGGTAAATATTTGTTGTTAATGTGGATATCCGATCCAAATCGTCTAATACAATATCTGCGAATATTTGATCCAAACTATTTCAGGATTATAGAATTTAAAATTTTTAGAATGGATTGTAAGTTTGAAATTTTATTACCATCTTCGTTTGGAAAGGTTTATGAATTTAAATTTTTTTTAAAGGAAAACCTAAACCCGTCCGCAAAACATATTTTAAAACGCTAAAATCAATACACAATGGACTCTAAAATTATATTACAATTTAATTTATTTATTTATTAGTTTTTACAATTTGTGTATATATTATTTTGTTGTTATAGTTTTGTCGTTATTTTGTAAATTATTATATCTAAAATTATTTAAAATTAGTATATATTTAACATATATAAAAATTTAAACGGAATAAAAAAGTTAAATTTTTTAAATAAATTTATATATTCAATAAATAAATAAAAATTATTAAAATTTTAAATCAGTATAAATAGTAAATATTAAATATGTTTTATATTTGTTATCAAACAAATTAGATTTGTCACTAAACATAAGAGCTTATATTTTGTATTATTATTATTATCATTGATTTTTTAATTTTTTATTTATACTTAATTATAAAAAACATAATATAAAATATTAGTTATGATTATCTACAAAAAAACAAGAATCCAGCTTCTGATCTCCTTCACTTCATTCCCTCTTGATTCTTCTTCGATTCAGCAACTCTGATGGAAGAAGATGATTGTTCTTCTCCTTGTCGAAGATCTAATCATCTCGAGCTTCATTTTCCTTCCCTGCATCATCAAACTAATAACCCAAATATCAAAAATAATTATACATTCGAAACATTTACAAGTAAATAATCAATTCTGCCTAGTAAACCTACAAGATCATTTGCTGAGTTGTTCTCTTCTAAATCAGAAAAAATCATCCATGAAAATATTTTCCACAATCTCAATTACGAGTTTCCTAGTAACAAATTTGAAGCTAGAGACAAAGGAAGACTAGAGGTTATATCTAAGCATACAATTGTGGGGAAATTCTCAACTGGTAAACCTAGCTTTGAGACTATCAAGAAATTTTTGGAGAGTTTCATATTTAAGGGTGATTTCAGTATCATTAATCTAGATTTCAGACATGTATTTATCCAGTTTAACTTTCTGGATGATCTAAAAAATCTATGGTGCAGAAATATTTGGCCTATTGGGAATAAAACTGTGAGACTTATCAAATGGGGGCCTTTTTCAATACAAACTATGAAAACCCTATAACCTCTGTTTATATTAACCTACCCAACCTTCCTGAGTATATGTATAATGAGAATACTATCATGGAACTTGCAAAGAGCCTTGGCTCTCCTTTGAATACATGGGTTCCTACTAAGAATCGTGCCAGATTTAACTACTGCAAAGTCTGGGTGGAGATGGATATTTCTAAACGCATTCCTAAAAAGATATGGTACTCATTTGGTGATGAAGGATTTTGGCAAGATTTATTTTATGATTCTTACCTGAAATACTGCAAAACATGTTACTGTAAACCTGTAATTCCTACCCAAAACTCTCCAAGAATCAGATATCTTATTATTAATAACCATCAAGTTACTACTGCAGATCAACCATCCTCAACTAATAAATTGATTCTTGAAAATAATGTAAACATGAATTTACCTGTTGGATTTGAAGACCCGAAAGTGATTGAAGCTCTCCACATGATAGAAGTTGGAACTATGAATCACATAATTATCTCTGCTGATAATACTCATCAAGAAACTGTATCCCCTTCAAAAGAAACAACTAGTAGCTTACCTTGTTCCATGCTCACATAAAGAATATGAAGGGTAAAAACTCAAGGAAATTTGAGAATAAGAAGACCAAGAAAGTGAAACTTCTCAACACAAAAGGCAAAGAATCATCCAAACATGTGCAGCTTAAAAAAACTGCAAAATCATCTAAATCTAAATGAAAATTACAATTCTGAATTGGAATATATGTGGGCTAAGAAACAAGGAAACCATGGCTAGACTCAAGTCTCTAAAAAGACCGGAAAAGCCTGGATTTATAGCTCTTCAAAGACCTATGATCATTCATACTAATCTGGACCATATAGCTAAGAAGCTGGGTTTTCATGGTTTTATCAATAATATCATAAAAAAGTCTAGGTTTTGTGTAAAAGTGACTTTCTAGTGGATGTTCTATTCAATGATGAACAATTTATTCATCTGAATGTCAAAGAAAATGATGACAACAAGAATTTCAGAGTTATTGTTATCTACACTAAGTGCTTTAGAGTTCTGAGAAATTCTCTTTGGGACAGCCTCACATCTATTGAAGATGACACTATTGAATGGATAATTTTGGGGGACTTCAACACTATATCTAACACTAATGAGCAGCTTCATTGCTCTTCTAATTGTCTAAATAGTGTTGAAAACTTTAATAATTTTATGCTTGATTGCAACCTAACTGATGCAGGATATTCTGACAATAAATTTGCGTGGACTAATTGGAGACAATGGAGGAGGCTTGATAGGGTTCTCTACAATAACATTTGGCTCAAATTCTTGATAGTACTAAGGTTATACACTTAGCCAAGACTTGCTCTAACCACTCTCCATTAAGTGTGTCTATTGCTTCTAATCATCTGAAAGTCAGATCTTTCATTCAATTTTTTGAACATGTGGGCCCTTCACAAAGATTTTTACAAGATAATTGAAAATAACCGGTATTCTACTCCAACTGGGAACCCTGTTATGAAATTCTGCTACAAGCTAAGAAGACTCAAATCTGAACTAAAGGTGTGGAATAGGGAGGTATTTGGGAATATCTTTGATTTTATTAAAGAGATAGAAGAGGAAATCAAATGTAAAGAAGCTGTCTATCAGGAATCTAACTCTATAGAAGACATGGAACTCTTATACTCTGCTAAAAACACTCATCTAACTCCACTTGCTAGAGATGAGGCTTATTGGGAGCAGAAAATCCACTCTATTTGGCTCAAAGACTGTGATAAGAACACTATTTTGTTTCATAATTTTATGAAAATTGAAACAGACGTAATAGGATTCATAGGATTTGGTCTGGTATCAAATGGATTGATGATCCTACCATTATTTGTGATTCTGTTGTTGATTACTACAAGAACTTGATGACAGATCTCCCAAATCCATGGAACTCTAATTTCCTTCTTGACTACATCTCTAAGCTAGTCAAAGATGAAGATAATGAAATGCTTCTTGCTTATCCTAATAAAGTTGAAATCTATTATGTTATCAATGGTTGAATCTTAATTCAACTGCTGGTCATGATGGTTTCAACAGAAAATTCTACCAAGTTTGTTGGCGTATTATAACTTATAACCTATATGATGTTGTTTCTGAGATTTTCAAGGACTCTCATATTCTTAAGAAGATCTATGCTACTGTATAATGTCTTATACCTAAAATTCCATTACCTAAGTCTTGGAAATACTTTAAACATACCGGTCTAACCACCTTGTTCAACAGAATAGTTTCCAAATTGATAAACAACAGATTGGCTACGATTCTACCTAACATAAAATTTGATGTTCAAGGTACCTTTGTTAAGGGGAGAGATATTCATGAGAATATCGTGATTGCTAAAGAGCTAGTCTATGATCTCAACTTAAAATGTAGAAGTGGTAACATCATTTTGAAATTAGATATGGCCAAAGCTTTTGATAGGTTTGACTATACCTTTCTTCTAAGCATTCTTGCTGCCTTTGGTTTCAGTCAGGATTTCTTAAGACTAATTGAGAAAAGTATAGACAACTGTCATTTCTCGGTTCTTGTTAATGGGAAATCTAAAGGTTTTTTCAAATCCAACAAAGGGCTAAGACAAGGTGACCCCCTGTCACCTAGCCTCTTTATTTTGGCAGAAGAGTATTTACTCAAAGGATTGGAAAGGCTCGTCATGGAATTTTCTTCTTCAAAATACAAAAGCAGTAATAACATAAACATACATGCACTGGCTTTTGTTGATGACCTGCTAATCTTTTGTAATGGGGCTTCTTCTGTAATCAGAACAATTGGTTAATAAAGATAAATCAAAACTGATAGTTTCCAAGAATCTTCTACCCCAAATAATTTCTACTCTAGAATCTATGTTGGGTTGCAATCACAACTATCTCTCATTCAAGTATGTAGGAACCCCTATAAGTAACGCCAATACAATCATTAACTATGATGAGTTAGTTTTTAAAATCAGATCTAAAATAGCCCATTAGGATCAAACTACCTTAAACTTTGGCGGTAGAATGATTCTGATTCATTCTATTATTTATACATTCCCTACTTATATTATTTAAAGTTCTGTGCTACCTAAGAAAGTTATTCAAAGAATGAAAATTCTTTTTAATAAATTTTTGTGGAGTTCTAAAGAAAGGGAACATGCTATCAATTTGTCTCAATGGTCTACGGTATCCAAACCATTTGAAGATGAAGGTTTAAACATGAGGAGGATTGATGATCTTCCAAATATTCTCTCTCACAAACTCTGGTTAAAATTTAGGGCATAGATATCCTTGTGGTCTAGACTAATTTTCTCCATCTACTACAAAGGTTATCATTCTATCATCGCCTCTAAACCTATTAGAAGTTCTAAAACTTGGATCGGACTTCTTAGTGTTAGCGACAGTACAGAGAGGTTTATTTTTTGGCATATTCGGGGCGGTAATGGACGTTTGGCTTGACAAATGGTGTTCTTTTCATCTATTTATCTCTTTAAATCAGAATGAGGATAGGTCTGAGTTTGAATGTAGATAAGTAAGGGACTTTTGGTATAATGGTAATTGGAATTTGGCTAAGCTGGAGGATGCTTATATACTCTCTGAACTACATAATATACAAAACATTTCTTTAAATGAATGGATCCCTCATTCTATCTACAATCTAATGATGGCTATTTTAATACTAAAACTACATGAAATGCTATAAGAACCAAGGGAAACTAATCTAACCTGTGGAGAAAAACTTGGAACCCAATTACACCTCGAAAATGCTCTATGCTTATGTGGAGCACCCTTCAGAACTGGCTCCCTATGGATATTTTCCTACAAAAATAGAATATACTTTGAGCTTTTAAAATTCATCATTGTGACAACACAGAAAGCATCAAACATGTTCTTGTAAGTTGTGAGAATGCTTGGAAGGTGTGGTGCCATTTTGCAGAAATATTCAACATATTCATTTCCATAAATATAACTCTTTTTCATATGGTTAGGGATTGATATAGTCAATCTCTTCAATAGATAGTACTCGGGTTTAGATACCAAGGATGTTCCTAGTCTTGGTTATATTAACTATCTAAACAAGCCTAAGGTCTTGTTGTCTCTTGCTTGGAACAACCTTAAACTAAACAGATACAAAATCAACTGTGACAGAGCTTGTAATCTCTCTGGTGAGTCCAGTGAAGGGGGGTTCATTAGAGATAGTGATGGATTAATCTTATTTGGCTATGGTCGTTTATATGGAAAAGGTTTTCCGGTGGTGGTTGAGTGTAAGGGGTTGTTTGATGGGCTGGCTCTTTGTTATGAAAAGGTTTCAATCAATTGGACATTGAAACAGATTCTTCTTTCCTTAATTAAATTATTCTTTATGGGAAGAGTCCTTGGTTTCTTAAGTTGATTCTTTCATGCTGTCGCAATCTTATATCTTCGAATATGAGATTGATACATATTTTCCGGGAACAGAATAAAGTGGTCGATTGGATTGCAAAGACAACGTTATCTTCCAGTCAAACCATGGACTTTACCCAGAATAATGCTTCAGGTTTCCTCAGGTTAATTACCTTCCTTGAAGGGTTGGGAACTAGATATTTGAGAAGGGATCCCAATCCTTATGGAAGTTCATCTTTTTGCAGAGTTTTGAAGAAAGTTTCAAGCATTTCATACCTGGTTTTCGTGAATGTCTGTCATATATATATATATATATATATATCGAATGTCGCGAAAGATGTTCATTTTATTATTAAAATCATTATATATTTTAACATTGTAATATTTTATTTTATCATATTCATCCAATATCGTATGCCCGATACTTTGTTTTTATAGGTTTTAATATCTTCAAATAGTCCATTTTCTTTTAACAAATTTTTATTTTTTGATGTATAGCCAAAAATTAAAATGCAACATTTCTATAATATTTTTAATATGATAATATTTTAATTTATCATATCATATAGACTACTTGTTTGATTCGTCTCGTAAATATAAATATAATGGTGATTTTAGTTTTATTTTTAGAATTATAAATCAAAATATACGAATTTTAGAAAAAAAATAGGAAAAAAACTTAACTTTTTATTATAAATTATGAATAATATTACTAATAAGGGTATTATAGTATTTTGGTAGATGTTTGGTACCAAATTTGGATAATCAAACTTATTTGGTATCAAATATTGATTTTGAACTAATATTGAGATTTATATGCAAGACTCATATGCCTTAAATATAAAAGTGAACATAATTTATTTTCCAATTGATATATATGAGAGACTTTTTAGGGATTCTTAGTCTATTATTTATTATTATTCATATTTTTAAAAATAGTCTAATATAAAACGATGGTATTTTATGTTTGTTACATAAAGGTAAAATAATAATACTTAGAGTTAGGGACGATGATATAAAATAGCAAATCAGAACTAATAATAAAAAATATTTTGAAAATCACAAACCTTAAAATATTCTGAACGCAATGGGTGTTTTGAAATACTGAATGCACACACATACCATGTGTAAATTTGGCACTTCCATGCAATCCGCGTGCCTTGAAATACAGAGTGCACGCACGATAAATGCGTGGATCTGGTATTTCCAGTTATCTAGTGTGCTTGGAAATGCATCGACAACCATGGATGAAAATGATAAACCTTAAAATACTAAGTCAAATTCAAGGAACGTACGTCCTAATCGTAGATATTCAAGTAACATAACCTATATAACTAATTAGAATTCAAAATAACAATTACAAATATATAAAAAAAATCCATCGACTTCCGAACAGAATATTAAACTTTAAATATTACTAAAAGACCTATCTAAATTGAAAACAAAATACATGAACAAGATAGAATATGTACCTTAACAAATTTGTAGAGTTCGATTTGAAAAAACCAAAGTTTTAAAATTTGTTAATTATATAGGTTTAGGGTTTTTGGGTGAACTTGGGGCTCATTTTTGAAAATAATTAGAATATATATGAGTGACAAATTTGTAATTAATAAAGTTTTCGTTTAAAAAAATCATCATCGGCGAATCTCATTTTAGAAAAACGGATTTTAATGAGTATGACCAGAAAAATTCTAGTAAGTATTACATAATATATGTCGTTATTATAGTATTCTAAAATTCGGTATTTAATTTTTTTTATTGAAAAAATATGTTTCTCTAGTAATTGAAATGAATTAATTGTCTATTTATTTAATTCTGATTGTCTCTGAGTGAATATTTTGGAACAAACAAACATAAGCAGTTCATTTGGGGTGAGAAAAAATGGTTCATTTGTATTGTTTTTGCTTCATATTCTTTTGTTGCATGGTTTTGTTTGGCTGAACTAGAAAATCTTTTGGTTTTTATGTTATATTTATTCGAATGTTAGTGATTTTTTTTTTATATTATATCTATTTGAAAGTTTTATAGATTTGGATTGTAATCGAAATTACATAACTTTAATTAGAACAGTGTCAAAAGGGAAAATTATTTTCCCACATTCAAAAACAAATCTGAGAAGGTATTCTTTTCTCAATTTTCAGCACTTTGTTATTGCCTTTTAGTTATGGTTAAGATGATTTATTTCTGTATATATGTGATTTATTCTTATTCTCATGGGAAACATCTTTTCCTATTTGAAGGCTGAGAGACAGCTCCAAGTTTAGGCTCTGCGCTTCTTAGATTCATTGTTGAACCCCCTCTCAGCATCTTAGTAGTAGCTTTTTCTAGTTCAAAGATCATCTCTGTTTTATAGCTTTAACTTTTTCATCTTTGTTCTTTCGACAGGAGAATAAGAAATTTTCATCTTCCAGTATCTATAAAATAGAAGTATTTAGTTATCAATTCTTATATAACCGATTTGTAAACTTCCAAAAATGTGATTGCCTCCAGCTGAATTTGAATGTTATGATATTCATGTGTCATGTGTTTTTTGTGCTATTTTTATTATCTTTTTCAACTTATTTTTAACTATTCATGTTTATTTTATTATTTATTTACTGTCTAAACAATGTTGTTTTCAATATGAATACGTTCACGTGCCGTTACATCTATTTTGTTGTCAGGGTTATTTTTATTTTCATTATCTATTAATGAATGTTAATGAGAAAGTTTAAATATTAGAGATTATCAAACCTCGCAAAAATATTTTGGATATATGTACTCAATTTTTATTTTTGTTTATTTATTGAAAATTCAATTTTGTGTAAAATGGAGATATTATCCATCGTTTAAAAGTTTTATGGGTGAAGCTATTTCCTCCATCAAATTTTTTATTTCCCCCATAAATAAAAAGAAACTCCTGATTCCGAGATGTCGTCTCGGAATCAGGTGTTTTTTTCTTGAAAAAAAAGCACCTGATTCATAACTGGTTGTCTCGGAATTAGTTGTTTTCCGCTAAAACCTACACAAAGCAGGATTTTCGAAAATATGTTTTTTTTAACAGAGATTCTCAAGTTACATAATATGTAAAGCTAAAAAACAATATTAAATTATCTTGTTGGTTGATTGGGTGATGTTATCATGTGTTAAATCTTTAGTTTGGGTATTTTTCTCTTCCATGAGTAATCTTTTAAAAAATTGTAATTTTTTTATTTTTAAGGTTTAATTTTAGAAGTTAAATCATATATGTTGGATTTAATTTGACTAAATCATGTGTTTGTTGATATAAGGGTTTCATAATGGTTAATGACATCAAGTTATAAATTAGAAGGTAAAATAAGGACAAGATAGTAAAAACAAGTGATAAGTCTTTTTTTTCATTTTGAAATATGGAGGAAATAAAAAATGTCATGGAGGAAATAACTTCACCCAAGTTTTATTCATAGTTTATACTTTATAAATTAAATGTGATCACTATTGAAAGTATTTCTCCAGTTTTTTTTTTAAGTTTTCTATGAAATATATTTAACGCGAGATTCATTCTTTTTATTATTATATATTTTTATAAATTGTATAAATAAAATCACGAGAATACCAATTAAAAATACAAATCATTTTTATTCCAGTTAAATGGGATGTAAGAGTCTCGTACACGAGTGGGAGTTTGACAATTGGTCCAAAATATTGATTTCTCAATGAATAAGAATGTTATGATATCTATATTTATTTCTATGTGTGTTTTGATCGAAATTGTTTTATAGTTTTTATCAAAATAAAAGATTATGTTCATTTTCAATCACTCTCACAATATAAATTAAAAAATTATAAGTTCATGTACCATATTCAATGTTTTTCCTTTATAAAGTGTCAATTTACTTCCACATGTTTAGTTCTATCATACAAAACATGATTTTCCAAAATACTTATTGTTGTTTTATTGTCACACTTGAGCTGACTTGGAATAGATGATCAAAATTCAATTTCAATCATTAATTTCTTGATCCACGAGATTTCTGTTACTCCTTTAGAAATTCTCCAGAATGCTGCATCAACACTCGAAAATGACACCATTTCTACTTCTAGCTTCTCTATGTGACTAAGTTTCCCCACCTAGCATAAAGTAACTTGATGTAGACTTGCGATCATTTGGAAGACCGGCCCAATCTACATCAGTGTATGCTTCAATATGTAGATGCCTATCTCTTTTCAACATAATTTCATTCATCGACGTGCCTTTTAAGTACCTTACTATCCTCCTAACTCCTTTTATATGATCCAATTATGGTTGGTGCATAAAGTGACTTACAACCCCAACTGCATAAGGTATGTCTCATTAAGTATGTGATAATTAAATTATTTTTTTAACTAGTCGTTGATATCTTTCTTTTTCTGCTAAGTCAATACCTTCAACCATTCTAAGACCATGTTTAACCTGTATTGGAGTCTCGACGGGTTTACAATCAACGATTTTTGTTTTTGCAAGTAAATCGAGAATATACTTCCTCTGAGATACAAAGATCCATTTGTTGGAACATAAAACCTTAATTCCTAAGAAATATTTTAACCCTCATAGATTTTTCATCTCAAATTTTGTGAACAAGTTCTTCTTCAGCCTTGCAATTTCTTTAGTATCGTTTCCTGTGATGATCATGTCATCTACATAGATTATTAAACAAGTGATCATGTTAGTATTTTTCCATAAACAAAATACGATCAAATTTATTCAGTTCTTACTCGTACTGCTTCATTACCATAGTAAATATTCCAAATCATGCGCGTGGGGACTGTTTGAGCCCATAAAACTCCTTCCAAAGTCGGCATACTTCATCTTTTTGAAACCCATCATAGAACCATATATACTTCTTTTTTCAAGTCCCCATGAAGGAATGTATTTTTACATCAAATTGGTGAAGTGATCAATTTTTGTTTGCTGCAACTCAGCATAAAACTCAAATTGTGTTTATCTTTTCCACTAGAGAAAAAGTTTCAAAATAATAAATTTTGTAAGTTTATGTGTATCATTTTGCCACAAGTCGAGCTTTGTATCACTATATGGTTCAATCAGCTTTTTGTTTGATATTGAAGACCCATCTACATCCAACCGGTTACTTCTATGTTAGAAGTTTACATTTCTCCCAAGTACCATTCTTTACAAGGGCATCCATTTTGACATTTGTGGCCAACCTTCACTCACTATTTTGTGTTTATTCTTGGAGAGTTTCTGGAATTTCATGGGTGTAAAGAACTATAGTAAATACCTTGTCATCTTCTAAGATGCTCTCTATAACCAATTTTCTCATAGGATATCTGTTGACTCAAGGAGCATGTTTGGATGAGTAACGTGCAGGTGGGACTTCAAGATTATTCATGTAAGTTAAACCATATTTACTTTCTTTGAGCACTAATACACTAGTGGATATAATATCTGGAAGGATCCGGCAACTTAACCAACCTAGTGAGTCACTTGTGTCCTCCCTCCTAAACATGAGGTTGGGTAAGATAGTAGAACTCTGACTCGAGAAAATTCCAATCCATGGTGATATAGCTTCGATGATTAACTGGACTATAACATCGATACCCTTTTTGATAAAGTGCATAGCCCCAAAAAATATATTTTATGGAATAAGAATAAACTTTAGATTTATCACCCTTTGGAACATAAACAAATACGAAACAAATAAAGATACTAGGTGAGAGAGTTAGGGTAGGTGGTATATTTGTTTGGGTTTCCATGATTTAAATTTGGGTTTTAATGTTAAATTGTTTTATTGGTAAATGGTTAACTAGATATGCTGATGTGGCAGTGGACAAGGGTAAACCTTTCTTTTTTAGGTAGGATCTTCATAAAAGCATAACTTCTTTCACCAGATGTGGGAGCTCCTTCTAGCTAGCTTCTTTTTCAATTATATTCGGCGGGCTTGCCCTCGTTGTCTGCCATAACTACTAAGCATAAGCAAACGTGGACAACTGCCCCACCCCAAACTCACCACATTCAGCACCACCTTCCTCTGGTTCATGGCTAACGAGTAGGTGGTAAACGACGGGGCCACCAGCACCACGGCCACCCCAACATCCGGCCGGGCCGGTACATGGACAAGATGAAAGTCACCGAGAACATATCATTATACGACACCGTTTTCTCCACGGTCAACCCATGTGAATGAGTGCAAGCTTCGTTGCCCGAACACAATTGGTGTTGACCACACTAGTTGCTACCGCGGTAGCAAGAGAGGCCACGCGGTGACAATTGAGAGGTTGTCACTGAGCATTCCTAGTCACACGGGAAGAGAGGTCTAATGGCAAGGCCATACGCCCGTTTGGCTCCTCGCGGAGTATAACTCACATCCAAACATCTGATTGCGGAACGGGGCAACGCCCATGAAGCTCCGGCGGAAAGGGAAGGCCTGCCAGGCCGTATGCCCATGGGTGCAGGATTCTTCGAAAAAGCGCATGCTGACTCGGAGACCTGGGATCTTGGCTTAGCTACGAATGAAGGGAAGCGCTTCGAGCTTTCTCCGCCAGCGGCTTATGTAGTGATCGGCCTTATAAAGCTCGCTAAGCTTCGCTTCCCTTTCCCTTTTCAAAGAAAGGGGAAAGTATTAGTAGTCGGCATTCGAAAGGCCGACCACTCTATCATAGGCGGGAAGGCCTACGACTACACGGACTCTATACCAAGTCATGAGCGAAGCCAAGCCGCCAACCAAGCCAATGCGCCATCCCTATCCCTTCCCGACGAAGTCCTATGATAGAGTAATAAAGTACTAAAATAAGTACGCCATCAAAGCGTAGGAACATGCCTTAAAACGCTCTAAAGCAACATCGGCAGTGGAAGTATATGTTATCGGTCTGGGCAGGCTTCATGCCATAAGTGTTTGGAACATTAGACTCAGTCATCATAGCTCTAGTCATTTCAAGAAGAATTTGATTTTTTCTTTCCGTAACTCTATTTTTGGGGGGCGTATTTGGGAAAGAGGTTTGATGAATAAGGTTATTTAAAAAAAAATCTCATATGATGGTTAATATATTCCCTTCCATTATCAGGCCAGATAATTTTGATTTTCTTGTTGAATAGGGTTTAGGTCATTTGGAGTATGTTGCAGACCCCTACACATTTGAGTGTACGAAAGAAAATATAGATTCAACCCGAGTATTACTTGGGCTAAAAGAAGTTCAGTGACTTTTTTTTCAATAAACAAGTTTCAAATGACAAATGAGCATCATTATTATGAAAAGGGATAGAAAATAAAATACGAAGATAACTAAAAGAGTGTGACTTAAGTGTCAGTTCCATAACGAAAGTTATCTATTAGATGTCCCATGAGAAACAAAGGCTATTCCCTGGTGAACCACTTCATAAACATAGTAGAGACCTCCATGATTGATACCACGCCTAATGATCTCCTTCATATGATTATCCTCTAAAAAATAAAATTGAGGATATATTAGTACGACGCAATTCAATTCATGTGTTATATGACTCAAGGATAAGAGTTTGCAAGATAATGATAGAACATAAATGCATTTTGTTAATTTCAATTGTGGATAAATAAAAATAGATCATTCTCCTCTGACTTTGGCTAAACCTCCATTTGCAGTTTCAACATGAGGTTTTAAATGTGATAATCGATCAATAATATCTGATGGGTCATGGGTCATTGTGTCTGTAGCCCCATGATCTAAAATCTATTTTGTTATTTTACCTTAATGAATTAGTCCTGTAAATATTTGTTGTCCATTTACCTCCTTTATATTTTATCGCTTAACTAATGTTATTTCCCAAATGGATCTCTGTAATGCTATTAATGACAGGTACCTTGCCTTTTTGTGGTTGTCTTCCCACCATTCCGGGTACCCTAACAACTCAAAGCATTTCTCCTTGGTATGTTTGTGCTTTCCACAATGTGTACACTTTAACTTGGATTTATCCTCCCGTGATGTAGATTTTTACTAACTTCTAATAGATTTTGAATGACCATTTCGTATTTCTCCTCATCATTCTTGTTTATTTTTAAAGCCTATTACTGTTTATGCTAGTCCCATTCTAATTTCTCCTAATGATAAAATAATCATTGCATACTCAACTGAGAGAATGGGATTTTTTTTCAAAAACAAAATCTTCAAACTTCTTCGTATGTGTCATCAATGGTTGTAAAAAACTAATAAAGTCTTTGTTCAACCAAAACTTTGTTGTACATGGCTATATTTTCAGGATCTTTCATGTTATTTGGTTATCTCCTATATTTCATTAGGTTGAGGATGTTAACTAATTATGATCTATGGAAGCATGATATAAGAGATATTTCTTGCAAAAAGAATATTCGACACGGGTTGATTAAAAATGTCATAATAATGCATTCTATTACAACCATGCGATCTATTATAATAACCATTCTATTTATGGGTATATTAACCATGCGAGTTTATGTATACTAACACAAAATGCAAAACCACAAACACAACCATGCGATTCCTTTTTACCACATATGAAGAAGATGCGAGATTTTTGGTATACTAATCATGTTATTTTTTGGTATATTAAACCACGCGTTTCCGTTGTACTACAAATACAACCATGTTATTTTATGGGTTTATTAACAATGTGAGTTTAGGAATACTAACATAGAAATGCACAACAACAAATAGAGCCATTTGTTTCCTTTGTACCACAGATAAAATAGATGTGAGATCTGTGTATTTTTTATGAAAAAAAAAAGTGAGATTAATGTTACTTTCACATGCACATTGATTGAAAATAAAAAATGGAGTCTGAAACCAATAGACCCAGAAAGCAAACAATATATTACAACATAGTTATAAATGTAACAGATTATATGAATCTAACTAAATACCTAAGAAAAAATTAAGTTTACGGAGCAACCTAATTGCAATAAATACATCGAAATACACTATAAGTAAAATATATACCTAAAAATGCAGATGCTAGTGATGATAACTATGGAAATATAATGACAAAATTATTAACTATTAAAAATTTTGTATATTTTGGGTGTTTGTGGAGGTCCCAACGCCAAATAAATCTTCAAATATGTATTTTGAGATGATGAAGAATGAACAAATATCTCTTGATTTCTTCGTCGGACTTTGAAACCTTCATTGGAGGTAGCCGGAAGGTTACTGGGTTTAGGTTTAGTGAATTTACTAGGTTTCGTGGGTTTGTAGGTTTACTAGGTTTTGTGAGTTTGGGAGGGAATATGTACTGAAAGGATTTGGTTCAAAATGGGGAAACTTTTTTCAACTTAAAACACCTTATTTATACTAATTAGGGGTATTTTTGTCTATTTTAAAGGTCCATGTATCTGTTGGTAGTATGAAATATTTGTGTACTATGCGGTAATAAGATAGTTGAATGAGATAGTTGAATGAGTATTTATGGGTACTTTTCTCATTAAATAATACCTTACCCAAAATTTAATACATATATGTAAAGTGATTTTTGGTTCAATAGATTTGAGATCATTTTAAGGGTGGATAAGAAAATCAAGAGATTAAAAGTAATGGTGAAAGATGTGTGATTTTATTGATTTATGTTGGACCTTTATATATAAAACATGTTACAATAAATATCTCCATGATATTAAGGGATAATGGATGATATTTCTCTAACTACCACAGTATTATCCGAAACACTCTTGTTGTTTTATAGTTTCGCATGTTTTAGTAATATCTGATCTCTCAACTTTATTACGTATGATCTCTCAATTTTATTATGTTGGCTCTCGTATCATTAATGGATCTAGTTTTGCTCGTCTTAAAAAACAAAGCTAATAATATTTTAAGATTTTTTTAACTCGGGTTTGAATGATATAAACATTTTTAAAAACAAAATAAAAGTAAAAGTAAAAAAAAATAAATTTTGATTCAAATAAAAAGAAGTGGTTATGTGACTCGTAACAAGGCATAGATATTTGATGTATTATTATGAAATTAGGTATATAGATAACAGTAAAGCTTAAGGTACTAGATAACACTAAATATTAGTGTACGGTACATTTGTTTACATTTTAAAAAAAAGGACTATTAATGGTCAAAGTAATTTACCAATCAAATATATAGATGCTTACATTTCCAAAAAAGCAACTGTTAATGGTCAAAGTAATTTACCAATCAAATATATAGATGCTTACATTTCCAAAAAAACAGCTAAATGGTCAAAGTAATTTACCAATTAAATATAGATGTTTACATTTTCAAAAAAAGCGACTGTTAATGGTCAGAGTAATTTACCAATCAAATATATAGATGTTTACATTTAAAAAAACAGCTATTAACATATAGATGCTTACATTTAAAAAAACAGCTATTAATGGTTAAAGTAATTTACCAATCAAATATATAGATATGCGTATTTTATTTTATTTTTATGAGTTATTGGTACAATTGTTTTCTTCAATTTGTTTTATTTTATATTTTATATATACAATTATTATATTTTTTTTATTTTCTTTCAACATTAATAGTATTTTAATTATGATTGTAATTTCCAAATGTAAATATATAAATTTGAGAATATATAATCAAATCTATTTTTTATTGAATCAAATAATTTCAAATTGATTTTTCAAATTTAAGTTTATAGAAAATTCAGCTCCATGAACTAAATTGAAAAACAAATGGTTAAGAAAATAATTTAAAAGAAATGATACTAATGAAAAAATACAATTTATTCATGATTATTCATGGTTAGAAAAAAAATTGGCGAAAAAATCCATCATATCATATTTTACATCGGTTGAGAAAATTTGTTTTATTCATCAATGAAAAATTTATTGTGTCTCTCGCTTGTTCACTAATGCAAAATATATTTTGTCCATTTATTTCTCTCTGTTAGATTTTATGTCGGGTGTTTTTTAATATTTATACACCTGAGGAAAAATATTTAGTTTTTTAATAAAACTTATCGAGCTATATATTCTTTATGTGTGGTCTAATATATGTTATTTTGTTAATATGATAAATATTATTATATAATTTAGAATTGTTTTTTAATGTGTGGTATTAAAAAAACATACTGAAAATGTTAAATTTATTATATACCCATTTATATTACTTCCATTGTCCCAAGAAGGTAGATTTAAATAATAAAATTTTAACTATAAAAAATATGGTTTTGTAAAATTTTAAAATTTTATGTTACCATAATAGAAAAAGAGAAAAAGGTAATGCATTATTTATTACTATACATGGATACATGGGAGATTGTGTCTCTTAATTATTATGTAAAATAAGATTTGTTGCGGAGTGTATATCTTATAATCTTATATTGAAATTGTATTTTTTTATTATTTGCAAAATAAAAATTTTGTGGTGGAGTATATATCTAGCTATAATCTTTTGAAAATTGATCTTTTGAGGTTTGGGGAGAAACCGATAAATGCAATTATAACTTCTCTTTTTTTGTCAAAATACAAGCCTAATGCTATTGGTCAAAAAATTATTAATTAAATAAAAAAAAGGTTTGGCTAACCGGTGTCATAGGGACCGGTAAATAGCCATTTAATACAACTTTTTACCTAATAATTAGTCTAGTTTTAACATCAACATAATTTTGATAAAGACGTAATTACCCTCTCTTTTGTTTATACCGCTTATACGGATGGAAAATATTAAAATTATTAGTAAATAAACTTGGAATACATTAACTATTTAATTGAAATTAACTATTTACCATTGTCCAATCATAACAAAAAGTAACTTATAAATTTATAAATTAATTAGAAAAAATTTCAAAATAGTTTAAAATATCGGTTTTAAGGTTAGTTTTATTAAATATTACTTTTAAACTGTTTATATATATATATATATATATTAAAATATTCATTCAAATATATTTTTTTCAAAAAGTTACCCTTTTTGCTTTTTTTATCATTTAAAAATTTAAAATTTAATTTAGCAATAACTTTTTAAAACAATTAGGTTATGCTTTTTGAATAAATAAAAATAAACATTTTAATATCAAAAAAATATAATTAGATGCATTTTTTAAGAAAACCATACATTCCATTGACTATAAAACGTATACTAATAAATGCTTAACGATGGACTTTATAAATGAAAAGTAATTTATAAAAAAATAATTATTTCAAAAATAACTTAGAAAAACTTAAATTATTTAAAAAAATCAATAAATTAATTTGATTTTTTTATACAAAATATTAAAACATATTTTCAAATTACATGCCTATTTTTATATGAAAATAAAAATATGTCATTAAAATATACCGTTAATAATTATAAGATTATTTTTGTACCAATAAAATTATCAATTCCAAAATTCACAAATAAAATAAAAAATTAATAATTTTAAATTACCATAATTATATAACATTAACATTTGTTTTGTTTTTCCCCTAATTAAATTTAGTTTAAATACTAATTTATTTATAGTTTATTAAATTATTTGGCCGTTTCAAAAAATAAGTTTTTATAATATATGATGTTAAAATTGAAAGCTATGTATAAAAGATAATTTTGTCCTCATAAAAATTGAGTTGCAGCGGTTATTACTGGTTCTGAAATTAACCTAAAGCTAGCTAATAATTGGCTAAAAAGTTAAGTATTAAATAGCTGTTAACCGGTGCTATGGACACGGGTTAGCATAACCCAATTTAATATAAATTATATAGCTCATCTATCTATTACCAAACTAAATACTCCTTCCGTCTTTTAATGTTTGACATTTTAGATCTGTGCACATTAATTAAGAAGGGTCATGCTGCTAACCGGCGCCCTGAAGTATTTAATTAATTCTTTCAGAAAAATTCTCACATTTAATGTTCAGATTTAATTTATTTTATTTAATATAAAAATATTATGAAAGAAGCAACTAAAACCTTCTTTAACGGTGTTCGAAGGCACCAGTTAGCATTTTCAAAGAAAGGTCATTACTAGTTTTGAAATTGTAAGAAAAATTCTTAAATTTAATGTTCAGATTTAATTTATTTTATTTTATTTAATATAAAAATATTCTGGTAAAGCAACTAAAGCCTTTCTTAACCGTGTCGGAAGGCACCCGTTAGCATTTTCCAAGAAAGGTGATTACTAGTTTTGAAATTGTAAAAAGTAATTCTAATTACCATAAATAACTCTTTCAATAAAAATAAATAAGTAATTCTAATGGCCATAAACAACAATAAATACCATTTTAAAATTTGCAAACAACAATGAATTTGGGACAAAACTTTTTTTTGCTAGAACCTCAAATATTTAAAGATAAAAGGAATAGGTTTCTTTAAAAGAAAATAAAGAAAAAACAAGATAAAACTCCTACCCAAAAGAAAATTACTTCCAGTACCACAGACTTTTAAAAGTGTTTTGTAATATTACCTTTTCTCAATTTAGATAAAAGTTTGTTCGTTCGAGGGTATGTTTCAGTACCTAAACATCTATAAGACAGGAAAAAAAGCAGTGGTCTTCTGTGTGGTTAGATACTTTTGAACATAGGAAACACAACAATGGCAACAATGCCAGTCTTGTCTTCGTCAAGAACATGTTTTGCTCCCACTAAACCTCATTTCTTCCAGCCTTGTCTCCCTGGTTTCACCCACCAACTTGTAAGTCTTTACACTTCTACGTTTGAGTAGTGTTTTAAAGTTATAGAAAACATTCAAGAAACATATTATCCATTAAATCTTAAGGTTTACAACATTTGTTTGAAAGATGTTTATATTGGGGTTGTTAGCTGATCCATTGGTTTATAGAAGTTAAAGCTTAAGAACTCGATCAACTTCTAACTATATTGTCTATTTCTTGCATGTTTCATTGTTCTTACTTTTCAGAGCATTCCCGTTGTGTTCTTTAAGGACTACCTACTTGGAAACGAGTCTGAAAACGTTACACTTCGATCTAGACTTTCTGACAAAAGCTGGAAGGTCAAAATCAATTGTCGCAAACTAATGACCGGATGGGAAGAGTTCGTTGTTGCTCACGGCGTTCAACTTGGTGACGTTGTTGTATTTAGATATGAAGGCAACATGGTGTTCTATGTCACGGTCTTTGATTCCACTGCATGCGAGAGAGAATATCCGCCGTACGTATGTGTGAAAGAGGAGGATTCGAGTAATAATTCTGATGAAAACAATTCTTCCGGAGTGGTTTTAAGTAAGTTTTGTATTTGTGTCAAATTACTTTTTTTTTTATTTATTTATATATATATATATATATATATATATTATATATATGACTAATTATTTTTAATTGTGTGGTTTTATTGAAGCAAAACTAAAGAAATCGGTGCTAAAGAAGAAAGCAAGTTCGTTGAGACTCGAGTGCCCAAGTTTTCTAGTGACAGTTAGAGCTTATAACATCGAAAAGAATTACATGGTAAGATTTACATTTAATTTTAAGCTGAATTTTGATATCCTATTATTTATGTAAAAACATCCTAAAAAAATTATATATATCGAATGTCGCCGATATGTTTATTTATTTATATTAAAATCATTACATATTTTAACAATGTAATATTTTAACAGTGTAATATTTTAATATTTCGTATTCTTTCGATGCGTTTATTTTATAGTTTTAAAATCCTCAAAAAATCCATTTTGTTTTAACAAAATTATATTTTTAATCTTTATAAATTACAGCAACAAATTAAAACGAAGCATTGTTATTGTCTGGTTTATTTTGGACGGAGGGTAATTTGCTAAAGAGTTTTAGTAAGTTTGGGGTATTTAGTGGTTGATGTATCTATACTCTTAATTAATGACCCATGGACTTAGCGGGTCAGGTTGTGAAACCGGAATAAGTTTAAGAATCCATTAGTCTTATAAGTAGATTAGCAATTAGTTTAGTCAAAAATGTGTTTTATATTTATCCTGTCCGGATTTTTTAGTGGAGTGTTATGATCCGAATTGCCCCTATCCGGATTAAGTGGTGGGTTGCGACTTAAATATCCGAACTCATCGGTTATAATTATATTAAAATTATACATATTTTTTTTCCAACAATTAAAATATATAGAAGAGAATTTTAGTGGTTTTTAATCACTTATCAATTATCATTCCTAGTTTTAAAAATAGTGTAATATAAGATTATGGTATTTTATGTGTGTTACATATCAGTAAAATGATAATATTTAGAGTTTTGGAGAATGGTATAAAAAATTGAAAATCAAAATAATAATAAAAAATATTAAAATAGGGTATAATTAAATTCGGTTTCAAATAATGTTATCCGTCAAACAATAGAATAGTTTTTAATTCTTACTATTTTGTTACATCTCATTTTGTTCATCCGTTGGACCATTTATATTCACCCGGCTGGAAATCTCCCGTCTGGTTGAGAAGATCCATCCCGCCCGTAATAAAAAGAATAATTTTAATAAGCCCTTCAATTACACAAAAATCTTAACCTAGTTATTTTTTGGGGCCAGATT
Source organism: Limnanthes douglasii subsp. nivea (assembly GCA_036936605.1). Lineage (NCBI taxonomy): Eukaryota > Viridiplantae > Streptophyta > Magnoliopsida > Brassicales > Limnanthaceae > Limnanthes > Limnanthes douglasii. The sequence continues at coordinate 330,891,948 of JAUPFV010000003.1, read as the reverse complement.
TAACCATCTTCGTATTAAAACCTGAAACGGAAGTGTTATGTCCTAATGTGTTAGTTTGCGTAGAATAATAAGATATATTTTGATTAATTATGTACCGCAGCGTTTGCCAATTGAATTCGTGAAGAAAAATGGATTAGAGAACAAAGTTGGTGAGATAAGTTTAATTGACGAGCGCAGTAGAGTTTGGTCTGCAAAATTGAACAAAACGAACAAGGCTCAACAATATTTTATCGGCCGTGGTTGGAAGGACTTCTCCATTAAGAATAGGCTGAAAATAGGCGATTCACTCAACATTGTGATCATTCAGAAGCGCAATAAACTTTTCTTCAAAATCTCTAGTAAGTATTTTATAATATATATCCATATTCTTCTATTCTAAGTTTCTAACCCTAAACCTAATTCTCCCATTTTTATTTTTCGTGATTGCGGTCGTTCCCGAGGTTGAAGCTGCCCCATCAAGTGAGTCGGCGGAGGTCAAGTCTGCGGTCAAGACACCAAAGACCAAGAAAGTTAAGGAACCAAAAGCCAAGGCTGCCGAGAAACCTGCTGCTCCTGCCCAGACGAAGGCTACTGGTACAAAGTGCAAGGCGCCTACAGCGGCAACTAAGCCTAAAGCAGCTGAGGCGGCAAAGAAGGCTCTGTTGAAGAAGTCACCGCTGAACATTTAATTTAAGGGATGGTAAACGATGGAGATGGATCACGACTATTTTTTTGCGGTACGGGTAAATTCGTGATCCACCTCTTTTTATCTATTTAAACCCATCAGGTTTGGATAGTTGTCCGGACAAAAGATTTTGTTTTCCATGTTTGAATCCATCGGATCGGATAAATATCTTCGGTTGATCATGTGTTAATTTATATTATGTTTTTATTTTATTCTTTAAAAGTAAAATTGAGGTATATAGGGTTTCAAATATGAAACAAAACATTAAATGAGACTAAGATTTACAAAGTGAGAGAAATCCACGAAACTAGCAAAATTGATCCCTGCAATCAGAAACTTGCCCGCAAACGATTAAAATTACAATAAAAAAAACACCACACGTCCAAAAATAGAAAAGGAAGGCAAACAAATACTACAAACAATAAATCATGTAATTATGAGACTCCTAAAACTCCTTAAACAACTAACATTATCAAACTTAGGGAGTACTTTTTCAAAAGAATAGATAGATTTTTTTTTATAATTAAAAAAGAAAATAAAAATATGCTATTTTTCCGAAATCTGGAAATAGAGATTTTGTTTGTTTTATTTAGACATAAAAAAATCGAACATTTTATAATAAAAATCGATTTTGAGTAATAATTTTTCAATATTAAAATTCTATATTTTTTTTCGAGATCTATAAATAGAGTCTTGGTTTGTATGGTTTGGAAATCAAAAACAATTATAGTATGGTATATGATAAAATGACGTGGAAGGGAGAGATAAATATGGTTGGGTATGCTGAATAGTTGAAAATCTCCTACTATGTGCAATGTGGATTTTTTTTAATTTTAGTTGGAAATTATGCAGATGTGGTGCTAAAGTGGTAAACTTTTGAGAAAAATATCGTCTAACAACGTTTCTTTTCTATGAAAACATAATACTAATCAACTATATTGTTTATATAACATTTGGGTATATTAATGTGTTAGAAAATAAAAATAAATATACATTTATCGAGTATAACCGATTAAAAAAATAAATAAATAATTATTACCCAAATATAAATTTGTGAAATAAAATAACTAACACAATAACATGTGCCCTAAAATATATAACTATGGCGAGTAACGGAAGATAAAAGAGTCATAACATAGAGGGAGTTCGTATATAGCCAACAACCGCAATAGTGTTACCATTAGAGAGACGTCTAACACAAAAATAAGAGAACATGCAAAAGGTAAAAGCTAGTTAGTAAATGTTAACTCGGCTAAAAAAATTTGAACTTTGAAATCTATAGTGGAGGTTAGTGAGAATGCGGTGTGAAATCGCTGAAACAAGATAACAATTGTTAGTAAATATCCTTGCATTTATCTTCCATAGGTGGTAAACCACCGCATGGAACCTAGAGCGATATAGATGGTTAAGACTAGAAAAGATAAAGGGTCCATGAACTGGGAGTATGTAGCTAAGAGGGCCAATCCAAGTTTGGAAAAGAGAACCGGAGCTTCATATTTGAAGCCTCACAGATAAGTTGGGAGAATAGACATCCTACCAAGAGATGATTAAAAGATTCAGTGAAACTGTTGCACCAAACACAATCAGTGACTGTGTTATAACCCCAAAAAATAAGTATATCTCCAGTGAAGAGTTTCTGTTAGATAGTCAGCCAAATGATAAAATATTGTATGAAGATGTTACTGATTTCTTGAAGGTGAGAGTGTTGCGATTTACTACCAGAATGAATCTGAGCGGACCAATTTGAAATGTGATTGGAAATGATATTGATGACTTTATAGTTCATGTGTATTATAGCATAATGAATAATAATCATACCAAATGGTTAACTAAGAAATTAGAGTAGAGTCTGTGGAGTTGATGTTTCTTGATGATTATATATTTTGTGTGTTGTGCTTCAAATTATTCTAGTAGGAGATGTTGAACACTACATTCGGGTAATTTAAAATATAGTCAATAAGAACCACCTAGAGCTCATTGATCTATATCTCTTGATGAATAATCCTCTTAAATATGCCCAGGATGGTGATGCAACCATCTCTACTATGATGAGCTGGCAATCCACCTACTAGTTGAAAAACAATTACAGGACGAGGAGAAGTTGAGGCTCAAAACGAAGATAGAATTGATATCGGAGGAATTTAACACACTAAATTCTCAAGACGAGCAGGTTATTGCGCTAGAATCTGAAGTTACTCGCTTAGAGGATAAAGCGATCACAACTTCGAACTCGTACAAAGCCGCTCTGGATCTAGAAACTACTTGAAAGAAAGATGATATTTTGGCACTAAAGACAAAATGGTAAGAGACTTTGGTCAAACAAACCCAAAAAATCACTTCCATGATGGTTCTAGGTTTTCAGAAGAAGCTCCCCGACATGCACATCAGATCTCTATAGAAACTTGTACCAATTGAGAAGAGGTTTGTAAGAGTTTCCATCAAAAAAAGTGATAGTTAGATAGACGGTTCAGAGAAAGAGCTCGACAGAACGAGTTAAGAAGAAGAGCGGAACCTTGATAATCCTGCCAACATTTTGGCCGAATGGAAGAATTATGATACCCTTTCTGCCAAGTGACGTTTCGTGGTTCGAGTGTCCTTCATACATCTTTTTTGTGTCATCTTTTTCTTGAATCCCCGAGCAGATCGGGGTTGAATATTGTGTTGTGTTCCTTTTAAAACTAAAGTCATTGGTTTACCAAGGCATACTATTATCTTGATAGTACCTAGGATTCCATGGTATTTTGTATATGTTTTTGTTAATTAAACCGGACGATTTTACTTATAGGACCATTTTGTTTCATATCTTTCAAATTCCCCACAAACCAACGTCGGACTCCTTCCAAATCTGATTTAAACGAAAACCTCTTCGAACTTTTTTCTTTCGTGTTTACTTTGGTTTATTTTTCATTTTTATTGTGTTTGGCTCTTTTGTTTTGGTCCATTTCACACTCTTTTGTTTTGGTCAACTCCATACACTTTTTTGTTTGGTCGCTTGAGACTCTTTTATTTCAGTCTACTCCAGACTCTTTTGAGTAATTGATCACTCTTTTGTTTTAATCCATTTTTGAACTCTTTTGTGTTTGGTCACTTCAGACTCTTTTATTTTGGTCACTTTTGGATCTTTTATAATGCCCAAAGATTCACCTATAATGTCTGATCCATATCACTGTATATTAATAATTTCTTTTTTTCACAAAGTGTCATTTGGAGTTTGCAAATGTATTACTCGTTGAGTCCATATCTCGACCAAACCCAGTTGGAACATTTTATGAATGAATCGGGCCTTCGTGCGAGTGTTTGACAAGATGGTAATAAACTTATTATATGAGACTTGACCATAAAATTACCCTTCCTATTTCGTTCTATGAACTTTATTTAGCAATAAACAAGGTTCAATTTTTCAAAAAATTTAGTGCTTCCGGGCGTAATGCCAAATAATATTTGTTAGAAACTATAAGGTGTTGACAAATTGTAAGAGCAAACAACGAATTTCTAAGATAAATTATTTTAAATCTATTGGATAAACACAACCTTAACATAAATATTAATAAAAAATAATTATCTTAACCTGCCCTTTTAGAGATTTTACGTTCAAAATAATAATAAAAATTAACTTTGAGAATATCAAAAAAAATATTTTGACGATTTGTTACCTAAAGAGAAATGGAAATGTGATGCTTCGTTAACCGGATAAATACTTGGGGACAATAGATAATCATGCTCCATTCAACGTTTGTCATAAACCGACCATAGGTCTCTTATCTCTCGAAATGGTGTGGATCAGAACACATTTAGGGTCCAAAACTTGGTAATCATACTCACGACACTTGGGCCACCATCTTGATGCTCGACGGAAACGTATTTCTTTACAACTGAAATTTTAGGCTCCTTCTTAAGAATAAATTTACGAATCCTCGATATGGCTGCCCCAGCGGAATCATCTCTAACTCCTAAGATCTAACGTACCTCGACATCATTCCTCATATATTGCGACAATTCCCCATGTTTATAACCTTTTGGATTTCATCCTTCAGCATTTTTTATTTTCTTGTGCTATATCCGGTGTCATTATGATATTCACAGAACTTCTCATTTTTATACTCTCGAGGTTGAATCATTATGGGAGGGGGCTAAAACGGACATGATATTTTTTCCTTCGGTAAATTACTTTTACACCCGCAGTTAATTCTATGCAATCCTTTCATCTTATCTGTCACAGTTCAATGCATAATGAAATGCATTTGCATCAACCCTTCTCTGCGTCGTTATCGATTTCTCAAGAGCAGTGCTAGGCCATGGCAAGCAGTTGAACAGTTGTTTCCAAAGCCAAACCTTTCAAGATGTTTCCTGCTACAACCAAAACTCTCAAAACGATATGCCCGTTATCGTGATATCCGCCAGATTTAGGACTAGTGTGTTACCCAGAGATCTTTAGTGGCATGTAATATTTTCAGAGTGGACATGTGCATCGACTTGCTCTAATAATGCATTGGACGTTTTAACTTTCCTTTTTTAAACCCCCTTTGAGAAATGGGCTCCTAAAATAACCCCTACACAAAAACGATTATTATCTCTTCACCGCACTCTTTGAGGTTGTATTTTATGTGCATAAAATGGTGCGTATAATATCTCAGGTTTTCCTCATAGCACCGCATTCAGAGTATTAAGTGGTTTCCATGAACTCCTGTCATTTTACTTCCCCAAAACTGATATCTGAAGATTTTTCTTAATCTAATTCATCATAACCCCAACATTATCTTTCAGGCATGCATACCCCAAGAGCAACGTCCGAAACTAGCTGACAACAATTCTCATACCGACAAAATATCCTCAAGATTATAGATCTCGAAATGAAGATGACTTACACGTTGAAAAAAAAACTCACATTATGAATACAGAAGAATATATAAAAAAATGTTAATAAGTGATCACGAACATTATTTTCATATATTCATCAGGTATATGAATTGTCTTAGTAAAATGTTAACATGAATCATAATTTTGAACATCATTTTTGCATCAATAGCAAGTTTCGACGAATAATATCCAACCAAAAGAAAACGTTGTATTAATCCTCTAAGTCCACAATTCGCACATGCGGTTCTCTCAGGTAAATCTCTTAAAATAAACAAAGCCTTCTTTTTTCCAAGATCTATTAACAACGATCATATTGAGTTTTTCTGATATAAAATTTCATCAAGAAAATATATTTATTGCTCACAATCGTAAAGATCGAGCTTGTGCTTTGTCTAATGTCAACATCTTCAACAGATAAAACCTCTCGATTATCAATATTATCCAAAATTGACGATATATCCTAAATTATTACAAAGAAATTATTCTCCGCACAACCAAATTTTTCTAAGGTATTTGTAACTATATTTTCCAATCGTGACACTTGCTCATATGAAAAAAATGAAGAATTTTACCATTTACTTCACTACATCTAAATATCTCCTTATATTTTCCTGTTTTTTTTTAAAGTTCCTTAATAATGCCCAGTTACCCATTGAGAATTTGACAGTAATTAAATAATCTTTGTTTCACCTATATGAGTCAGTCTCATCACAACCAATACAATTTCATACCCACCTTCATTATTGGTAACAACAAACTTGATTTTAATATCTTACTTAATTTCATCACCTCCTGAAATGGCTAAGGTAATTCTAGCACTGCTACCATTTAAATCTGAAGTACAATCGGTTTGAATAATCCATTCTTGATCTTTTAATTTAATTTAGGTCGACTTATCCTCCTTTATATCAATTTTTTATTCTTGAGGTCTATTAGTAAATCGACTAACCTTGAACATTTATCCATGAAATTGGCTCAAATTGCATCTTGTACTCACCTAACTCAACCGACCACCTTGTTAACTGTTCTGATATATTTTATTTTTGAAGCTTATTCTTTAAAAGGAAATTCGTTCGTATAATTATTGTATGAGCTTGAAAATATGGTTGCATTTTCCTTGTAGCTACAAATAAACCAAGAGTTCATTTCTCTAAGTTTAAGTATATGATTTAAGTATTAACCAACGTCTTGATCACATAATAAATTGGTTTTTAAACTTTATTGTCTTCTATTATAATAACAACACCATGGCCAAAATTTAAAACCGCCACATACAAATACAAGAAATCTCATTTTTTGTGTCAATAATTTTTTTGGTGAAGTTAGATAATATTTAAATTCAATAAAATCCATTGTACACTTACCATCCCAAACAAATTCCATTGTTTCTTTTAATATATCAAAGAGAAAATTACTTACATCTGACACTTTAGAAATAAAACTTGACAATGTCGCCAACCGACCTGTCAGCTTTTGAACTTCATTAATCAATTTATATGGAAACGTTGCTTACAACATTTTTAGTTCACACAATCGACTTCAATTTCCCTTTTACTTATTATAAATCTAAGAAACTTTCATGACTTGACCCCCAACGAGAAATTCGACGGATTCAGTTTCATATTATATTTCCTAAGATTGTCGAATGTTTAAAATAATGTTAATGTGTGATCAATGGCTTCATTACTTTTAATTATCATGTTGTCTATATAAGCTTCCATGTTTTCTTCCCGATTTCTTAGAAAAAATATGATTCACAAGTCTTTGATATGTAGTATCAACATTTTTCAAACCAAATGATATAGCTTTATAACAATACAACTCATTATTGTTCGTGAGAGTTGTATTCTCCTCATCATTTAGATGCATCTTAATATGATTATACCATGAATACGAATCCATAAATGACAAAAACTCATGTACAACCGTTGTACCCATAATTTTATCAATTTAACGCAAATGGAAAACATGATTAAGATCATTAAAGTCAACACACATACTCTATTGTCTATTATTGTTATGAACCAACACTGGATTTTCCAACCATATAAGATGCTTTGATTCTCGAATATTCCCCATTTTTAGTAGCCTATTTACCTTATTAATTATAACTTCGGACTTTTCAACTGAAAATTATCTTCTTTTTTATCGGAATGGCCTCAACCTCCTATAAACGGTTAATTTATGACATATAATTGACCTACTTACCCTAATAATATTTGATATATTCCACACAAAAAACTCGGTATTCATCTTCAAACAAGTTGTTAATTCTCTTTTGACATTTTCATCCAAATGTCCACCAATATTTACCATATTTCCATCGTTTAAACCTAAATATTCAACTTATTTTGTTGACTCTATTATCTCTAAATCCTCTATAAGATCATATAAGTTTCCTTCTTTAAATTCTTTCAAGGGTATCATAGGTGTACTCATTGACGTATTCATTAGTTGTTACGTGATAATGTTTTCAGGGTATAAAGATATTGAATAACAATCTCTAATCTTCCTTTGACTTCCTCTTATAACCCTAATATGCCCCCTTACAAAATACTATGTGCACTGATGATATGATGAAAGTACAACCTACCTCATATGCAACTAATAACGTCCCAAAATTGAATTATAAGAACTTGGAACATCAATGATCATGAAAAAGTAGTCTTCGTCTTTTTTGTTCACTTTATTCCAATATATATAGTTGAATCGACTTCCCCGACGTAATTGGTTGATCGTCTAGTAAAACTCATTACATTTTTATCAATGTTTTTATATGGTATTATACGACTCATCTCATCATATCCTTTTGTATAGAAAACATTAGCTAAGGTTTCAGTATCAATCATTATCCTTCTCATTATCACTCCAACAATATCCAAATATCTAGCAAAACATCTTCATGCAGTGTTACCGACCCTCTCAAATTATCATCACTGAATGACAATGTCAAAATGGGATCCATGTGGAGACACATTGATGACTCGCCAATTATGTGAACTTCCAATTCTTTCTTAAACTTTTTATCAAGAATGGATCGTCCTAGATAAATTATATCCCCCAAAAATCGTGCAAAGTTTACACTTATCACATTTTTGTTTGGACTATTTCTTTTAACATTTCAATTTTTGTTTCGCCTACTCTACCTTTTACAAATTCAACAAATTCACCATTAGCAATTAACCTCTAAATTTCATATTCTAACTGAAAATAGTATCCCATTGAATGTCCATGATTATTATAATAAGCACATTAATATATTTTAGCTCTTTCGTTCACAAGCGCAAACGATATTTTCGGTACCCTGTAGTTTACCATATTCATTGTTCTATCATAAATATTAGCAACTGGTGCACTCATAGGAGTAAATATTTTATTCATATTATAATAATAATAATAGTTTGACCTATTAAATGGATGCCTAAAAAACTTATCACGTTTAATTCCTCTTATTTTCTAAAGTATCAAAACATTTTTCATTATTTTAGCTTGCACAACTCCTCTTTGATTTTCTTCATCAACTTTAATGAACATTTATGTCCTTCTCAAAATATCTCATATTAAATTAACTCAGAACTTGATCAAATCCTCCAAAAATTTATTTACTAATCATAATCCTCATATAAAACTGCTAAAGCTACATCTTTTTAACAACCTTCTAACATATTCATCCAAACAAATCATTGAACATAACCCCTCAACGACTCATCAATTTTTAAAAATAGTATTCATAATGTTATCTTCATCATGCTTGATTGTCTTGCTACCAATGAACTGGCTTCTAAATAGATTTCATAAATCTTTAAAACTATCAATCGACACCAACGAAAGGTTATTAAACCAGGTTAAACCCCAACATTTTACAAAACTGCTCTAGATGATGCTTATGATCTTGGGTTCGATCATACTTATCCATTTTGTATGGATCAAACTTCCTCGGTGACTCTCCTTCTAAAAAAATTGAGTCAGCGATTGAGCTAAAATATAATGCGCTAGCTTAGGCCTTTTTAACACGTTTTTATCATTTATTTATGATCTTATCTTTTCCTTTATTAATACTTTTTTTAGATGACACTTCATTATATGACTGCTCAACTTTATTATCTTTCTGATTATTCTTTTGAAACATATGTTTTACCCCAAACTAAATCATCTATATTGATATTTTCATATATAATTGGTTCTTGAAGATGTCGTTTCAATTATCAATTAAAAGGTTTTGCTCACCTTCGTCTCTTCGAAGCATATGCTATAAAGGAAATTACATTCGTAAGGTCATATTTTCCTTACAATTACAACTAAACTAAGAGCCAATATATTTAAGTTTAAGCATCTGGTTACAAACTGTCCAATGTTTTACTCATATAATATATTGGTCTTCAAATCCAAAAGTTTCCCTTACAATAATAGCACTAACGGTAAAATTCGAAACTAGTAGATACAAGTACAAAGTGTCTATTTTATTTTGTACCATCAAATTTTTAGTAAAGTCATATACTCTTTTTATTCACTAAACATCGCATTACACTTATCATCCTAACAAAATGTTTCAGCCCATTTCAAAATATCAAAAAATAAATGACCCTTGTTTGACCCTCTAAAGATAAATCTTGAGAAGTTGTCAGTTGGCCCGTTTTTTTGTAACTTCTTTAATCGACTTTGGTGGAGGCATCACTAACAATACCTTCAACTGACTTGCATCTACCTCAATCCCAATTTTTTTATCACAAAACCAATAAATTTCTTGATTTAACCCTGAATGAACACTTTTATGGATTCAACGTCAAATTATATTTCCTCAAATTCCCAAAAGCTTCAAACAATGCTAGCACATGATCTCTTGTTTCATTGCTTTTAATTATCAGGTCATCTATATAAGCCTCTATATTCCAGCCAAGTGCTTGGAAAATAATATGATTCACAAGCCTCTGATACATCGCTCTAGCATTCTTCAAACCTAATGACATTGCTTTTTAACAATATAACCTTTTGTTGTCGTAAAGATTATATTTTTTCATCATTCAAATGCATCTTTATTTTACCAAGAACAAACATCGGAAAAGATAAATACTCGTATTCAACCGATGCAGCGGCGGATCTACGTTGGGGCCCGGAGGGGCGTAGGCCCCCGCTTACCTAAAATATATGTTTTATAAAAACAATTAAGGCAATAATTATTTAAATAATATTAAAATAAAAAATTCTACGCCCATTTAACTAAAATATATATATTTTGTAACTTTTTTAAGGTAATAATTATTTAAATAGTATTAAAGTAACAATTCTACGGTACTTTAACTGAAATATATATTTTATAACATTTTTAAAGTAATAATTATTTAAATAATATTAAAGTAAAAAATTTAAGATAATAATTTTTTTTAGGAATGTTTTAAATTTAATGTATAGTGGTAGAAAATTTTTAATTCAAAAATTAGTATGTTGACTATCTTAAAGAAAAATTTTAGATTAAAAGTCTCAAATAAAAGTGAAAATTTTAATCTACAAAATCTTGTTATGACTATTTTTAAAGAATAATTTAAGTTAGAAATCTTGAATATTTTAAAAGGAAATTTTAAGGATGTAGTCTCGACTCATTGAGCATCTTAATCTCTAGAAATATTAGAACTCCATTGATTTTGAAAGTATTCTCAATTTGTTTTTGCCATTTTGATTTAATATTCCTTTAATCTTTCTAATTAATTATGTTTTATCTCTTACTTTTATTTAGAAAAAGATATTGAGTTTGTGAAAAGGAAGAACACGATCCGGAGTTTCACCAATTTATTTTTTCAAGTATGTATATTTTTTGTTTTCTTTTGAAATTTTATTATTATTTTGACATTTACTTAGTTTAAAGACAATATATATGGAAATATTTGTTAGTTTTTTTTTTAAATAAAATTATATATTTATATTATAAATTATGTTTAATATGATTTTAATTTTATATAATTTTGACATAAAATTTTATCTATATGTATTTAAAAAATATTTTTTATATAAAAAAAATTGAATTTATTTCTATCCATTTCTAAAAAAAATATTTTATACATTTATCTTATGAAATATCTTTTATATATTAAATGATTTTGTTATATTTTAATATTTTCATCTATGCGTTAAAAATATGTTTTATATAACAAATTGTATTTATTTTCATCCAAAAATATATTTTTTTATACCAAATTTTATTTACTTTTATGTAAATTTTAAAATATCTTTTTAAGATATTAAATTTGGTTTTGTTATTTTCTATTTTATTTTATATATTTTTTAAAAATAATATATTAAGATGCATTAAGATTATAAAACCAAGGAATAGTGTTGGTTCTTCAAGTTGCTCGAGTAATAATAATACGATTCATTCTAATCTGATTGCCTCTATACCAAGACCTAACGATGATAGTGTAGAATTTCATTTGAATGAATATATAGTGAGTGATCCGGGACTACGCCAACTTATTGAAAATTCTGATAGTAATGTTAGAGATAAAATTCGAGAATTCGACGAGAATTTTGGCCCCTCCTTACTTCAATTCCTAGATCCGCCACTGAACCGATGTATCCACAAAATGATCAATTTTAATAAAAGAAAAACATCATTCAACCAAATGCTTGGAAAATAATATGATTCACAAACCTCTGATATTCTAACATTCTTCAGACCTAACGACATTAATATGTAATGATATAACATTAAACTCAACCATCCAAATTGGACTAAAAATATAATTTTTCAAAACATAAAAAACCAATTGTTTTATAAAAAATCAAACACCAAAAACTATATTAAAACTTTGGTCAACCATAAAAAATCAACCATATAATTTTTCTAAAAACAAAAAAAAAATCGTTTGATAAATGAGTGATCATCAGAATTCATATTATTATTACTACTTTGGTCTAAAATAAAAAGACAAAACAAAAATAAGTTTACCCATTATGTGTGTAACTAGATGGGCTCTATATGTAGTGTGGTTCAAACAAGCTCAGCAAAAGATTCGGTCCATTGTTGGTGGAAATAACAAATCAATGAACTCTTCTCTCTAAACCGGCAATACATACAGTAATGGACCGGTTTTAGTACATTACAGAACACAACATGTGTTAACATTTTGTCTGTTTAAACATTCAGTCGGTTCGTTAACGTGGGTTCCTATCTTACCTTTATTACTCTCTTTCTAGATCTAGGAAATCATATTCATATGCATTAAGTCACGTGCGACATAAGCTTCTCGCCATTCATAAAGCCAAAAGATATACTACTATCACTATAATTACATGAAAATATAGCTATAAAAAAATAAAATTAAACAGGCCATGAAAATCTCATGTATAATAAATAAAGTAAATTCACATTTAATTAACATCAATATTTGAGAATGAATGCTCGAAAAGTAACGTTTTGATTCTTAACTTTTAAGATTTTTTTTTCTATCTAGTAATCCGATCACTTCTATTGATTTTTTTTAGTGGTTTCTCAATCAATCCGTCAAATTTTTTGTGTAGAAAATAGGATTAAATTTTTTTGACTATCTCTCGTTTTCGATGATTTGTTCACTTCTCTCCCCTGTTAAATGGAAGACACATAGTTATACAATTCTGATTTTCCTGAATTGAAAGTTTCGAATGAATCAAATGGTAAATTAATGAAACTCAACTTACCTTTTAGAAGTTTTGTTGAAATTATAAAACCATCAATTGCTTCTGATCTCCATGAATAATTGAAACCATCTTCGATCAAACATCAAGCCTTACACACCTCTCTGCAGCTCAACAAAAAGACAAAAAAATAAGTTTAAAGAAACCAGCAAGTATACACTAGTTGGGAAATTCTCCCAAGTTCTAAAAGAACCAGAATCTTGATTAGTTTTTTCGATCTAGAAAGTTTAAAGGCGAGTTTAGCGTTACCACTTGGGAATCTAGGCACATTATAATTGAATTTTCAATCAAACAAGATATGTGCAACGTATGGTCTCGAACAATGTGGACATTGGGAGAAAAGGCAATGAGGCTCTTCAATATGGTCCCCATTTCTTAATCCTAAGTATGAACCCACTATTGTTCCTACCTAGATCCGTTTAGACATATCTAATAAGCTGATTCATGATGTTTGGGTTGGATTTGGAGCCAACGATGGTAGTTGGCTCCACATTAGTTACAAATATGTGCCACGCTATGGTAATAGTTGTCACCATATTGGGCATGACAAAGAACAATGCAGAAAAGTTATCCCTAAAGATCAAGAAAAGAAGTTAAACATAGTTCAAGCTCCTAATACTATTTGTGATCAAGAAATAGTCATTACAGTGAAGTCAAAAATGAAATAAAAAATAGTCAAAATTGATTCTCTTGAAAAGAGAAAACTTGATCTTACAGAACCTCTAGAGTTTCAAGAAAGGAAATACAGAGTTATAAAAAACTCCAGACCTGCAATTGAACAAAACCAATAATCAACAACAAAACAAGTATACTTTTGATCAAGATTCTCATTATACACCATTGGAAACCAATAACTCTAAGAACGAAGAGATTATTGAAGTTATAAGAAACATTAAGGAATATTACATTGCAATCTTTTAAAATAAAGAGCATGAAAACTCTGAAAATGATATATGCACTCTTAACATTTGTATGATAACTAATAAATTCTATTTGAGAATGTTGAAATCTATTATTATGAAGGAGAAAATCAGTATCAGTATCATTATCATCCATGAGCCAATGGTAAATTCTGATCAGCTGGCTACTATTGCGTCTAACTGAGATTCAGTAACTATACTACTAATTGCTCTAAAAAATTGGCTCTTTTGGCATGATTGGTTTAGTATGAATATCTTTGTTGATCACCCTCAGTTACTTCACACTGAAGTAACCTATACAAATCTCAACAAAGTTTTATATCTCACTTTTATCTATGTTAAATGTCAAAGGATTAGCATAAAAAACTTTGGTCTTCCTTATGCTTAATATCTCCTACTGTCAAAGAGTGGGTGGTAATTGGTGGTTTTAGCACAATTACCAATCCTGATGAGTAAAAGGGTTGTATTACCTATTGTGCTAATAGTTCTGACAAATTTAATGAAACCATTAGTTAATGCGAGCTAGAAGATGCAAGGTTCACTGGAAATAGACTTACTTGGACAAACAAATCCAAGTGGAAGCGTCTGGACCGGGCTCTCTACAACTGTGACTGGGCTAACTACTTCAACAAGACTTCAGTCAAACACCTTGCAAGAACCTATTCAGACTATATGCCTCTTTATGTCACCACCTCTAATGATAAATCAAAAATAAAACCCAGTTTCAAATTCTTAAATATGTGGAGCTTGAATAAATAATTTTTACATTTTGTTAAATGTAATTGGATGCTTGAAATGCAGGAATATCCTCTGTAAAAAACTGAAGGTTGCCCTCAAAGTTTGGAATACTTAAGTTTTTGGAAATGTCTTCGAAAAGTTGCAGGATGTTGAAGATAAAGTAAAAAACATGGAACATATGTTAATGGATAATCAAAATAACCATAACAAGATTAATCTTTCAATAGCTAATGTCATTCTACTTTAGGATCTAGCTCAAGAATAAGCATATTGGCAACATAAAACTTACTCAAACTGGCTTAAAGACAGTGATAGGAACACGGATCTATCAAAACTTCGTAAAAAAATACGAAAAAGGAACAAAATTCATTATATTAAGGATTGGAGATGCATGAATTTCATATGAGATTGAAATTAATAAATCTGTTGAATCCTATTTTAAGAATACATTAACTGAAAATCCTTATTTAAATCAGGAATCTGAGACAAATATTTTAATTAGTTATATATTTAACTCTATTTCTAACTTAGTTTCTGAACAAGACAATACCAACTTATCAGAGCTTCCTAATAAGAAGGAAATTCTTACAACAATTGAAGGCTTGAATCAAGCTAGCACGGAAGAATAGATGGATTTAATAACACCTTCTATCTTACTTGTTGGATTATCATCAAATCAGACTTGAGGGAAGAAATTGACTCTTTCTTTGAAGGCCAAAAAATATATCAAGGCATTCTTGCCACATGTTTATGTCTTATCCCAAAGACCTATAACCCGTCTACTTGGAATGAGTATAGGCCCATTAGCTTGTGCTCTATGTTCAATATAATTATTTCAAAGATTATAATCTTAAAACATATTCCACTCAAAGAATAAACGCTAGATCGCCTCGAAATTCCTTGATAATTAAATGTTAGCTTTTAATCGCCTCGAAATAACATAATAAAATGTATCCTTGAAAGTGATCCTCGAAATATTATAAAAATCATCCTCGAATAATCATCTTCGAATATGACCGTTAAATTCATCATCACCCTAGAAGTCTAGCCTGACAGATGTCAAGCATCTAATCAACTTATCGGTTCATATTCCAACCTATCATAACAAATGTATTTCCACCTTCACACGCATTCTTTCATTTTAGTATAAATACAGCATTCCCATCATTTCCACTCTCCTCACACAGAAATCCTTTTAGAGAGAAGTTAGAGGTTTTGGCTACCTTCATCGTGTTCCTTCCTTGTTGTCAAGATCTTCACCGGAAAATTCAAACTTAGTGACCAATATTCATCCTCTCCGATCCACCCCCACTTGGTTAATGAGAAAGAAACCAAGAACCAAAAAATCGAAGGCCATCTTACCCAAATCACCAGGATCTTCAGACTCTGACAGTAACTTAGTCTTCAGATCATACGACTATTTTTGTATCACACAGAGAGCTGAGGAATACAAGAGAGCATGACTAATCAATAGCCTCGGAGTTGGAACTACCACTGAAATAATCTATTACGGTAACTTCGACCCTACTAAATCTCCAACTCTTTCACCTTCCAACGTTTAACATCTAAAATCTCTGGTCCTAAAACACCTCGAGTCTCCTCATCTCATAGTAGAATTTCTTCTCTAAAACCAAAAACAAGTAACCCTTCTTCAGAAACTTCTTCAGTAATCAGACGAAGAAAAAAATTCATCTCCATGGGAGATGAATCAACAATCAAACGAAATTATTCTCCTCCAAATCCAACTACCAATGATTCTCCTCGAAGAGAAGTAATAGAAGAATCACCTCGAATTACCAACCCTTCTACAGAAACAATTATCCCAACTTCTCAAAATCTCAAAAAGGAACTTCAAAAGTAACGAAGCTGACTCAGAGACTATAAAAACCGATCTTGAGGCTGACTCTCAGGAAGAAGGAGAAACTCCCTTTGACTGCAAGGATGATGAACTAGTAGGATACCGAGAAATCATCAACTGGGGTCTTCGATTTCCACTAGATCCAATGATCGTGGAGTACTTCGAACTCCTTAGTTTATACCCTACCCAGGTGACACTGAATCAATGGTTCACCCTGATGTCAGTGATCATGGCATCTCGTCTATCTAAAATTCCCATCAACATTAAAGATTTCATCTCACTCACTCAACTTCCAAAAGGTCTGAAGTTTCCCTTCTACTATCTCACGTTGATGGATGACCTCAAGATCATCGATGATCTTCTGGAGGCTGACAAATTATGGAAACAGAAATTTGTCTTTATATCTATACCTTGGGAGAACGACAAAGTGATTTCCAAAGCGAACCCTTCGAAATTAAATCTCGTCTGGAGGAGCAATCGTAAGTTCTTCGAATTTTTATGTTTTGACAAAGTTCCTCTTTTTCTAACCTTTTGCTTTGAAAATTTATACTAGAAATTTCAAAGCGCTACTTAACTCGTCGAGAGGCTGCTAAAGATATATTTCAAAAACTCGTCGTTTGGGCAGAAAATGAATGGAATAATGCATTTCATACTGTTTTTCAGCCCATCAATTTCCTTCATAGTCACATGTTTCAAATCAAAGAAGGTGGGTTGCCCCCTCAAGATCTATTATCTGAACCAGATCCGAAGCTTGTGTACCAACGGATATCTCAGCCTGACTGCAAAGTCTTTCTTCCTATTCGCAACACATCGGATAGCCATTTACCAAAAAAGAAGAAAAAAAAATTCATCAAAGAAAAGAAGGGTAAAAAGGCAGCTAGCACATCTGGTGCTAAACCTTCCACGCCATTGAAAACAAAGCGTCGAAAATGAAAGATTACAGAACAACCTCTCTCACCCATTAAAGAAGGAAAAAACCAAGAACCTTCGTCGAAGAAAAAGAAAACTTCCTCCGGTTCCCAAGGAAGAAAAAAGAAGCAAATGAGAATCTTTTCATACACTTTGGTTGACGAGGAAGAAGTCATTGTTGCTGAATACTCACAAAATCCTACCATCAAAAATCAATCAGTCAAAAGCAATCCTGTAATAGTTATTGACGATGGCACCTCCGACAAGAATCAAGCCATTACAACCTTCAACCCTAACATGTTTATCAGCTTCAAAAATACCGAAGCACTTACTGGCGAAGAAGATCTTGTTCTTCAAGTGATCCAAAACCATATGCTTAACTTTGGAAGACCAGAAATAATTGAAACCTCTCCAAAAGCTACTCACCCTCTTGAGCCCATCACCCCAATGGTTAAAGATCGAAGTACATCCAAACTTTGTATTCCTACTCCAAATCCTGTCATTTCTGTCGCTCTTCAACCATTTGCCGAACTTGATGTTACGCTAAGAAACTTGCTTCCCAAGTCGAAGCTTCTCAGAATCATCTAAAGAAACTGGCCAAAGATATGGTGTATTACAAGGAAGCTTACGAAGATGAGAAGAAGCTTAGAGAAATTATGCACTGCAAAGTAGTCGATCAATTTTATGCTTATGAAATGGCACAGTCCAAACTGATCAAAGGTGCTCTGTGCGTAAATAATCATCTAAAAATCAGCCACATTGTGGATACTGAATTGCTGAAGAACGCCCATGAAACTGAGTTGACAAAACTCCAACAAGCTTCGAACATCTCTCACTCTTTGTGAGACAAATAACAAAGAATTATCGGATGAAATAGCTAAATTGAAGGAGAATTTCGAAATCTGAAAAAATTGCTGATGTAACTGCCGCCGAAGCTGAATTTTCAAAAGATATGCAAACAGCTATCAGCGTCGGAAAAGAAGATGCATTTATTCTTCTTCTTCGAGAACTTCACGCTGTCTATCCAAAAATAGACCTTACCAGCTTTTAGATTGATATTCCTGAAGAAAAACACCCAAGCGAAGCTTTCGACCCTATTCCCAGTTCTTCGTCTTCAGAAGATAAACATCCGAGGAGGAAGAATCTTCTGAATGACTTTATTATCATCTTTTTATCCTTGTCAAATTAAAATATCTCTTTTTTTACCTTAATGACTTAATCTGAATGATAATGGTTTTTTTATGTTATCATTTTCCTTGTATATTATTCGATGCTAAGTTTTTTTTAAAAAAATACAATAACTACAACACCCAAACAAAAATTGTGAACTTACCACCTTAAATACCTTAACAAAATGTGTAGATATTGTAGTTCTTCGAAAAATTATAGCTCTTTGAAAGATTGTAGCTCTTCGAAAAATATCAATGTGTTGTTAAGCTTTGATAGCCCAAAAAATTCTCAGTGTGCTATTAAGCGTTCACTTCAAAATAAAAATGTAATGTAATTAATAAACATGGTTGTTTCTTCGAAAATTGTCATAAACACTTCTGAACATTCTACTCTTAACAAATCTCAAAGGTGATCAATCTTTGATGGCTTGTTAAGATAGTATTCAAACATTTGTAAACAACCATTGGACAAAAAACGAACTTTATCGATAATTTTGAATATGTACACGATGCCTCGTTAAAACCTTCTTGGGCCAACAGGATAGGAAGGAGTGCACCATTCAAACAAAAATTCCAAAGTACAAAAATATTTCTACTCCCAATAAAGCTTCAAATGCTGAATATTCCATGGATGTTGAAGCATCCTCCCCTCAAAATTACAAAGACGATAAGACCCCGGCTTAATTTTTTCAACAACTGTATAACACCCTTCCCAATTTGGAGCCATTTTTCCGAGGCTCTTTTCCTTTGTGTGCAGAAAAACCTTTCGCAACACTTTATCACCTTATTTAAATTCTCTTCTTTTTCGCTTCAAATCATATTTATTTCTCATAAGAGTTTGGTAATGAATTGCATTCAGATGAGCTCCTACCTTTTTTTCCTCAATCAGATCCAAATTTGCCCTTCGAATTTCATTATTAGACCTTTTAGAATATTGAGATATTCTAAAAGATGACATCGTAGATTCAATAGGGCTGACTGCATCCATACCATATGCCAAAGCAAAAGGAGTTTCTTTTGTAGCTTCTCTTGGAGTCACTCGATAAGCCCAAATTACCTTTTGCAAATAGTTTGGCCATTTTCATGTTGTCCCCGATAAATTCTTCTTCAAGCATCCAAAATCATTATGTTTGTCACTTCCACTTGTCCATTGGCTTGAGGATGAAAAGGCGTCGAAAAATATTGCTGAATCCCTCTAGAAGTACAAAATGGAGTCATTTCCCTGTTATTAAATTGAGAGACATTATCTGTGGTAATGTTCCAAGGAACTCCAAAATGACAGCAGATATTATTCACAATAAATTTGATGACATCCTTTTCCTTTGTTCCTGATAACGGTTATGTTTCTTCCCACTTTGTAAAATAATCAAACGCTACAATTATCATCCGTCTTCCCCCATAAGCCATCGGCAAAGGTCCCACCAAGTCAATTCCTCACCTATCAAATGGTATAGCCTCGGATATAGACATAAGTGGCACAGCTGGTCTGTGAATAGCATTTGCAAATATCTGACAAGTATCACAACCTCAGACTAAATTTTTAGCATCGTTCATGATTGTAGGCTAATAAAACCCTGCGAGTAAAACTCGACGCGATGGAGCTTTAAACCCACAATAGGCTGACCTTTCACTATCATGCAACTCTGACAATACTTCTTGTGATTCTTGCTTGCTTAAACATCGCAATAATGGTCTGCTTAATGCCTTTTTATATAAAATCCCATCCATAACTATATATCCGAAGGCTTTACCCCTTAACTTTTTGGCCAATTGTGAATCATCTGGCAATATTCCTTGAGTAAAAAAATTAAGGATATCTGATTGCCAATCGCGTCAACTTTCATCAATGATACTAAATTCTTCTATGAATTCACATTGGCTAGATTGAATAACAATTGAAGGATGTTCTTATAGCAAAATCCAAAGATATTCTTCCTTGTAAACAACACTTGCTAAAGAATTAGCCAACATGTTACTTCATCTCCCAATATAATCTACAACAACGTTGTCAAACATAAGCATTAAATTCCTAAGCTCCGGAAGATACAAAATCTAACGATCATTTTTTGCTTCGGAAAACCCAGATACCTGATTTGCCAATAGTTGAGAATCCGTTTCCAAACGCACTGAAGTTTCCCCACAAATTTTTGTCAATCTCAAACCTGCCAAAACAACTTCATATTCAGCTTCGTTGTTCGAAGTATGAAAGCCAAATTTAATTGATTGAACCATTGTTTCTCCCGTCGGAGCTATTAGTTGAACTCCAGCACTACACCCTGAAATACTAGATCCTCCATCTGTTCGAATAATCCACCTCGATTTGACATGTTTGGCTTCTTTAGTTTCTTCTTCATCTGATCGGCTCGAATGGAACTCAACAAAAAAATCCACCAATGCTTGCGCCTTTATCGTTGTTCGAGGTGTAAATAAAATATCATAGTATCCCAAATCGATTGACCATTTGGTTATCCTCCCCGAAATATCAGGTCGTTGTAAAACATTAAGGGGAATAAAGTTCGGACTTCGACAGTATGAGCTTGAAAATACGGACGCGTTTTCCTTGCAGCAACAACCAGTGCTAATGCCAGCTTTTCTAATTTCATATATCTCTTTTCTGCTACAACCAAACTTCTACTAACATAATACACCGACTTCAGAACTCTTGAATCCTCACTTATTAACATTGTGCTTAAAGCAAAATCCGATACCACAATGTATAGAAATAATGTTTCTCCATTTCGAGGCTTTGCCAGAATCTCTGGTGATGACAACAAATTTTTTATGTTTGTGAAAGCTGCTTCACATTCCGATTTCCATTCAAACCTATTGGTTCCTCGTAACACTTGAAAGAAACAAAATCATTTATCAGAAAATCTTGAAATAAATCGATTAAGTGTTGTTAATCTTCATGTCAGAATTTACACTTCTTTAATTAACCGAGGAGAATTCATTGTTATCAAAGCTTTAAATTGTTCTGGGTCAGCTTCTATTCCTTTTTCACTGATAATAAAACCCAAAAACTTCCCCGATCTGACTTTGAAGGTACACTTCTCTGGATTCAAATTCAACATAATCACCCTTAAATTCAAAAAGGCTTCCTCAAGATCGTCAAGATGCACTTCATCCCTTGAGCTTTTTACTACCATATCATCTATATATACTTCTATATTTCTTCCGATTTGTGTAGCAAAAGCCTTATTCATCAATCTCTGATAAGTAGCTCCAGCATTTTTCAATATGAAGGGCATTACTCTATAAAAATGCAGACCCCTATCACTTATAAAGGTTGTGCACTCTTTATCTTTAGGATCCATTTGGATCTGATTATATCTTGCAAAATCATCCATAAAGGTTAAAATTTTGTTGCCTGAAGTAGAATCAATCAATTGATCTATTCGAGGAACAGGAAACGGATCTTTAAGACAAGCTCTGTTTAAATCTGTGAAATCTACACACATTCTCCATTTCCCATTCTTCTTTTTTACTACCACTGGATTCGCCGTCCGCAGAGGATACTGCGAGTCCCTTATATGCCCGACCTTAGACAACCGATCCACTTCAGCAACAATCGCTTCTGTTTTTTCCGAGGAAAACGCTCTTCTTTTCTGAATGACTTGTTTGACCTTCGGATCTATAGACAAGATATGCCGAATTACCTCAATTGGTACTCATGTTACATATTTTGTCTTCCAAGCGAAGACATCCAAATTTTGCGATAAGAAATCAAAGAACTGTTGACGTAGTAAAAGGGTCAATAAAGTTCCAATGAAGTACCTTTTCTTCCGAAAAAGTAAACTCTTCTATCCTTTCGCTCACCGTTAATGACCCTGGGGTTTCCCTCGGATCGTCAACCCTTTCTTCTAATTTTTAATTAGATAATTTCCAATTATCTTTTCAATATTTTTTGTGTCTAATCACCGTTATTGGCCTTTTTAATTTTTCTATTTTCATATCAAATGAGACTCTGGATCTCCTCATTCAATGTTTGGTATTCCCTTATGTATGGTTGGTTTGGTTACGATACTTACATAATCTAAAGAGATCAGCTTTCGCTTTGTAGGTCCATAATTTTTATGGTTTGCGGAAGTGAGCTACAACTTTGGCTCGGCCATATATCTTAGGAATATTATATGTAAGTTTGGTAAATTATATATTTAAACCCATCATGGTATTTTTACTATCAGGTTTAGAATCCTTATTATGATGAGAGGTTCTTCTTTGTGTTTTAATACAAAGTTTTTTGTTTGTTTGAACATGAACCATATTGAAGGGCTTGGTCAAACTATAAAAAATATTGGCTTAAATAGCTGCATAGTCCCTCGACTATCCTATTTTCTTTCGTTTAGTCATGTGAGTTCAAAATCACCAGTGAGGGTCTATGGACTTGGCAAAATCTAAGAATTTAGTCCCTCAACTTGCAATATCTATAAATTTAATTGATGGTGGGTTGTTTTTTCTTGGAGCTAATAACTAAATATATAGATTTTATAAATTCCAGGTACCCTCACCGATGATTTTAAAACCAAGAGACTAAGTGAAATAAAACGGGATAATCGAAAGACTATTAATTTATTTAAGCCAATAATATCGTAAGGAAGATATCCATGAACTTTGTAAGGGAAATATGCTAATTTCTTGTCAAAACAGATCAAAATAAAAAAAGGGAAAGCACAAAAACAAAAGTGAAATCAAACACACAATTGTTAACGGAGTTCAACAAATTATGACTACGTCTCCGGATTTGCTACAGATCAATTTTATTAGAAGAACACAGTGACTCTGCCGTTTTTGGTGAATACACAAACACCCTAACACTAGGTTTTGTAGAGACTGTAACACTTAAAAGGGGAAAAAATATTACAGTCCTTAATGTGTAATTTATGACCCACTAAAATTACATTGTCTTTTCAATTCACTCTAGTTCTCTTTAATATGTTTAGCACTTGCCTCATCTTCACTGTCTTTTCATCTAGCATCTCTTCTATCCAATAATAACATGTTGAATAAGGTTGGATTATTATGTCAAAATAGCAATCTCCCACTTGAAGACTGGTTTTAACATGTCTTCACACCTTGATCTATGCAGCAGATCTTTCTGGTCTTATTACTCTTGCAGACCAACTGAAGCTGAACACAACTTCAGTTTTTCAATGTCTACTGTCTTTGTCAACATATCAGCTGGATTCTTGCTTCCTTGAATCTTTTCCAGTATTAGCACCTCATCTTCCAATAAAGATCTAATGAAATGATAGCGAATACTGATGTGCTTGGTTCTTGAATGAAATGTTGAATTCTTCGCCAATTGAATTGCACTTTGACTATCACTATGCAAAACGGTGTTCTTCTGTATGAATCCCAACTCGGTTAATAAACCTTGAAGCCATATCATCTCTTTACTGGCTTTAGTCACTGCTAAATACTCAGCCTCTGTAGTTGATAGAGTGATAATTTTCTGTAACTTTGACATCCAACTAACAGCTGTAGTTCCAACAGTAGATATATAACCGGTAGTGCTTTTCTGGTGATCAACTTCACCTCAAAAATTTGCATCTATGTAGCCTTGTACCTTTAACTCACCCATACCAAAGTACAAACACTACTCTGTGGTACCTAGTAGGTACCTCAAAATCCATTTGACAGCTTCCCAATGAATTTTCCCTGGGTTTGATATAAACCTACTCACAACTCCCACTGCATGACTAATGTTTGGTCTCGTACAGACCATTGCATACATCAAACTTTCAATAGCTGAGGCGTAAGGAACCTTAGCCATGAAGTCTTTTTCTTCATCCTTCTTAGAGGATTGATCCTTGGATAAACGAAAGTGACCTACCAATGGTGTACTAACTGGCTTTGCATCACACATGTTAAATCTCTTCAAAACGTGATCGATGTACTCTGACTGAGATAACTGCAAAACTGTTCTATGCTTATCTCTTATGATTTGCATTCCAAGAATCTTCTTCGCCGGACCCAAGTCCTTCATGTCAAATTCTTTTGACAATTATAGACTCAATCTTCTAATATCATCAATATCAGAACCTGCTAATAACATATCATAAACATAAAGTAGCAAAATGATATAACTGGACTTACATCTTTTAAAATAGCAACAGTGGTCCGTATTACACTTCTGAAAACTCTTTTTGTGCATAAAACCGTCAAACTTCTTGTACCACTATCTTGGAGCTTGTTTTAAACCATACAAACTTTTCTTAAGTCTGCATACCATGTTTTATTTCCCTTCTTTTAAGAAATCTGCTGGTTGATACATGTACATCTCCTCATCCAAATCTCCGTGAAGAAATGCAGTCTTTACATCTAACTGTTCAAGATAATGGTCTTCAAATGGCAACAATACTCAATACTGATCTAATAGTATTGAGCTTCACAACTGGAGCAAAAATATTGGTGTAATCAATTCCTTTCTTTTGCTGGAACCCTTTGACAACTAGTCGGGCTTTGTATCTCTTAAAACCATCACCATTTGTTATAAAGTGCATTCTTACACATTGGTAACTCAGTTAGGTCCCATGTATCATTTGAGATTAAAGACTTCATCTCATTTTTCATGGAAAACTCCCACATACTAGCATCACTGGTCTGGCAAGCTTCATAATAGCATTTAGGTTCCCCTCCATCGGTAAGTAACAGATAGTTCAAGTATCTCGTGTTGGGTACATGGGGTCGGGAAGATCTTTGCATAATAGGAACGGCCTCGGTCGGCTGTAGGGTATCGGATTGTTGTCGATCGGTCTGTCCAACAGACTCTCCTTGTTGAGGGGTTCATCTGATCGGCTCTATTTCTTGACTATCTGGGACTCCCTCGATATCTGCAAATACTGATTCATACGGCTTTGAGTCATTTGCTTCAGTTTTATGTCTGTCCTTAAACATCACTGTTTCATTGAAGATCACATCTTTGCTTCGTATCATCTTCCTGTTTTCCTCATCCTAAACACGATAACCGAACCCATCTTCGCCATAGCCGATCAGGAAACATTTTTTCGATTTCGGATCAAGCTTGTTCCTGCTTTGATCACTTATATCAACATATGTTTTACAACCAAAAAATCTTAGATGTGATAATTTATATCCTTACCACTCCATACCTCCTTGGGTATTCGATGTTCTAAGGGAACCGACGGGCCTCGGTTAACAAGGTAAGCCGATGTGTTGATTGCTTCTGCCCAGAACTGCTTCGGTAAACCAGACTGTATTCGAATGCTTGTGGCTCTTTCTGTCAATGTTCTGTTTATACGTTTGGCAAAACCATTGTGTTGAGGCGTACTTGGAATGGTTCTCTCCATCCTGATACCATGCTCATATCAAAAGTTCTTGAATTTGGTGTCCGCATATTCACCACCATTATCAGTTCTCAGCTTTTTAATCTTCAGACCTGTCTCATTCTCAACCATAGATTTCCCTCTCATAATAACATCAAACACTTCAGATTTATACTTCAGAAAATAAACCCATACCTTTCGAGAATGATCATCGATAAAGGTCACGAAATAGTGTTTCCCTCTTATAGATGAAACAGTTGTTGGCCCTCAAACGTCAGAGTGAACAAGCTCCAGCCTTTCTTTCTTTGGGGTTCCACCACTCGTCTGAAAACTGACCCTTTTCTATTTTCCAAGTATGCAATCTTCACACATGTCTATATCGACAGTATTTAGATATAGAAGCTTCCCATTCAAGTACATAATTTTCATACCATTCACACTCATATGGCTAAACCTCTGGTGCCAAACATTTGGATTTTCGTTTCCTGCTGCTATTGCAATTGAACGGCTCATCTCTGCTTTCTTGTAAAGAGTACCGCTCTTCTTTCTGCGAGCAACCGCCATTGCTCCCTTTGAAATTTTCCAATTGTCACCATGGAAGATCGTATTATAGCCTTCACTAGCCAACTGCCCTACTGAGATTAAGTTATTTCTCAGACTGGGGATATGTCTGACATCTTTCAGTTCCCATACAGACCCATTCAACTTAATCTTCACAGTACCTTTACTAATAATATCACAAGGTTGATCATCACCAAGATATAATTTTCCAAGGTTACCAGAAACATACCTCTCGAAGAATTATTTATGCGAAGTCGCGTGAAACGATGCTCCAGAGTCTAATACCCAAGACTCTTCCATGCTTTCTAAGGAGCATATTAACGCATCGTCTCCTTCTGAAGTGATATTTTCCTCTGTCTTCTTCTCCTGGTCATTTGGTTCTCTCTTGCACTGAAGTTTATAGTGCTCGGTCTTCCCACAATTCCAATACTCACTGTTTCTCAACCCCTGGGAATTTTTAGGATTCCTAGACTTGGACCCTCAATCTCTTGATTTGCCTTGGTAGTTCGATTTCCCGCGTCCATATACTCTAGTTGAATTTCTTCCTCTCGATTCTGTATGTAAGACTGAGGAGATTGATGACTCACCTGATTCTCTCCTTCGAATCTCTTTACTGAGAACTAGGTCATGAACATCATCAAATTTCAACTTATTGCTTCATGATGAGCTACTCACCGCAGTGACAGTAGCATTCCAACTATCTGGTAGTGAAGACAACAGTATCAATGCTCGTATTTATTCATCAAACTCAATTTCAACTTAACTCAACTGGGTTGTGATTGTATTGAGTTCATTGAGGTGTTGATCTACCGAAGCGCCTTCCATCATTCGCAAATTGAATAAACGCCTCATCAAGTGAACTTTGTTAGACGCTGATGGCTTCTCATACATACTGGAGAGATCCTTCATAAGACCCACCGTGGTTGTTTCCTTTATGATGTTAAAAGCAACATTGCAGGATAGCGTCAATCAGATGAATCCAAGAGCTTGTCTATCAAGAAGGGTCCATTCTTCATCTTTCATACCCTCTGG
Source organism: Limnanthes douglasii subsp. nivea (assembly GCA_036936605.1). Lineage (NCBI taxonomy): Eukaryota > Viridiplantae > Streptophyta > Magnoliopsida > Brassicales > Limnanthaceae > Limnanthes > Limnanthes douglasii. Next base: position 330,864,289 of record JAUPFV010000003.1, on the reverse strand, counting down.
TTTATTTTCTGAGAGGGGTTGATAAAGCTTTTTCTGGTATAGATAATCTTCAATCTGCATCTTCCAGAACCCAAAATCTACACCATCAAATTTTTCGAGTCTCACATTTCCTTCATCTGTAGCCATTGTTCCCACTCAAATTTGATTTCCTTTGGATCGCTACCAGTCTGGCTCTGATACCATTTGTAAGGGAAATATGCTAATTTCCTGTCAAATCAGATCAAAAGAAAAAAAGGGAAAGCACAAAAACAAAAGTGAAATCAAACACACAATTGCTAACGGAGTTCAGCAAATTATGCCTACGTCTCCGGATCTGCTGCAGATCAATTTTATTAGAAGAGCACAGTGACTCTGCCGTTTTTGGTGAATACACAAACACCCTAACATTAGGTTTTGTAGAGACTGTAACACTTAAAAGGGAAAAAATATTACAGTACTTAATGTGTAATTTATGACCCATTAAAATTACACTGTCTTTTCAATTCACTCAAGTTCTCTTTAATGTGTTTAGCACTTGCCTCATCTTCACTGTCTTTTCATCAAGCATCTCTTCTATCCAATAATAACATGTTGAATAAGGCTGGATTATTATGTCAAAATAACAAACCTTACCTGGAAACCTCACACATATACTTTTATCTACTTTGATCTTATGCTCCACTTGAGATATGAGTTACCCAAATGTTAACCCTTTACGTTTCATGATGTCCTTTACGAAAATTCCTGGGAAGATATCATGCATATAAGCAATACTAGGCACAAAGTTGTTTTTATGTTGGATGACACAATCTTCATCACTTTGGATGATCTTACTTCTACTAAATTAATATTGTAAAGAGTTCCAAAGAGAATCGAAGGTATGTATCAAGAATGAAAACAACTGATTAGACCAAGTTAGAACATTACCAAACCTCTATTATCACCGTTTCTGTTAACAAATGTGCCAATGATTTCCTCAAAACATTGAAAATCGTTAAAGAGAAGCCAAAGTATCTTTAATTCTTGATATTCACAAAAGATTCCCAAAGCTCAACCTAAAAGACTACCGGTACATGGTACCTGAAGATCAACATCCCGAAGATATTTTCAAGACTACTCCAAATGAATCTGATGACTCTGAATCATAAGATGATGAGAATAGCAACTCTAACTCTTCAGAAAATAAAATTCAAACAAAGAAGGTAATTATTCAGACAATAGCTTAGGTAGTTATTCTAAGGATGACAATGGAAATTAAAAGCACAACATAACTTTCAACTTGTTTGATCATATGTTTACTTATCTCATTGGATACTTCACCCAATTATTGTACTAAATAAAAACATATTTGTTACATATTTCACTCTTAATGCTCTAGGCTTCTACATTGCTTAAAATCTTCATTATACATTATTTATGCATCATTTTATCCTTTTAAACTAATTATTTAGCTCAAATTAATTTAATCATTATCAGGTAATATGCACTCATATCCATTGTTTATCTCGTTAAAGTTAAAATACAAAGGGTATTAGTCGATACTAGAAGGTCGGTTAATATATTATAAAAATATAAAAAAATCATGATATGTCATCATGTATGAAAATGTTCTTGAACTTAATTGGATTTAATAGTATAAAAAATGAATATCTTAGAGAGGTTAACGTGTCGATAACATTTAGTTCAAAATAATCCACACATTTATTTAGGTATTGTTAAAATAATTTACAGATGTATTTACGGTGGTAGGTGCAGTTAACTTGTATAATACTAAATTAGGAATGTTGGATCCTTATAAAATTAAATCAATAGGTTCATTTATCATTATTGCATAATATATAGTTAATGCACAAAGGAAGTAATCATGAGAATTCGGAGAGACATGTGAGATAATATTACATCATCATTTTAACCTGCTTAAAATATTGTAGCAACTTGGTTGATCTACAAACCATACCAAAGATCCTCATTCAAAAAATGAGATTTAAAATATTTATAAAGCTTTGCGGTTAGCCTCCAATAGATGACATTGAGAATAATAAGATAAGCTAGAAAAAATATGTCGGTTAACAAAAAATTATGTAATCAGGTAAAAGAATTCCTACGAAATTTCTTGGAAACTATTTTGGATTTGTTTACTTAGAATTTCACTGATGTAACATGAATCAACAAAGCTATAGTTTGTACATGTTTATGGTTAATATTAGATTATATCCGGCAAAATGGAAACAAATACATTACTTCTAAAAAATATGCAACCTTAATTTGTGAGGCTTAGAGGATTGTTCAAAATCGAGCAAGTATGGGAAATAATGTGTCCAAATCGATTAACAAATCATATATTGTTAAATATAAGAACGGTCAATCAAAAAGCAAATAAGAACTTAACTAGCTTTAAGTGAGCTTACTTAAAGGATCATTTCTGATTAGCTGAAATAGATTAATCAGTTAAAATCGAGTTATGATACAAACTCTTGTCGCTGCTTACTCTGATTACAATCAAATTAAGATGAGTCAAAATTACAAATAAATGATTCCTTTCATAATCGGTTACGTATTGTACTATTATAAGTCATATCATTTGAATTCAATAATACAAAAGCAACGTACCACAAACTAGTCAATAATATATTCAACAAGTAGTTTGGTAGAAATATTAAGATCTATATAGATAACATGTTGGAAAAGAACGTCAGTGATGAGTAATACGTGATTTTTTAGTTGAAACATTTGCAAACTTGAAAGAATATTTTGAAACTTAATCTAAACAAGTGTGAGTTTGGGTAAGATCTATGACACTATTGGGTTTTATCATTAGTAAAAAAAACAAGATAAACATTTTTCCAAAATAAATTAACGATAAACATTTACCAAAATAACTCCACCATGTAACATTAAATACGTTAAATAATCTATGGTTATGTTAGAAAATCTTTCTAGAATTACACCAAAGTCTTCATACATATGGTCATCATTTCTTGTAGGTCTTGAACGATTTCAAGAAGTTTTATTAGAATGAAAATACACATAAACGTTTTATAAACTTAAAAGTTACTCGACATCACCATAAGCATTGTAAAAACCAATCAAAGATGAACTAGTATATTTATATATTGTGTAATTTGACCAATCATTTAACTCATTCGTAAAAAATGGTAAAAAAAAGTAGTGTATTATGTTTGAAAGAGTTTGATCAACGTATAAGTGAGATATTTTTACTTTGAGAAAAAAAATTACTGTATTAATGGCATATGGAAAGATTCATTCATATTTCATAGTTATATTATTTTATATGAACATAGTTAAGTTAAAGAATGCACCATATAAATCAAACGTCGGGACCACTAACTCGCTTGTCAATAGAGCTTGAAGAATAGAAACTAAGATATAAGCCTCAACCCGTCATAAAAGGAAAAAGAATTAGAAGATACATTGACTAATTTCTAGTCTAAAAGAAAGATTTTAAAATTACATGGAATATGAAGAGCAAAGATGAAATTCAAACAAAAAGGAAGTGGTTTATATAAATGGAATGTTTTATGCTCACGGTTGTGTAATGAGGTTAGTGATCTAGGCATCACTAAAACTGAAATTGTATATTATATTCATTTAGAATTAGTTACTACTTATAATTAAGTTAATTTGAAGCTTCGTTATCATTAAAATGAATGGCTACATTCTATAGTGCACATGTATACATGTGGCTAAGATATGCGGTACACTAATTATAAAGTTTGTAAGTGATTTGTTATCAGTTTTAATTCATTCCAAGGAGAAATACGGAGCCCGCGATAAAAGCACCAAAAATTGACTTAAACTTATCAAATAATTGGAAGAGGTGTTCACCTAGTCAATTATGATTTTTTTTAAGTCTGTAATATAATTATAAACTAACAAGCGAATGGTGGGTGCAATAGTAATAACACACTAATAATAAAATGAGTTCATTTCAAAGCTTTCACTGAAAAAAGTAAGACATTTTATCCATTATATAACGAATAACATATTTCATCAACTACAATAAGAAAATCATAAATAAATAACACGCTCTTAATATTTAATTAAATATAGCTCGATATGTCTTACAGATAAAATCTAATCAAATCTATATTGCATTGTCTCGAAATGTAAAATATTACATTTATGTTGATACATCACGTGAGGAAGAATTTATATCATGAACGTTATGGTTTAATCTTAAGAGTTCTAATGGAAAGTTATCATTGGAAAACTCTAACCATAGTATTTGAACTGATTGTTAAAATATGTGATTTGTGTCAATACTTCAAAAACAATCTACCAACCAAATGTATTGCTCGAAGAAATATTAATTAAATAAAAAAAGATGCACGATAGCAATATTCACATGTTGAACGATGTGGTTTTAGAACGAGTTCTTTAAATTGGTTCTTTTTAACTATATAACCATATATAGTGCTTCATCGGGATGTATAAATTTAGAGTTTCTATCTCGAGAACTTTTTGTTAGCCGAGAACAATCATATATGTTATTTACATTGTGTGTTTAATAAACATTTCCATATTTGTAATCTATTGAATTTTGGATTCGTTTGCACAATTTATTTTTCATAATATGTACCTCTCTACAACTATAAATCCTCTTGAATCAAGGAATATAAAATCGTTATATATGATATTAAAAATTAAAACAAATTATAATCAGTAAAAATAATAAAAACGATGATCCTATAATTTTTCGAGTTACGTTGTGAAAGTGACAAACTACTTATTGTTTGAAAATGAATAATTTTATTATTATTTTAATAGAACCTATAAAATAATTTCAATGAAAACACACTCAGATATAACTTTTTTACATCCCACTTCAAAAAATGAAGTTTTTTCTATCATATTCATCTTGGTTCCTTATGACTTTATGTACAAAATTTATAAAGACATGAGTCGCGTTAATTACACTTCATAAATAACTTGAGAAACTAGAGAAATACCTTCAACAAAACTGAATTCCCTATTAAACTACTAAGGGTTTTACATGCATTCGGATGGTTTAGATACATATTCATATGTGTTATAAAAGTTTGACAAGTTTTTTATTAGGTGGAAAATGTGTTTCCAAGTTAAAAATATATTAAAATGCAAGTTTTATATTCTCAAATGTTGTTTTTATGCTCTTTGCATATTCGAAGAAGCTTCCTAACAACATCAGAAAGCCTCAAATTCAAAGTAATAATGATAAAATATATAATCGCAAATAAAAACATCGAGAGAAAAAATTATTGGGCTAATAAAATACTTTTCTCCAATAAGCTATTGACGAACCAAAAGTCAATGATCCGGTCGTATGAGAAAATCTTATTATAAGAGTGATTAAATGGTCATTGTTAATTTACGAATCATTAGAATAATTTTTAGGTGAAAGTCAATATCCAAATTTGTCGTGTATGATGATTCACGTGTAATTGTGTATCTGACAAACAAATAATAATAATAGTCATTATGATAATCATAAGTACATAAATCTTCTTTTATATAATTAAAGCTTAATTATCTTTAAAATTTCCTATCGACCATCCATGAATAGATAACAGAAATAGAAAAAACCAAAATAACAAAATAGATGTAAAAATACATGAACATGATTTCATATTGGAAACAATGTTGTTTAAACAATAAACAAATGATAAATTGAGTATAAATACATATCATGCAGAAAATGAAAGATTGAAGATAAATAATGAACATAAAAACCAAAATAATAATAATAAAGCAAACAACACATGAATTGAGATATTAAACACTTATGTTGAACAATCGAAGTTCATGTATGTTAGATTTTTTGTTATCATGTGAGATAAAACCAAAATTGTAGGTTTAAATCTCTAAACATGTTAAACACATATGCAATGAGTGCATTATTTTTGTGACACACACCAACCAAAGTTTATAACTTTTATTTACAGTATATGACACTATGTATGATTATATTTATGACCATTATTGACCAAACATATTTGTATAAATTCCATTACTATATACAAATAAGGTAGAAAAATCCTTAAAATATATTATGGATCCACACTTATCGGTGGATTTGGTTACCCTTACACTCTACATTGTTGGATTTATTTCAGCTATTGGGGTTGTACCCCAGCTAATGAGTTTCGAATTATTGGAGATTATTAATTGTTTCAATCATAAGTGTGAAGTATAAGGCTTCCCTATTATCAATGCATGACCTTCTAGCAATAACCCAAATAACCTCAACGAATCAAGTTTCATTATATTACCTATCATTGCACAAAGAATTTAAGATAATACACAACCCGCCAAACTTAAATAAAATTCAAAAGAAGAATATTGTGTTCGTGAGCGAATATTGGAAAGTCATTAGACCGTTGTTGCATCATGCTTCCATGAGAAATTGGTCTGGTGAAAATAAGATATTTTATATTTAACTTTAATATTTCATCTACATGTTGTCGTAGAATGATGAGGCTTAATGTTCTCTTTTACTTTATAAAAGAATGCTACAATTTCTTAAAGAAAACACTACCATACATAGAAAAGTTCAAAAAATATTGGAACAAATCATACCAAACCTCACTATGCTGGGAAAATTTTAGATTGTTGGAGTATTATCCCTCTAATGATGGTATCTTCATGGTCAAACCCCCTAGGGTCAATGTGATGATCCATGAGTCCATCTTTCCTCCAATGATCAAAGCGATGATCGTCAGGTCGCCCCCTGTAGTTGTCTTAAAGCTAGAGCTGAAGCTGAAAAATAATCTGACTAGCACATCTGACCGACGCCTCACTCAACAGTCCAACAAACAAAAGACATAATGGGAAGAATTTTAATGATTTTATGAAGCCTACATGCACTTTTACCGTCTTCTCGATGTATTATCTATCAAAGAATAAACTCATGTTCTGTTTTCGATGACACACATGAGAGAGAAAAATACCTCTATCTCACATCCCGATAACATTTTTTAGACACTGCCTCGAATATATAAAAGAAGATACCCTAAAATAATCATTCTTTATTGGTGAACTTGCTGCCCACTGTGGCTTATACATCTACTGATTCTCCGGTACCTACAAAGATAAGAGAAATTATCTAATATATGATGAAGTCTTCTAAGATGGTGCCTGAGGTCATAGAACTCTATTATCAAACTCGTTGCCAGACAAACTAATCTACAGTTTGAGGTACTTCGTATACATTTTTTGTCAATATGGTGTTTGCTCTATTTTATGAATATAATTAATTTATCTTTTTGGTATAAAGTATCCTGGGTGACTTTGATTTTCTAATGAAAGTGCAAAGGTTAGCGGGATTAAAGATCATTGTTCTCAAACCACTGTTGAATATGAAGATCGATCTTTTGAAGGATCAACGACTAATAATCATCAAAGAAGATGAACTATAAGAATGTTTCACTTGGTAGCAGCAAACACACTAGGAGTTTACGACATATATTCGCCATGAATTTTTCATGAAAATAGAGATGATAGGTATTGCAAAATATTTGGTAGTCGAACTAAAGGAGATTTGTTTTTTTGCAATAGAGACACAAGCAGACACCATGTTAGTGGAAGAGAATTCTTTTTCCCTATTAGAGAAATAGAGATTTCTACACAATAATTTCATGAATGAGGAATGTTTACAACAAGATTTCTTATAAAGAGAACCTATGAAATTGCTTGAACCAAGGCTGGAAGCACAGAGAACAAGTGGAAGCCAAACTTAACTTGAAAATTTATATGACCCTTAGAAGTATTATTTAGAATATCTTTAGGACTTATACCACAGGAGCAATGTCATACTGATGTTAAAAAGTAGCCAACTCAAAAGGAAAATGAACAAGTGGCCAATAAATGCGATATACCTCTACCTTTAATATGAGATAACAAAATGGAAATTTTAGAGTCTTTGATATACAATAAATTCAAAAGAATGTGCTTTTAAAAAAGATAAAAGGTATGCAATAGGCACTACCAACCAAGTCCCTAAAAAAAGTTATTATTCCCAAAAAAGATCTTACGTGATAACATATCTTATTGTTCATTCTAGTGAGTGAATAGGGAAAAAGTAAAAAAAAAGGGTTCTTTCGTCTAAGGTTCCTAACAGAGAAGGGTTTCTCATACCATTGGATGGTATTTCCGAATATGAAACATTACTGACACAAAAATAAGGGCATTTTTACCTGTATATTTTATGTTTGTTTAACCTTCCATGTACTAAATTTCTCAAGTTGAGGTAAGTTGATTGTTTATAATACCTTTTCTGTTTGGCCAGTGTCAACATTGCTTAATGTCATTTTACTTATCTATTATCTTAAACCACTTTTGTTGTATTATACTTGCATTATTTGAAAATTCTTATAGTATTGGAGCTAAGTATGGTTTCGGATCGCCATCTTTCAGAGATAATGTTATATTTGTGTAGCCAACATATATGTGTTACCAAATTTTCATGTTGGATGTATATAGATAAATTTTATTTGATGCTTGTTTATATCAAACATTTTTATTTAGTTTTTAGTTTATTTGAAACAAATATTTTAGATGGGTTACCTTATGATTGGTTCAGGTTATCCAATTTTTTCACTTCGTGCATAAACTTTGTAATATTGTAAGTATGTTGATGAAGGTAAGTAATGTGTCGCTTAGATTATTATTACGTGTTTTTAAACAATATCAAGTGTGCTAAACCTATTTTAGGATGATAAATCCCATATGTAAAGGTTATGTATTTGGCTTGGAAACATATGGACATCAATGATCTAACTTTCAATTCATTTTATATAAAGGTGATCTAACTCCTAAGTCATTTTGCACATTGGTACTCTAATGCGGAATTTACTTTGATGCTCTTGATAGAAAGCTTCTGTATATTTAGTTTATTGTTACATAAATATAAGAACATGCAAATTAATATGACATACAAATTCTTTGATAATAGAATGCCTCATTAGATTTTGCGCGCCATCATAGTAGAAAACAACGCACAAACTATACATCATAATGTTATGTAAAACCAAAATATTTAAAAACGTTAAAAAAATATATTTAGAGAATATGCTCTTCATAAAATATAAAGTTTCAGATACTCCATCTTTCATGGGTGTGGAAGACGATGTCACTTGCAGATATTAGTTTGTGAGTTCCCGACTTAACTTTATATGTTACCGTGTAGGATACTTTACAATTTGATTTAAATTTCCTAATGGGATTTATCTTCTGTGTGACAGGAGACCATTCTAATCACTTTAACCCTACTCAAAATTTATAAAAATGATTATTATAATCCTACATGTTTTGCATTAGTAACCGGTAGTGCTCTATTTAGAGATATGTTTTGATTCGTTGTTCTTCAATCAAGTATAATTTACTTCTACCCAAATCTTCATTATAATTGGTAGTTCTGAAGGAAAACATAAATTTTTATGTTGGGTCAACAACATTCATTGTACATACGAGAGTGAAATATTTTTCATATGTTGTGCATCTTAAAGTGGTTCGGTAGCACCGTAGTATTCCTTGAAGAAGATCATGCTACTTTCCTACAAAATATTCAAGAATGCAGTGTATCATATCTACAAAGGTTTGGTCATCCACCTCAACTTTCATATTTGCTTGATAGTGGAAGAGAACCAATAAGTTATGTTGAATTCCTCTGATCCTGCAAAATAAAATTAGTTTATTGTTTAAAAAATACAACCCATTATAAGACGTTATTACTTTAGGAACCTCATATATGTATAAAATATTTATTATAAGAAAATGTATAACGTTTTTAGCTCATATATGTTCCAATGGTTATATCATCACCCACTTAAAGAAGTATTTTACTGCCATCAGAAGATATTGACGACCCTATGATGCTTTTATAATATGTCCCATTATGTTTAAGATTCATTTCTCAAAGAGAAGAACTTGAGAGATTGACTTCATAAATACCAATAGGACTTAAGTTTGAAAATCTTTAGCATGTATTGAAGCATTGCAGGAATACCTTAGTATCTATATTCATTGATGGCTAATAGTACCCCGATTAATAAGACGCGTCTACGGAGAGCATATGGCCTCAATAGGTACTTCTTTTTCATTTATGGAATTCTTCGAGCATGAAGACTGATTTGTGCAATCCTAAGCACTAAAAATATGTATGGTTAACCCTTGGTGATAAAGCATTTCCTGTTAATTAAAAAAAGTAGGCATAACATATTTGAACACTTTTAGTCTATGTTTTATTTTATAGGATTGTCCATTCTATAAGGTATGCCCTAATTGAGGTTCGATAATCTCGTAGTTCATTGATAATCATGTTCAAGGTCTCGAATAATTTTTTAGAGGGCTCAGCCAACACTGGATAGAATATGGTAGTTTTCTCTTATATGACCACCTGTAGTGTGGATTCAAATCTATAAGAGGAGGAAAATGTATCAACAAGCATGTTTATGGTCTGAGGAGCTTGTTCATGTTGTACCATTTCAAATTTTAAGGACTCAATCTTTTATTTTGCTAAATAAAAAAAAGTGTATATTTCTTTGATTCAGTTTGTCCAAAAGCATGGTTGACTACTAATTGAAAGTCACTGAGTAATTTTACTCATCATGACCCACATATATGAATGATCTGGATCCCTACATTGGTTGTTTCATATACAACCTCATTGTTTGAGGCAAGGAACCAAATTTGATCGATTGATGTAGAGGGTCCCCCAAAGGGGATATTAGATGTATGCTGGCTCCAAAGCCTAGATTTTCAATTCATCAATTGTTTAGACTATTTACATTGGTTCACGATTACTTGTGAAAGGGTCGTCCTTTCAGCATGAAATTTAATGAGAAAATCTTCTAAAGGTTGGGGTTTGATGGAATTTTTTGCTCCGAATCTAATGTTAAAATTGTCAAGCTCTACAAACCATCGTGTTAATATTTCAAATATGTCAAACTTATGGGTAACGTTTCTCAGAGGGAAAAAGTGTTTACCATAATTATATGGCCTTCAAAATATAACCTCATTTTTTTATATCCACAACTAGAACCAACGTTAACTTCTCCAATTGAAAGTACCCAGTTTTGGTGACTAGAAGAGATTTACTACATATTATATAGCTTGACTTATGCTCCATATTATCTTCCTAAAACTACACTAACACACTAACAACGTGATCATAGACTACCAAATTAGGTAAAAAAAATGTCACATAGGTTCATTCATTTCAAGACTTCAAGAGATGCTAAGTGATCTTTAATTTTCCCGGATGGTTTATCACATTCCAACTTACAATTGAACTATCCGATACCCTTCGAGATTTGTAAAAATGAGACGCATTGTTAGAAGATTTGAATATTGATCAAGTTTAGACACCCAACCTTCACGTAATTTTTTTATTTTTTTCGGAGGGAACCCGCAGCCGCTACTCAGAGTACAATGAGTGCGCACAGGATAAACCCTCAGTCTGACGCGATAGCCTGCAAACCAACGCCAGAAGGTAAACCACACAAGGTGACAGGCTCAGCCGAGAAAGCGTATGTAGAGGGACCCGAACTCATGACCTTTTGGTTATAAGAATGCCATACTCAACCAACTCGGCTACCCCCTTGGGGGCAAAAAAATTAGTAAAAAGGGGGGTGCAACACGAGAACTTCCCAAGAGGTCACCCATCCTAGTACTACTCTCGCCCAAGCATGCTTAACTACGGAGTTCTGATGGGATCCGGTGCATTAGTGCTGGTATGATCGCATCCCCAACCTTCACGTAATGATCTTAACCTATTTGATTGTTTATGGCTTTATAGTCATTAAAATCGATAGATGTATCAAGTCTTATTTGATTCATTTTTTACTAAATTAGTATCCAAAAACTTTCAGAAGTGGACTCCAAATGTGCATTTTTATGGTGTACTAGTTGTTCCATGAATAATCATTATGTTGCAACTAACCTTGGACACGATGGAAAGTAAGCAAGGTTAGTATGGTTTTGAAAGTTGCTTTGGGATACGAGATCGAATATCTCTCCCACTACAGTCCTCACTGATGAGTCTGGATTCGGCTCACCAGAAGTTATTAAGCAATAAATATAGAGAGAATGTTATTATATAGAGAAAAAGAATAATAAATGTTATATTCGAATAATGAATGTTTACTACTCACCAAGAGCAAGAGAATGATACTTTATATTTATAGTAAAAAATGTACACCTTTGAGCTTTATTGACCCATAAGTACAAAAATTCCCTTATAAGACTTAAGTTTACTCGACAACTAATAAAACCTACAACTGGCCCATAATAAAAACCTAAAATCTACTAAATTGCATAGTACACGTAAACGACTGAAAAACATGACTGGTCATTCAAGTTTGTGAGTTATCTCATTTAGAACCCCCCCCCCCCCCCCCCGTCGCGCTCACTTCTATGACAAACTACTCTTCCACGTTTCTAAAATGACAAATATAGTCTAATGATGTCATCTCATCTATCTACCAAATCTATATTTTTGGCTCTCAACGTAGGACGTTGGTGTGGACGTTATAACTAATAAAGTTTTTTACCATTTACTGTTTATCTTAATTATTTACATGGTTCTCACCCATTATCCAATCTATCCCACATAATAGCTCAACCCATATGAATTTAAACCCAAACCTGATTCACTTATTGATTTTCTCAAATTGATATTAGTCCATAAATAAAATATTTTATTTGTTTCTTTCTCTCTAATTTTTTTTCCATTAGTTTCCATATATAAAAAAGAAACCATATCAATCCATAAATTTGATAAAGTTTTATAATTTCATAAAATCCATCAAAAACCTATAAAAGTTTATTTATAGCTTTATATATTTTTATGAATTGAGGGTTTCCAAAACCATCAAGATATATTAAATTCTTGGTTTTCTTTGTTATAAAAAGTGGATCAAATAACATCTCACAACCTGTTTTCTTCCACATATTTTCAAGATTTTCATCTCCATAATTTATTTAAGCACAATCAAAATGTCCAAAACAAACCCAAACCATAAAACGAGACTATGACATCGAAACTGAGCTAAAAAAATCGTAGCCCCGTATCAAGCTTAAAAAAACTAAAAGAAGACCATTAATTTCAAAAGAATAAACCAAAACCATCCATCATATTAACCAGAGACAATGCCAACGTTCTCCGTTCCCGCGTAGTGGAAGTAGCCGACTAAATGCAACATAATGGAACACGTTACCACATTTCTCAAAAATTACAACGAGATGTTTGTATTTAAACCGGTAAAGGAAACGTAACTAACGTGACACTCAGGAAACCTACTTCACCATGTGTAATTGTCACTTTACCCGGGAGATTTGAGATTTTATCACTTTCAAGTTCGCTTTTTCCGCCTCTAGCTCCTCCAACGACATCTCGTTTTGAGTATTTACTTGGCCAGAGGACAAGAAGAGGTAGTCGGAGGAAGTGTTATGGGACCATTAGTGGCGGTAAGGTCGGTGGTGATTGATGAGGTAAAAAATATTCGAAAGACAAATCAGAATAAATATATATATATATATATATATATAAACATTTACTTAGTTTTATTTTTTATTAATATGATTAGTGGGTTTAGGGTTTAGGGTTTGGGTATTCAGAAATTGACCCATAGATCCAATTTGGTCTAATGGATCCATTAGTATGTTTTGACAAAAAAAAGGTTTATACTTGTTATTAAATTACTATGCAATTATCATAAAATGGCTCAAGCACAGAATATATGCGAATGAAAGATTTAAATGAACACAAGATTTAGTGTGTTTCGACAATTATCTATGTCCACGGGCGCCGCCAGATAAAAGAGTTTCACTATGATAGAAAAGGTTACAGATTTCAGATTGTGTTTTGTGTTGTCCTAGTAATCTATTTATAGGGAATTAATAGACTTACTAGACAATGGGCCTAATGAGCTCATACCAAAAGATTGACAATGATATTGTCACAACACTTATTTTTACTGCCGAACATAGTACACTGTCAAGGCACAATATCACTATCACAGACACAAAACTGTACTGCCGGACACAGTACTGTGTCAAGGCACACTATTCGACTCATTCACAACAAATTTTCCCCTTGAGGCGAATATCCTTTCTTCACTATCAACAAAGAAACTTCTCTTCTTCTGGCTCACCAAATGCCCTTAAGGCATTCACTCTATACTGCGAACACCGATCTAGTTTAGGCACTCCCTAAACTTTCGAACTGATACTGTTTTGGTCATTATATCTGCTGGATTATCGTGTGTAGACTCTTTCTTCACATCAACAATTTACTTTGATATTATATCACGAATAAAATGATACCTGACATTTATGTGCTTTGTACGCTCATGGTACATCTGGTTCCCTGTAAGGTGTATGGCATTTTGACTGTCACAAAACACTTTTGTAGTAGTCCTATCCAAGCCCAAATCTGCCACCAAACCTTGCAACCATATTGCCTCTTTAACTACTTCTATTACCGCCATGTACTTTGCCTCTATTGTAGACAAAGCGACAATAGCTTGCAACTGTGCTTTCCAACTGATCGAACTCCCAGCTAGAGTAAATACATATCCTGTCAGAGATCTTCTTTTATCCATATCACCTGCAAAATCAGAATCAACTAAACCAACCAATGATCCTGCAACATCATTCAACGATTCACTAATATCAGTCTTGTTAAAAATTAAGCCAACGTTCACAGTATTCTTTTGAAGAGATTCAATATCTTCCCCCATAGCACCAATCCATCGATCTACCTCTGAACTCGCTATAGTTTCTCTGTAGCTACTAGGTTCCCGCATCTCATATTCTTCTGCAACTGACGGAGCATATGCAACTAGATTCGCATACCTTTTTGGAAGTCTAATATATCTTCTTTCTCTACCCAATGCTATGGTATAAGGTTGTTGTTCTGGTTCGGGCGCATTATCTTCACTATCATCTGATGCTGACGCTTCACCTCCTGATTCTGGATCCCCCTCAGAACCACTTGAATTATTGGACCAGCTAAGAACTGATTCCACTTCAAGCTCCACCTGTTTACTCACAACCGATCCTGATTCGAACATTTCTCCTACTTCTTTCTGACTGTCTATCGCAGCAAACTCATTAAAATTAATGTCCCTGCTGATGAGAAAACCTGGAGACTTTAGAGAGGTACACCATAATCTATATCCCTTCACTCTAGTAGTATATCCTAGAAATATGCACCTCTTTGCCCTCGACTCAAGCTTATCATCTCTCACATGAACATACGCAGGACAACTGAACACCCTCAAATGTTCATAATCAGCCGATGATCCAGACCAAATATCAAAAGGAGTTTTACAATCAATAGCCGTTGATGGAGACCGATTCACCAAGTAACACGTTGTATTGATAGCTTCAGCCCAAAAAATCCTTTCCCACACCGAAATGCGAGAGCATACTTCATGCCTTGTCACAAAGCGTTTTGTTCATTCATCTGCGACTCCATTCTGTTGTGGTGTTCTAGAACAAGTGCAATGGCGCATTATTCCCTCAGCTTCGCAAAACTCGTTGAACTTACGATTGCAATATTCTAACCCATTATCTATCCTAAGATGTTTGATTTTTCTTCCTGTTTGCTTATCAATCATCGTCTTCCATTTAACAAAGGTTGAATATGCCTCATCTTTTGTTTTCAGAAAGTAAATCCACACCATCCTTGAATAATCATCAATCAAACTCATGTAGTATCTGGCTCAGTTCTTGGATAGAATTCTGTTTGGACCCCAAATATCTGAGTGAATGTAGTCCATTGTCCCTTTAGTCTTTCTTACAACCGATTTGCTGAATTTGACTCTAGTTTGTTTACCAAACACACAATGCTCACAAAATCCCTAAGATTCTACTTTATACCCTTTCAACAAATCTCTCTTTCCCAAAACAGCTAATCCTCTGTCACTCATGTGACCAAGACGCCAATGCTACAACTTATTTTGATCGTGCCTACTTTGGCTATTACTCCCTGATGATGTTACTGCAGCATCGCCCATAACAACACTCCCCTGGAGAATGTAAAGACCCTTCTACAAACTGCATTTCATGCATACGATTGAGCCTTTTGTCACGTTGATTACACCATCTTCTGCATGATACTTGTAACCCCGAGAGTCTAGAGTCCCAAGAGAAATCAGGTTTCTTTTTAACCCAGGAACATGCCAGCACGTCAAGATTCTAACAACCCCGTCAAACATTCTGATTCTAATGTTACCAATACCACCAACAGTCAACGAATGATTGTTCCCTAAATAGACAGATCCCTGCATTGGCTTGTACGTATCAAACCACTGCTTGAACTGACACATGTGATATGTAGCGCCAGTATCAAGTACCCAAGAGTTTTTCCCAAAGTTTGAACTCACGGACAATACATCTCCTCTAACACTGTTTTCACTATCGTCAGAATCGTTCACACCTTCAACAATATTTGCTGCATTTTCCTTTTGATTTCCCTTCTTACCATTCAGTTTCGGACAATCTCTCTTATAATGACCCTGCTCACCGTATTCATAACAGTTTGAGTGCTTTACCCTTGACTTGGACCTCCAGTTCTTCCTTTTTAAAAAAAATCGCTTTGCTTCTAGATCTTCCCATAGTCATAAGACCTTCCCCTTCAGCTTGATTGTCTCGGTGCAACTGTCTCATCTCTTTTGATTTCAGTTCCTCTTTGAAATCTGCTAGCGATAACTTGTCTTTACCATACATAATGGTATCTACGAAGTTTTCATAGGGAGCTGGTAACGATCTCAATACAAACAAAGCTTCATCCTCATCCTCAATATTGATATCAATGTTCTCCAAGTTCGTTGTAATTGATTTAAAATTATCTAAGTGCTCTGTTATGGACATACCTTCTTTCAATCTAAAATCATGCAAACGCTTCTTCAAGAATAATCGGTTTACCAACTGATTTCTCTGAATAAAGATCTCCTAGATTTTCGATGCGCATGCAATAGTCTTCTCACCACTAATCTCGCGTAGCACATTGTCTTTCACACTCATTAAAATCCAGCACAGAGCCCTTTCTTGAAGATCTTGTTTCTCCTATTCTTTCATCTCTTCTGGTAACTTATTCTCCACAGCCTTCCACAGCCCTTGCGGTACCGATGAAGATTTCAGTTTAATCTTCCACAACGCAAAGCTGGATCCCCCATCAAAAATTTCAATCATGTATTTTGTTGTTGTAGACGATATTGTGAAACCCTAATTGCAAAAGTCCTAATTTCACCACGTGGCTCTGATACCAATTTTGTTATTAAATTACTATGCAATTATCACAAAATGGCTCAAGCACAAAATATATGCGAATGAAATATTTAAATGAACACATGATTTAACGTGGTTCGACAATTGTCTACGTCCACGGGCGCCGCCAGAGAAAAGAGTTTCACTATGATAGAATAGGTTACAGATTTCATATTGTGTTTTGTGTCGCCTAGTAATCTATTTATAGAGAATTAATAAACTTACTAGACAATGGGCCTAATGGACTCATACCAAATGATTGACAACGATATTGTCACAACACTTATTTGTACTGCCGAACACAGTACACTATCAAGGCACAATATCACTATTATAGACACAAAACTGTACTGTCGGACACAGGACACTGTCAAGACTCATTCACAACAATACTCATTTAATACTTTCAAAGCATTACCTTTTAAAACTAGACTTTCTCCTAAATATTTACTTAAACAACTCTATATTCTCTCAAACCTCCACCAAAATATTAATTACTTCAAACAACCTTACCCAAAATCCATTCAGATTAATTTTATATAAATTAGTGATTATGGGTTATTATGGAAATTATTCGGTTTGCTAAAATCAATTTGAAAAAAAAATAGTAGGGATAAATAATGCGATTTTAATATTTGAATGAGATTAGTTGGACCATTATATGAACTCGATTGGGTAATGGGTGAATATCAAAACAAGAAATAAAATCCAACATATAATTAGATAAAATAACATCGTTAAGGGTTATATCTATAACATTTTGAAATTATGGGTGACTTGTTTGTTACGAGGTGAGAATGGTGGACAATAAAGTGAGACAATAGAAACATAAAAAATTAGTATCTCTTTTAAGAACTATAAAACCAATTTTTTTTAAAAAAAAATAAAAAATCTATTGATAGGTGGTCTTTTATAATTTTATTGTTAAAATCAATATAAATTAAACCATAAATGTTCATAAAATCATAATTTGACTAAACATTAATAGTAACAACATTTAATAAATATTTTAAATATAATGTATAATTCAAATGAGTTTTATACTTATTTTTTATGGTTTTTTTTTTCTTTTTTATATTTACAAAAGCCTAGATAATGTTTTTTAAAATAAATATATTTAATTAAGAAAAATCAAGACACTTTAATATTGATCGTTGAGAACAATTTTATTAAAACAAAAGTTAAATATGGTTGTCAGTCGCCGTGATCCCGCTCAATTGAACATGGAGTCGACACCAGAACTTCGGTGGATCACACTCCACCACCACAATTAGAGCTGAAACTCCATGAACCGGTGTGGGTGTGACCGTGAATCTTGACGCATCTCGAAACTCCGTTTAAACAAGTGCCCCACCACTAAACCAATCATTTTCTCAACTCGAACCTACCCTTTTAATAATTTCGACTAGTCGAATTTTTAAATCTTTCTAATTCACCAATACATAAAATGGCAATAAAGTGATAAATAATAATAAATCTAAAATATCATTATAATTTATAATCGCATATAAAACTTATTTAGAAATTTTATAACGTCTAAAACATCAAAACTCTTGTCCCGTAATTGTAAACTTTTCATTTTATGGGGGTGATTTTGTTTTGTTGGTAATAAATATTTGGGTAAGCATAGTATACGTGTCATAATCTCATTGGGTTGACTTGAGATACTCATGTAGTTACTAGATAGACCACCATTGACACATGTAGTAAACTGTAATAATAAATCACTACACAGACAAGTTTATACACAGACAGGCAATGAGAGAGAGAGAGAGAAAGACATTGTTAGTATCTCTATAGTTGTAAATTTCTCTTTCTAGAGAGAGAAAGTGAGTGGAGTTTCAATGGCGTCGTTGAAGCTATGTGACTCATGCCAATCGGCGAGAGCGACTCTCTTCTGCCGAGCTGACTCGGCGTTCCTCTGTGTCAGCTGCGACGCCAAGATCCACGCGGCAAACAAACTCGCGTCCCGACACGCGCGTGTCTGGATGTGCGAGGTATGCGAGCAAGCACCAGCTCACGTCACGTGTAAGGCCGACGCCGCCGCTCTGTGCGTCACCTGTGACCGTGATATCCACTCTGCCAACTCTCTCGCTAGCCGTCACCACCGTACCCCCGTCGTCCCTTTCTACAACCACTACTCCTCCTCCTCCACCGCTGACGATGACGATGGTGATGATGGAAACCGTTTTGCTGAGGCTAACGTCAGCAGCGAGGAAGCGGAGGCGGCGTCGTGGCTGCTTCCGGATCCCAAACCGACGGAGGAGGAGGAGGAGGATGGAGAGGCGTGTGAGTATGTGTTTCCGGAGGTGGATTCTTATCTGGATCTGGATTGCGGTAAGGCGGATCTGAAAGCTGAGTCTCGTAAGCATAACATCTCCGGCACCGATTGTGTTGTACCTGTCGAGAATCTGATGGTGAAAGAGAACCGTTTCGATTTGGACTTTTCCGGGTCGAAACTTTACCCGTTTCCAGCTTACAACTGTCTAAGCCATAGTGTAAGCTTCAATACTTCTCTATTACACCTTTTCCTTATAGATATGATCTGTTTTTAGTATATAATAATCATTTGAATTGAATTCAAATTTAATTTTCAAATCCTCATAAGGTATGTCATAAGATATCCTCAAGTTTCTTGAGTGGTCTCAACATGCATTCCACTTAGGAACTCTCCGGTACATGAAAAGTTGTCGAGCTTCTAGCAGCGCCTAACTAGATACTTCGCTCGGGTCAAATCCACCTAAACTAAGCTTTATGATGTAGTTGGTTTGTAATTTGTTAGAAGTATATAAGTAAGGACTGTGCTTAATTCGATCTCACTTAGTATAATATTGTCCGCTTTGGTTCCGAAGACCTAGTATGCCTCATCTTTTGGTACACCCCAAAAGCCTCTTAACATGATTTACTTTTCATTTTGACTACAAAGAGATACAATCATGAACATTTTCAATAACCTAACACAGTCACAGACTTGATTTTGATGAAAGAGTTGGTCTGATCTAATTTTTATTGCAAAGGTATCATCCCCGTCTCTAGAAGTTGGAGTAGTCCCAGTAAGCAGCCCTATGGTTGATGTCTCAAACTCTTACACCAAAGCTCCTCAAAACACCGCACCGGAATTGACCATCCAAACCGCAATCGCGGTCCAGCTATCGCCAGCAGATAGGGAAGCGAGAGTGTTGAGGTACAGAGAGAAACGGAAGAATAGAAAGTTTGAGAAAACAATAAGGTATGCGTCAAGAAAAGCTTATGCGGAAATGCGACCGCGAATTAAAGGTAGGTTTGCGAAGCAGTCTGGTACGGATGTTGAGGCAGCTGATCAAAGCAGTGCGTATGGATATGGTGTTGTTCCCTCGTTTTAGGGTTCGAATGAGAAAAGGTTTTTGCTGTAATAAATAGTTTAACAGCTTTGTTTTCTTGGTTTGTAGGTTGTGTTTGTTTGGTGTTGTATGTATATAAGTAGTCGGGGATGGAATCTACACAGTTTGTATTTGGTTGATGATAAAATGCATTCTCTATGTTCCTCGAATTTGTGTTGGTCTTCAGTTCAGTAACAGGTCGAGAGATGGTGATAATTATGAATCTGCTCAAATTTTCAATTCTGATGGAAGATTTTTTTTTTCCTTTTTTTTTTCACAAAAGCAAAGTTATAGACCCAAATTCACTTTTAATTGTTGCTGATTTATTGGTACTGCAAGTTAGGATTAGCTCGTCAACAAATGTATTATCCAAAGATTAAATGGAATATGCAGTTTGGGCTGTTACGGACACAAGCTGTTTATGATTATGGAGTTAAAAGAGAATATGAGTTGGAGTGAGGCAATTCAAGTTGGACCGAACCAATTATTGGACAGATGCCTCAACACTACTGGTAAAACGTTTCAGTTAGGATGGTTAGAATCTTATCTTTTGTTAGAAAGTTACTTTTTGGTGCAACATAAAAGCATTTTGTTAATTTTGTTTTGGAGAAAGATTGATATCGTGTATTATTTGCTAAGTGAGGAAAAAAGACTATAGGTTCTCGTTGAGAGAGATGTGAGGTAATTTTATCTAAAATGGATAGCCAACGAATCTAAAACTGGACGATTTTTAGTCGAAAGACTATCTATCACAAAAGTGGATAACCAATGGGTATATTCAAAGCCATTGGTTATCCAACAACCACATAAGAGCAAGATGGTGAAATTTATGTTCAACAACCAGATAACCAATGAGTACTTGATTATGTTCATTCAAACTTTTGGGGTTCGAAACGGGGATGTACCATCAGGTGTTGCGAGGTAATTTATGCCGTTGATAGATGACTATTCCACGAAAGTATGGGTTATACTTTTGAAGATCAATAATGAAGCGTTTTCTGACTTTGTGAACTAGAAGACATTGTTAGAGAATCAAACTGGAAAATTAATGAAGAAGCTTCAGATGATAATGGCTTGGAATATGTGAACAAGAGTTCATTAGCTATTGTGCAAATCTTGACATTTCTAGACACCAAACCGTAAGTGGGACTCTCCAAAAGAATAAGTTTGTTTAAAGAATGAATCAAACCATGTTGAAACATGTTAGATGTATGCTTCATACAACTAGAATGGGCCAAAGCAGTGCGTATGGATATGATGTTGTTCCCTCGTTTTAGGGTTCGAATGAGAAAAGGTTTTTGCTGTAATAAATAGTTTAACAGCTTTGTTTTCTTGGTTTGTAGGTTGTGTTTGTTTGGTGTTGTATGTATATAAGTAGTCGGGGATGGAATCTACACAGTTTGTATTTGGTTGATGATAAAATGCATTCTCTATGGTTCTTGAATTTGTGTTGGTCTTTAGTTCAGTAACAGGTCGAGAGATACTAATAATTATGGATCTGCTCAAATTTTCAATTCTGATGGAAGAATTTTTTTTCTTTTTTTTTTCACAAAAGCAAAGTTATAGACCCAAATTCACTTTTAATTGTTGCTGATTTATTGGTACTGGTAAGTTAGGATTAGCTGGTCAACAAATGTATTATCCAAAGATTAAATGGACGTCGATAGATCAACCGATTCCATGTATAGACAAAATTGGTTGAATATTTTACGATGCAGTTTGGGCTGTTACGGACACAAACTGTTGAGATTTATGACTATGGATTCAAAAAGAGAATATGTGTTGGAGTGAGGCAATTCAAGTTGGACCAAAGTAACTATCTTGGACAGATGCCTCAACACTACTAGTAAAAAGTTTCAGTTACGATGGTTAGAATCTATCTTTTGTTAGAAAGTTACTTCTTGATGCAACATAAATGCTTAGAATCTATCTTTTGTTAGAAAGTTACTTCTTGTTGCAACATAAATGCTTATTTCCATTAGCAATTTGTTAATTTTGTTTTGGAGAAAGATTGATATCGTGCATTATTTGCTAAGTGATGAAAAAAGACTATAGGTTTGTTGAGAGAGAAGTGAGGCAACTTTATCTAAAATGGATAGCCAACGGACCTAAAACCCGACGATTTTTAGTCGAAAGACTATCTATCACAAAAGTGGATAACCAATGAGTATATTCAAAGCCATTGGTTATCCAACAACCACATAACATATAACGCATAGTATACACTATTATTCAAAGCTGTGAAAGTTGTGTACTCGGTAAGAGCAAGATGGTGAAATTTATGTTCAAAAACCAGATAACCAATGAGTACTTGATTATGTTCATTCAAACTTTTGGGGTTCGAAACGGGAACGTACCATCAAGTGTTGCGAGGTAATTTATGTCGTTGATAGATGACTATTCCAGGAAAGTATGGGTTATACTTTTGAAGATCAATAATGAAGCGTTTTCTGACTTTGTGAACTAGAAGACATTGTTAGAGAATCAAACTGGAAAATTAATGAAGAAGCTTCAGATGATAATGGCTTGGAATATGTGAACAAGAGTTCATTAGCTATTGTGCAAATCTTGACATTTCTAGACACCAAACCGTAAGTGGGACTCTCCAAAAGAATAATTTTGTTTAAAGAATGAATCAAACCATGTTGAAACATGTTAGATGTATGCTTCATACAACTAGAATGGGCCAAAGGTTCCAAAGAAAATCTGTGACAACAGCTACATATATCATCAACAGAATTCTATCTATGGCGCTTAAGTATTTTTGTCCTCAAAAGGCCAGGACTATAGAGATACCAAAGTTAGAACACTTGAGACTGTTGCTTACGAACATGTGAAGCAAGATTAGCTTAGGACAAAAGATTGATATATTTAATCATAAAGACATTACCAATTGTGAATTGATCATTAAAGGTTTAACTGAAAATAGGGAAACTATCCCAGATAAAGGTTTACCATGATTAAATCAATTAACATTGGATCAACATTGACTTTTCTCAAATTCATACAAATACATGCTAATATGTTTACCCAAAGGTAACTTATTAGCGATGTATGTTATGTTTCACATGCAATATTTATGTTTAAAAATTATTTTCTAAGGAATATATGTCATATAATAGTGTATTATATGTGCTATGTGTTATGTAAGTTAATCGTACCGTTATACCCATTAGGTAATAAACCTCTCATTTTCGATGAATTAGTTTTCCTATGAATTAAGGATATGAAATTATATTTGAACTATAATGATATTGATCTGATATTAAAGATTAAGAAACTCACTTCCCTCACAAAAGATAGTTCTCATAAAGAGAAGAAAGATTTGAGACGTGGGAATAGTTAAACATGTTGTGCTTGAAAATCATAAAATTGTGAATGACTTTGGCATTCGACGAGGCTGCCCCAAAATTGATCACCCATGCAATTGAGTCTCGCAATGCAGCTGAGAAATTTTACCACGTTCGATAAGGTAAATATTAAAATTTTGCTAATGCATCTCTCCACCATAAAGTTTAATAGAAAAAAATAACAATATGTTATATTATTTTTCTTTTTTTCTAATTAAACTTTATGGTGGAGAGATGCATTAACAAAATTTTAATATTCGCCTTATCGCACGTGGTAAATAGACAGTTAGTAAACTCATTTCTCATGCTATTTATGAGGAGGAGATACTGTAACAAGAATGTCATGAGGTGCATTTGGTGAGTTATCAATAGAGTAAAGAAAATAAGAGAAAGTTTGATATAGCATTTGGTAAGGCTTCCAGTTCATGAGAAAATATGATGAGGCATCTTATAATGGAGTGTGAAAAATACCAAGCTTATATAAAAGTTAACGCTAATTTCACAACTCTAGTCTGTTAATAAATCTAGTTAGTTTGAATTTCATGAAATACATGATGGATTGATACGATTGCGACCACATTTATTTATATGTAAGGTATGATAAGAATTTAAATCTTTAGCGATGGTTAAAAATATATCTATCAAGTAAAGACACTTCATGCTTACTTTATGCTATTGTGATTTTTAGTTGTTGCTTTCTAGTAAACATTTTTTGTATATGAAAGATGTTAGTAAGATTTTGATTATTATTTTATAAAAGACAATTTTGGATCTTGAGGTATTTCTAGGAATAATCAAATAACGTTTTCTTGATATGATAATGTGATAGATATTAAATATGTAACAATGTATGATAAGTTGGATTTATTAACTACTATGGGGTATTAGAATAAAGAAATTAACATACAATAAAACATATATAAATTAATACTCTATAAATTAATAGCCTCAATAAAATTAACAATTTGTCTAGTTCCAAACTTGGGACCAGTACAAAATTGGACCTCAATCGATAAAATAATAAGATAATATTTTTTTGAAATCCTAGTGCATATATATTGGTCCCAACAAAACTATAAATTAATAATTATTAAAAGATTCCAATGAACTTGATAAATTTATAATTTATACTAAAAATGAATCTACAGTCACTTGTTTTTTTTGTTGAACTTAAAATCTATGTTGAGTTCATCTTTAAATCTCCTCATTGCACTTAAGAGTTTGAGCATTGTCTTCTTGTATTGCAACAAAAATATATAAAGAGTTGTTGTCGCTTACAATGCATCTTTCCGAGTGACTGGTACCATGAACTAACTTTTTACTTATTTAAAAATAGTGAAATTGACAAATTTGTGAATGTATATTCATGGAATATGCTTTGAAACTTGTCTTTAATTTATTTTTCATATGTAACTAATATACATTGTAACTAGTGATAGTTCCAGAGATTTCTTAGTGGAGTTTTTTGTCGAGTCTATGTTCGTATGGGGATATCTGTCACGATAATGTTAGTATGTTGATATTTCTAGGGAGAGAAACGAAATGAGTAGAGAGAGAAAAAGACAAAAGGAAAAATAAAGCAATGATTAACTATTGATTGGACCATTTCCTCAAAAGGGTTGTCCTTTATATAGTACACGGGGTAAGTTCCTAATTTATATATTTACCTTTTCTTATGTGTGTCTTTTCACCCCACCACTTTTCTAATTATAAACACACACATTAGTTATTACATATGACCCCCTCAATGTATATACTGGTCAAGTTTTGTACTCAATACTTCATTACATCAAATTAATCCTTTTATTTATCTAATTTAGCTTATTATCACAATATTTTTCTCCCATTATCAACTAGTACATTGGACTTGGTAATTTAAAGGTCATACGTAACACCTTATTAAATTTGGTGTGGATAATAATTGCCTGAGGGTAGGCCAGTAATTTTAAGTGGAGTTTCAAGGTGGTGTAAGGGTGTTTAACAGTGGTGTAAAGGTGTTTAACGGTAGTGTAAGGGTGTTTAACAGTGGTGTAAAGGTGTTTAACGGTAGTGTAAGGGTGTTTTAAAGGTAGAGAGATAATTAAGCAGCTTGGTAGCAGTTAATTTTCATTACCCATAGTTAATGCTGGTGGTTGGGTATTTATAGTATGATGTTTGGGCCCTTATGGGCTTTCGGTCATGTTTAATGGACCCGGGTCATGATTAAAGACCCATGAGCTCTAAGCAGAAGAGCAAGTAACTTAGTCAAGAAGTGTTTAGGTTTTTTAGTACTTTAGTCATAGTTCGAACAGTCTTAAGTTTATAGTGTTCAGAGTGATCTGTCTGGTCCGAATGATCTGTCCGACTTATGTCCTTGTAGCCTGTCCGGTATTCGGAGAGACTTAGGCTGATTTGCCCTTCCGGGGAGCATGCTGAATTCGGACTCATCATGAGCCCTTTTTTTAGGTGTTTGAGCAAGTGTCCTTGTCAAAGAACTGAAAAACAGTCCGATGAATGAAGTGGTTCTTAATCCGGACAGAGCTGTGGGTATACCCGGACAGATTAAACGTTACGAATTCCAAACGGTTTTTGCCAGAATTAGTGGGACACGTGTCGCTTTCTGATTGGCCACTCCACCCGTTTTTTTTTACCTTGAATTTCGCACCACCTTCTTTCACAAGTAACCTCTTTAATTGCCAATAGTGACATCAGCGCCGTCTTTTAATTATTACCCAACTTTTCGGATTCTCCTAGGAATCAACTCCTTTTTCTCAAATCTACTATAAATTCACATTCATTTTTCACTGTTTTACTATCTCTCTTAAATCTTACTCTGCAATTTTACTCAGAGCTTTCTCTCTCTAGAACAAAAATTTCCTTGGCTGTTTTATGTTTACAGCAAGAACAGCGTTGATTAAAGGTGGTTGGCTTAACCTTTCAGAGTTGGAGAAAGCGCAGAAGGTCAAAAAAGAAAGGCGAATAGCAGCAGGGCTACCATCATCACCAGTTGACAGACCGGTTGTTTCTGTTACAGAATCAGATCGAGGTTCATCCTCCTCCAAAGGTACCAAGCCCAAAAAGCTATTTTAATCCACCCTTTCTCCCATTGTATATGGATCCTCAGTTCAGGAGTCAAGACCTGCTGTTGAACCATGAGTCACTGCTACAAGTGTTAGGAAAACCTCACCTTTTATAGCCATGGGGTCTGATTCTGACCACTCCCCGGAGAAGTTAGTCATTAAGAGGCCTAGCCGGTTAGTCAAAGGACTAACCTCGAAGAATACTCCCTCGAAATCGGGGGCAAAAAATAGTGACTCTGGGTCTGGAGTGCCCTTTAGAGCTCCCCGGGAGAGGCTTTCTGGTCCGGAGGCCAGCAGCCCAGTACCCCCTAGAGAATCTTCTGCCTCAGAAACCCAACTTGAGGTGAGAAGTCAGATGAATACGGGCAGTCAACAGTCCGGAGGGCAGGCTATGCCAAGCTTCAATCCTCCCCGAACCACTTCCACAGAAGTCCCTCCAACAATTATGGAGGAGAGAATGGATGACTCTACTGAAGAGGTCCCCTTTGAGTCCGAGTCCTCCGGACAGGCTGATACCACTGCTGTTGCTGCCAAAAAGGGGAAAGAAAATTTGTACCTAAGGCATCCGGACCTGCCGGAGTGCCTTGAGGGGAGAGTGGGGCCGTGCTTCCACAAAGTCGAGTTTAAGTACCTCTTGGCCATGCATAAGACCAAGTATGCATTCATCCATACCTCTGATCTGGGTAGAATGCGCACCAAATGGGGGATCCCTGAAAACGTGAAGATAAGGATCCCCATTGATCCGGAGACCCCAATGGACTGTAAAAGAAACGAGATAGTCTTCTTTACGGGGCTGTTTAATTGGGGGCTTAGGTTCCCACTAGACCCGGAGATCGTGCGCTACTTCCACCTGGTTAAGCTCTGCCCAACACAGCTAAGCCCCAATGGTTGGTTCACCTTAATGTCATGTATCATGGCGTCTAGGTTATCTGGGATCCCTCTTCCTATGGAAGAGTTCGCAGCAGTGGCCAACCTGTGCAAGCATCATCAGTTCCCCTTCTACCATTTCAACATGGGGAACGATCTCAAGGCTGTTGATGATCTCCTGGAATCGGAGAGTAAGTGGAGAAGCCAATTCTTGTTCGTTAGTGGTGCCTGGGAAAACGGCAGGAAAATCAAGGCCGGAGAGAACCCAAGCCTCCTCAGGAGTAGGTGGAGGAGTGACCGTAAGTTTCTCAACTTGAGTCTCTGTCCGTTTTTCTCCCTTTTTTTTATTTTAAGTTAAGTTTATATTAACCAATTTCTCTTCTGTTCTATCAGAGCTGCCAAAGGAGTTCGGGGACTACCTGAAGGCCGGACAGACTACCTGTGGCAAAATCAATGCTTGGGCCGCAGAGAATTGGGAGAATTGATTTCATAAGGCCTTACCCCTGGGAATCTAGCAAGGTCTCACCTGTGGAACACCACAGGCCGAAGAGACCTAACTTGGGAGGAGTTCACCACCCAGCCTGACGAAGACATTGTGCTGAGAAGGTCCCACGAGCTGGATGGGACACTCTACCTGCCTGCCTGGGCCAAAGCCCTAAGCAAAATGAAGGGCATAAGAAAATGCAAGAAGGTGGCAGGTGATGCTGAGAAGGATGCCCCAATAGAGCCAGAGGGGCCAGCCCAAGTTCAAATTGATGCAACCTTCTTGCAGGTGGTGGAGCAGGAGACCGAGAGGCAGGAAGTAGACCTTCCAAAACCTCCAAGGGCTCCCAAGAGGACTCGCAAACAAGCAAGTGAAAGCGTTGACCGGGTAGTTAAGAAGAAAAAGACTTCACAAGGGGATGAGCTCGCTCCGGAGCCCTCTTTCCCCACTGGCCCTTCAGACCCAACGCTGGCCGAAGAGATCCCCAGAGAGTTTCACACTGATGAAGTCGAGGGAGGAGAGCTCAACTTGGATGAAGTGGACATCACCGGTCTGGGCGGGCTTGGTGAATATTTCCTTGGTCTGCCCAGAGACGAGTTCGCAGGGCCCTACATCCCTCCGAGCAGCTCCAATACGGTCAACTTTAACGGTAAGACTTTCATGGTTTCTAGTGAGAAGGACACTATTGCCCATTCCCTGCTTAGTAATGTGCAGCCAGTTCTTACACTGGAAAGACAAGTCCGAAGTCAAGCAGACACCATCAAAGACCTCAAGTCTGAGAAGGATAAGCTGTCCGAAGACCTCCGCATTGCTACTACCAATGCTGATTTACTCAAGGAAGCACACGAGGAGCTGAAGAGGAGTCATGATGAGAGCAACACAAAAGTTGTCACCCTAGAGCAGACCATAAAAGATCTCCAGGAGAAGTTGTCTGGTATGGTGAAAGATCTCACGGTCTCACAGGGAGAGACCACTGCAAAGGAGAAGCTCATCACCAATCTGACCACTGACAAGATTGCTTTGGAGAATGCAGTGACTCAGGCTGCTGAAGAGAAGGCTGCTTTGGTAAGGGACCAAGAGGCCACAATCAAGGCCAAGATCAACGCCTATGCCAGGGAGATGACACAAAGCGAAGAGCTAATGATCCAAAGGGTGAAGTCTGATATGGTTCTCCTTTTTCACAAAAAAATCCCGAAGAGGAGACTGGGGGACTTATGGCTCTATGTGGATGATGATGACCTTCCATATTATACTATGGTTGATGAGGGATTTTCCGGTGAGTCCTCTTCTGATAATGAAGAGAAAACCGGAGAGAGCCCAGGTGAAGAGGAGAATGATCCCAAGGGCAAAAAAGTAGTCGAAGGGGGGAGCGACATCAAAGGCAAGAAAGTAGATGAGGGTGAGCCATCTTCAAAGGCTCAAGCTTAATTTATTGTGTACTTTACTTATCCTTTACTCAAACTAAAGTCCTTGGAAGGCCAAGGCACTATTTTTGTTGTGGTGTCCGGTATTATTCGGACAGATTTTTTGTACTGTGCCCAAACTTGTTCAAAAAAGTCCTTGGAAGGCCAAGACAATTTTAAGTTGTTGAATGAATGTTTCTATTTTGCTCAACCATCCTCTTCTTTTATTATTTGTTTTAGTTTAGATAGCTGGAATTTAAGTAGCTCTGAGTTATTGCATTGTGAGAGTGTTTAAGATTCTCCGGCTAGAGTTTAAATAGCCCTTAGACCTTTTAGTCCGGGTAGTATGACAAGAGATAGAATTTTGAAAATACTTAGAAAATTTTGAAGAAGGTATCAAATTTCATTGAAAGCTCTCCGTGCCACCGAAGAGGGGAAGGTATGCCCCCAAATATTTACATGGATGTTTAAACAAGTAAATATTTACACAAGTGTTATTCCAAGTACATTCGAAGGTGCTCAATATTCCAAGGGTGAGTTAAAACCCTGCCATCTTTGTCTTCCAACCAATAAGTCTCAGGCTTGATTCTTTCAATTACAGTATATGGACCCTCCCAGGTTGGGGCCAGCTTCCCGAAGAGCTTTTCCTTAGTATGCAAGAAGACCTTCCTTAATACTTTGTCCTCTGGTTGGAAATCTCTTCTTTTAACCTTAGAAGCAAACCTGCTTCTCATCAAGCCCTGATAGTGTGCCACTCTAAGATGAGCTTTAACCCGTCTTTCTTCTATCAAATCAAGTTGATTTCTAATTGCCATTTTATTAGCGTGTCCGGAGAAGTTGTGAATACGAAAGGAAGGGAGTGTTTTCTCTATGGGAGCTACTGCATCCATTCCATAGACCAAGGCAAAGGGATACTCTTGTGTTGCAGCCCCAGGTGTTGTCCAGTAGGCCCACAAGACCTTTTGTAGATAACTAGGCCACTTCCTAGCAGCCCCTTCTAGATTCTTCCTTAAACCGGACAGTATAGTTCTGTTAGCCACTTCAACCTGCCCATTGGCTTGTGGGTGGAAAGGTGAAGAAAAGCAGTGCTGTATACCCCTTGAGGCACAGAAGCTTTCCATTTCTCTATTGTCAAACTGTGGCCCATTGTCTGTTGTTATCTTCTGTGGGACACCGAATCTGCAACATATGTTGGACAGAATGAATTTTATAACAGCTCTCGATGTTCTCCCTGCCAGGGGAGCTGCTTCTATCCACTTTGAGAAGTAGTCAATGGCCACAATTATAGTTTTACGCCCTCCGGACGCCACGGGGAGAGGCCCAACCAAGTCCAATCCCCATCGAGCAAAAGGGATGGGCTCAGAAATTGACTCCAAAGGAATGGCTGGTACATGAATTTCGTTGCTGTACCTCTGGCATGGGTCACACCTTCTTACCAGCTCCTTAGCATCTTTCATGATTGATGGTCAATAGTATCCGGAGAGTAATACTCTTCTTGTTAAAGCTCTGAATCCACAATGGGCTGATCCCTCACCATCATGCAGTTCGGAGAGGACCACTTGTGACTCATTATCCCCTAAACAACGTAGGAGAGGTTTACTATAGGATTTCTTGTACAACACTTCTCTCAACATAATGAAACCACGAGCCTTGTGTTTCAATGTTCTGGCTTGTGACTTATCTGAGGGCATAATACCATCGGACAGATATTGTATGAGAGGAGATCTCCAGTCTTGAGGCCGACTCACTTGTATTTCAAAAACTTCCTCTTTTCCACCCTCACTAAGTTGAATAGAAGGGCTTTCAAGCACATGGATCCATGGGTAGGACTCCGTATATGCTATTGTTGTCAATGAGTCTGCTAGCTCATTTTCTGCCCGGGGAATGTGCTCATAGATAACAGCTTTAAACTTTAGCGCTTCATTTTTGAGGAGGAGTAAATATTTTACCAACTGCTCCTTTCTAGCCTCAGATTGGCCTAAGGCATGGTGGACAAGTAACTGGGAGTCACTTAGAAGCTTGACCCTTTTAGCCCCACAGATGTGGGCCAACTTTAACCCAGCTATAGCTGCTTCGTATTCAGACTCGTTATTGGACGCCCTGAAAGCAAACAAATAGCTTGGTACATGCTGTCCCCATATGGGGAAGTGAGACATATTCCTGCCCCACATCCCATGGGGCTAGACCCTCCGTCTGTCCGGACAATCCACACTTTCTTGTCTTTTGAATCAGTAGGTTGCTCTGAATCCCTATCAGAGTGGAATTCAACCAGAAAATCAGCCACAGCTTGGGCTTTTACTGCTGTTCGGGGAGCAAAGTCTATGTCGAAGTCCCCCAACTCCACTGACCACTTCGTCATTCTGCTTGAAATGTCTGATTTTTTAAGGATATTCTTTAAAGGGAAAGATGTCCGGACGACGATAGGATGAGCCTGGAAGTAAGGCCTCATTTTTCTTGCAGCTATCACCAGAGCTAATGCCAGTTTTTCGAGTTTCAAGTAACGCCTCTCAGCATCAATCAAGCTTTTGCTGATGTAGTACACTGGGTAGGGACAACCATCGACCTCTCTTACCAACACAGCACTAATGGCACAACTTGAAACGGCCAGATACACAATAAGAGTTTCCCCGTCAACTGGTTTGAACAAAGTTTTGGGAGAGGAAAGATGTTTCTTGATTTCATTGAATGCCTCACCACACTGCGGGGTCCATTCGAACCCTTTTGCACCCTTCAAAGTTTGAAAGAATGGAGCACACCTGTCCGAAGACTTGGAGATGAATCTGTTCAAGGTAGCTAATCTCCCCGTTAATTGCTGTACTTCTTTAATGTTTCAAGGGGGCTCCATCTGGAATAAGGCGTTGAGTTGGTCCGGGTCGGGCTGTATTCCATGCTCACTTATGATATACCCTAAGAACTTCCCGGACTGCACTCCGAACACACACTTTTCAGGGTTTAGTTTTAAATTCACTTTTTCCAAGTTGGCAAAAGTTTCTTGGAGATCGGACAAGTGCAACTGCTCATCCACGCTTTTTACCATCATATCGTCAATGTAAACCTCCATATTTCTTCCAATTTGATCTGCAAATGCCTTGTTGACTAACCTTTGATAAGTAGCCCCAGCATTTTTCAAGCCAAAAGGCATCACCTTGTAGCAATGTAGACCCCTATCAGTGACAAACGTGGTATGTTCTTGATCTTTTGGATCTACTTGGATCTGATTGTACCCGGAGAAGGTATCCATGAAGGAGAGCAGCTTGTTCCCAGAAGTAGAGTCTACTAACTCATCTATCCGGGGAACCGGATACAAATCTTTTGGGCAAGCTCTATTAAGATCTGTGAAGTCAATGCACATGCGCCATTTGCCATTTTTCTTTTTTACCAGGACAGGATTGGCAGTCCACAAAGGGTATTGAGATTCTTTAATATGCCCCATCTTTGTGAGTCTGTCAACCTCTTGTACTATGACATCGGCCTTTTCTTTCGAGAAAGCTCTTCTCTTTTGAACCATTGGTGCCACATCTCTCCGGACAGATAGGTGATGGGATATCACCTCTGATGGAACTCCAGTAACATCAGCATTGCACCAAGCAAAAACGTGCTGATGGTCTTTCAAAAATTTCAACATCTCTTGTTTCAATATTGGTGGCATCTTGGACCCTATCTTGACACTTTTTCCTTCTTCCAAACAGTGTGTTTCAACCTCTTCAATTGGGATCAACACTCCGGGGGTCTCCCTGGGGTCATCAATCTCACCCTCACCCCCAGAAAGGCCCTCAAACTGCTATTGATCATTTATTCGGACTGCCCCCAGCGTTCGTGGAGCCAAGGCAGTGGCATAGCATTCTCTTGCAACCTTTTGGCTGCTCCGGACAACCCCAACCTGTCCCTGAACAGCATACTTTAAACACTGATGGACTGTTGAAGCCACCGCATGCATCCTAGAGAGCCAAGATCTCCCTAGAATAGCATTATAGCAAGTGGGACAATCCACCACGATGAAGAGTATTCTAACCATTTTCTTGAAAGGGCCCCTGCCCAATAACACTTCTTCTTCAAACTCCCCGATCACATCGGCTGAGCTGCCCGTGAAGCCCACGATCGATCTATCTGACTTCTGAATCACAGCTGGATTTTTCATTTTCTTGTAAGTGGTTAGGAAAAGGATATTGGCAGAGCTTCCAGTATCCACCAGAATTCGCCTTATCTCATTGCCCCCTACAGATGCTCCTATGACAACAGCATCCTCATGAGGGCCAGCAATATCTCTCAAATCATCCTCATCGAAGACTATGAATGGGAATGAGTTTGGTGATTGATAAGATGTCATGTCTCCTTCTAGCTGGGAGGCTAAATTATGAACATGCCTCTTTCTCGAAGAAGCAGTAGGAGGAGTCATTGTGTCCCCTCCGAAAATTGTCAGTGACTCGAAGAATTTAATGAGCCCGGAGACCGTCCTAGAACACTCCTCTATAGCACCCACCCTATTTCGTGTTGGATCAGGATCCAAGTACTCGGATTCCACATCGAACCTTTCAACTATTACCATGGCCCCCTCCGGGGAAGCATTACTTGGACCAACCCGGTGAGTGTTGTCAGGCCTGTTGCCTCCTCTTCTTTTAACGTATGCACCCAAATTTCCCCTTTCAATCAAATTTTAAACCTCTTGTTTCAACGCTATGCAATCATCAGTGGTATGGCCAATATCATTGTGGTATTGGCAAAAGGAGTTGTTACGATGCTCTCTGGGAGACTGCAAGGTTGTCGGTCTCCGGTAGTGCACCTCATCTTTTGTTTTATCAAAAATGGTGGCCACGCTTTCTTTGAGCTCTGCGAACCACTCCGGTTGGACCCATGGTCCTCTTTTGTTTCTGGATTGTTGACTTTGAGCAGGAGCAGCTGGCTGAGACTGAGCTTTTGCCTTACCATGCCCCTGTCCGGTTTCTCTGGCTTTGTTCCCGGACTGGTTTTGATTTGGAGTTGGTGCCACCGGGGTGGATCTCACCTATCTGTGCACCCTGGTTTTCTTTGTTTCATCAACGTTTATTTGCTTGCCAACCTGATTTAGCAATCCCCCCCAAGTCATGGCCTTCTTTCTAGTCACCGAATCAGCCAGATTGCCTGGGTTCAAACCTTGCCTTAGGGATGCTATCGCCACCTGTTCGAAGCAATCAGCCAACCCATTCTTTGTGTTTACGAAACGACTTATGTACTCCTTCAAAGACTCATTTGGCTCCTGGGCACAATGGATTATTGTGTCTCCATTGCCCTTCAGCTCCTTACTCCCTACAAACTGCCTTCGAAAGGCCACCCAAAACGTATCAAAATCTTTAATACAACCTTGAGGCAGGCTGTTGTACCATTTCAGAGCACTCCCCGTAGAAGATTGGGAGAATGCCCTACACAGTAGTTTATCATCGTCATCAAAGTTCATCATGAAGTTCTTGAATTGCTCCAGATGATTGTCCGGATCAGTACTCCCATCGTACTTCTCCATCTTAGTACTGTCAAACCTTTTGGGGAGGTTTCCGGACAGGATTTTAGAAGACAGTGAAGACTGCCTCCAATTCCTTCCACGGCTGAACACAGTATCCTCATTGGGAGTTGCAAAGATACCTGGCTCATCGTGGAAAGCAAAGGGATCCATCAGCATCTTGTCCATATACCTCCGGTGGTGAGATGACCCCTTTCCAATATGCCTTTTCATTCTTCCATGGTGATCTCTTTTTCTTGAATATTTTTAACCTGCTTTTGATTTTTCTTGGTTCGACCCTCATCGCTGCTAGAGGACAAGGATTTTTCATTTCCCTCACTGTCCGAAGAGCTGCCTGAAGATTCTGAGCTTGAGTCAGAGCTCTCCACAGGCTTGGACCGGTGAGACTTTTTAGAACTGGCATGCGTCTTTTTGGTACTCACATGAGTTTTCGAAGCCTCAGGCTCTCTAGGGTTGTCGGTATGATGAGCAGCTGATGCTTTGGATTTTTCTTTCACGCCCATCTTGGCCTTCTCAGCCCTCAGAGCTTCTATTTCAGCCCTCAGCCTGTCATGCTCTTCGATAGTGTACTCGTCATTCTCTCCCACCACTTCGAGCAAAGCTGGTGGCACCTCTGGATTGTCCGGATTCATACGGACAGAATTTCTTGGCAGGTTTTGAATACTTGATTCAGGTACCTCTCTCCTCCCACTGTGGTCGCCGATTTGGTGTGGATAATAATTGCCTGAGGGTAGGCCAGTAATTTTAAGTGGAGTTTCAAGGTGGTGTAAGGGTGTTTAACAGTGGTGTAAAGGTGTTTAACAGTAGTGTAAGGGTGTTTAACAGTGGTGTAAAGGTGTTTAACGGTAGTGTAAGGGTGTTTTAAAGGTAGAGAGATAATTAAGCAGCTTGGTAGCAGTTAATTCTCATTACCCATAGTTAATGCTGGTGGTTGGGTATTTATAGTATGATGTTTGGGCCCTTATGGGCTTTCGGGTCATGTTTAATGGACCCGGGTCATGATTAAAGACCCATGAGCTCTAAGTAGAAGAGCAAGTAACTAAGTCAGGAAGTGTTTAGGTTTTTTAGTACTTTAGTCATAGTTCGAACAGTCTTAAGTTTATAGTGTTCAGAGTGATCTGTCCGGTCCGAATGATCTGTCCGACTTATGTCCTTGTAGCCTGTCCAGTGTTCGAAAAGACTTAGGCTGATTTGCCCTTCCGGGGAGCATGCTGAATTCGGACTCATCAAAATTAATAAATTATTAATTTATCGATATAATAATGTCTCACTAAATTAATAAAATTTTCCGGTCCCACACATTATTAATTTATGAAGGTTTTACTGTACATATATATGATAAATAAAATTAGAAAGTAAAAAACTTAGGAAATCTTTAGCACAAACTCTTAAGTCATATCTTTAAGACAATAATATATAATATTGTTGTTGAAAGGTTTATTAGGCTCACTTGATTACTTATACTTTTATGGTTGCATCAAATATATAAATAAAAATAGACCACAGTGTAAAGATTAGGTACGCACAAAGCAAATAAAGTTTTAAAGTTGGTACATATCGATAACTGTGGACTATTTCCAAAAGCATCGGAGAATGAGTAATAATACTTTATCTCGTTTATAGATTACTTCTCTCGGTAATGATATTTATACCTTATTCACGAGATATTATAATGTCTAAGACAATTTTATAGCTTTTAAGATGATTTTTTGAATAATTGGTAAGCGCATTAAGTATATGTAGGGGGTGAAACTGTGGCAGATATTATGGTTTGGGTAAACTATGTCACGAATCAATTGCAAAGCAACTAGAAGAGTGCGATATAGATTTTTAGAATAAAATTTCGGGTTCGCCCAAGATGTATCTGAGAGATGAAATTGTATGTTTAATGATATGGTGTAAAAATGTATCTGAGAGATGAAACTATATGCTTAAGGATATGATGAGAAAGATGATTCATATTAACTCTACTATTATCACTCTATGGAGAGTCAATTAAATATATTATATATATTCAATATATTTCCAATACCATTAAATATTGAGACCTTATATGAACTCTAGATTGGATGCAAGCCTAACCTAAAGTATATATCTGTTTGAGGAGTGTCCATCTAAACTAAAGCCTTATAGGCCGCAACAAAAGAAATTAGACACCAAAGATGGTTAACTTATATTTTATTGGTTATTTAGAACACTCAAAACAAATTTATGTTTTATAATTCTTCCATTATAAATGTGTTTGATATGATAGCATTAAAGTTCTTTAAGGATATTGAGTTGTGGAGGGAAAATTTACGAATAAGTATTCATTTTGAGAAAGAATCCATAAAAAATTCATGAAGGTTTTAACAAAGATAAGTAGATCACGAAGTCAACATATCACTAAAGTCATCTGTG
The DNA here is from genome assembly GCA_036936605.1 of Limnanthes douglasii subsp. nivea. NCBI lineage: Eukaryota > Viridiplantae > Streptophyta > Magnoliopsida > Brassicales > Limnanthaceae > Limnanthes > Limnanthes douglasii. The sequence continues at coordinate 330,826,626 of JAUPFV010000003.1, read as the reverse complement.
TTGGTGAATTTATGCTCAAAGATAGGTAGGTCATGAACTATCATATCACACCACAGTGATCTATGTTGGTGAATATATAATCAAGTATCAGATGATTTGGTCATTCATTTCGATCCCGTTAAAACATAAATTACTCAAGATGATATTTATCTTCCATATAAAGAACAAAATAAAATTATTCGAAAATATTAAACTTTACCTTCTCAAGAAGTGTAAAATTAAGAAATAGTATTTTTTATAAAAGTCCACAAAAAATATGAAGAACACTATATCTTTGGATCATATAGTGTATCATCAATAACATACGGACTCATGTGGTATAATGATAAACAATTCATTGTAAGTCCGCAAAGCCATGAAGAGTTATGATCTCTTAATTTGGGATCAACGGTATGAAGGAAGAGTATAAGTCAAAGAAAAATAAAAAGATTTGAGAGCTTGTCCAATCACCTGTAAAAAAATTGGTTAGTCATAAGTGGACTGACAAAACCAAACAGGATTATAAGGGAAAATAAAAAGAGACATAAGCACGACTTGTGATAATAGATTATACTTAGCATACATAAATTAACTTTAAATAGATTTTCTCTCAAGTTTCATGAATGGGCCATTTAGAACAGTCATGACATTAGTTGCAAACTTTGAGCTAGAGCTTCGCCAAATGTATGTTAAAGATAATTTTCTTTATAATGACATGAAGAAACATTTTATATGGTGCATGCTGAAAACTTTGTAATTGGTGATTCAAAGTCAATGGTATGCGAACTTAAGAAATCCACTTATGAGCTTAAATAAGCTTCTCGACAATGACACCATAAGTTTTTCTAGCAAATAATCTCATATGGTTTTGAGATGAACGTGGTTAAAGAATGTGTTTATCAAAGTTTAATGAGAGCAAGTTCATAATTTTAGTGTTATATATTGATGACATAATGTTAGTCACGAATGATAAAGAATTATTACATACTACTAAGATATTTATATTGAACAAATTTGATATGAAATAAATTGGTGATGTAACTTTTGTATTAGAATTCAGATTTACTTTTGTAAAAGGAATATATGTATAAAAAATATGTTACAATGTTACATGATGGTAAATAGAAAGCCCTTGTATACTTCTATTGCAAAATGAGACAAATGAAGTGTAAATTAATATTCAAAGAAAAACTTTGAGACTGAACAAAAACCAAAGATTACATATGCTTGATGAGTCGCAAATCTAATGTATGTTCAAGTTTACATAGGGCCATACATTGCCTTTGTTGTCGGGCTGTTGGAAATGTATGTAACTAATCTAAAGATGAATCATCAGGAAGCGGTCAAAAAGATTATTTAGTATAAAAAACATATAAAATGATATATGTTGACATATAAGAATTCAGATAATATGGAGGATGTGTGGACACATTTAGTAGCACTTCAGGAATCATATTCTTATTAGGTGAAAGTACACTATTATGGAAAAGTGTAAAACAACACTAGTTGCATCCTCCACTATAACAATGTAATTTGTTGCTTGCTTTAATGCGTCAAACTATTCACTATAGTTAAGGAATTTAGTTATTGTAGAAGGTATATAAAGTCCCTTAAGGCTGTAATATGATAATAATTTTACAATTAAGTATCATGAGTTTGGTCAACTCTAAAGATATAAATATCAAGCTCTTGCTTGTTAAAGAGAGAGTATGGAATCATCAAATCAGTATAGAGCACACCAATATAAACTTCATGCTAAGATATCTTTTACTAAAAGTAGTACTACATTCAGTTTCTCAGGAACACATCATTAGGATCAGTGTTGTTGGTTTTAGTGGGAGTTTTTGTAATAAGTCTTAAGTTATAGTTGTTATTTGGTTGTATACACTTTAGATTATTATAAATATATATTTATAATGCTCTTTTACGGTTCATTGAATTCTTTAGCTCATCAAGAAAATCTTCACTTAATTACGGTCAGTTAAGAATAAATATGTGCGATTATTTTCATATATTTCTTATGCTACACATCGTAATAGATCCATGTAGTTGATTGGTGACAATACTATGATTACATGTTACATCCACTTACTCACGTTACATTAAAGAGATCTTTAATCTTTTATCGTTTATCGACATGTACATAATTGTTATGTCCATCTACAGAAGATAAATTACAAAAATCTATTAAGTAAGTACATCATTTGGTATCATATGATGATCAAAGTGGGAGATTTTTGGAAACTTATAAATCGACCAATGCTTAATGATGTGTTTGACTATTGTTGATAAACAATCAAATTAATAAGTATGAAGATAAATTGAATAATAGAGAATTACACCAATATAAAAACCGCTTACGAAGATAATTGCGTGGATAACAGATCAAATTCGAGTTTTGCAAAAGATTGAACCCAAATGTTTGACAATTTAGACTAAACATAAAATTTATGGACTAATTTAAAAAAAACAATTATATAAGTGTTTATAATAACAACGAAACAAATAAAAGCAATGTTGCAAAAAGCAATCGTTATAATGTCTCTAATATACTACTATGTGTTGGGAATATTGTTTAGAGATTTCCGGATAAACTCTGAAGTCTTGTTTTAACAATTTCAGATTGAAATTATTTTGGTGGTTCTCCAAAATTTTCAACCGGATAAAATTAGAGCTTTTTTTTTGAACAACGAGGATGAATTTTTATTATTATTTTTCTTTGTTACATAACCATACTTTTTTATTCAACCAAAATACTCCAACTGTAAAACAGTTTTATGTCCAAAATGGGGCTAAAAAACACCTGTGGTCACCCATGTTTACCACTTGTATCAATTTGGTCCCCTTCCTTTAATCATGCATAGAACTCATCCCCATCCTTTTTTTAAGTTGCATTTTCAGTCCCCCGCACATGTGAAGCCTGTGAGCTTGACACGTGGCATCAGTTTTTGTTGCAATAATGGTCCCCCAATTTTTTTTCCAAAATTGCCCCTTCCCATTCCATCTGTGCAGCCTAGTCAGCCTCCAGGTCAGCTTCACCATTTACCTTCGGTTTTTACCGTTTAACTTAAAAAGTTACCATTTACCCTAACTTAACAAACCAAACCCGAAAGGTCTATAGAACACAGCCCAACCCATTACAAAATAACCCGACCCAACATCCTCATTCATCCTCTTCTACATCCCTGTGATTCAATCGAGATTCAAACCCTTATTTCAAAAATTAGTCAGAATTCTAACAAAAATTCTGTGCCGATTAAAAAAACTTCAAATCCATGGCGTCTCGCCAGAGAGTTCTCTTAAAGGTCATAATCCTCGGTGATAGCGGGGTTGGAAAAACATCTTTGATGAATCAGTATGTGAATCGTAAGTTTAGTAATCAATACAAAGCTACAATAGGAGCTGATTTCGTAACCAAAGAGGTTCAATTCTAGGATAGATTGTTTACGTTGCAGATATGGGATACTGCTGGACAAGAGAGGTTTCAAAGTTTAGGTGTAGCTTTCTATCGTGAAGCAGATTGTTGTGTTCTAGTTTATGATGTCAATGTCATGAAATCATTCGAAAAACTTGACAGTTGGAGAGAAGATTTTCTTATTCAGGCTAGTCCACATGATCCCGAGAACTTTCCATTTGTTGTTTTGGGGAACAAGGTAGACGTTGATGGCGGGAGGAGTCGGGTGGTCTCAGAGAAGAAAGCAAAGGCATGGTGTGCTTCCAAAGGAAACATACCGAACAATGTCTCGAAGAGTTAGGACTCCTTTATGGAGAAGACATTCGCGACGAGATTCCGAAGTGATTAGTGATGATATGGACGACAAATTTAATACCGCTCTTCCCCATCTTCGTCATGTTCTTGCTTCACCCTTCACTGTCGATTTAGACAGTCAACAGTAGAACTAGGTATCCGCGTTCAAGCCACGAGAGCGTATAGAACAATTAAACCCTATAAACTCGCCGATTGGTATCGAACCCGGAACTGCGGATCAATTTACATAAATAACGCGCAGGCGAATATCAATTTGGATGTTCGAAAAGAGAAGGAGATAGAACTTCTGTTTGGTTCTTATTTCACTGAGTTTTTATATCGGCTTCGTCGTTTTGATCATCTTCGATTTTTATATCTGGGTTCTTGATATTGAGTAATATAATCGACAAAAGGAGATGGAAAACAAAGATCTCGACAGAAATTAAGATGGGAGAGTAGAAAAGTTGATGTTTTTTTCTTTCTTACCTTTTTGGAGAGATATCTGGGTTGATCAGTAGATAAATTGATTTGAAATAAGGGTTTGAGATCTCGATTGAATCACAGGGATGTAGAAGAGGATGAATGAGGATGTTGGGTCGGGTTATTTTGTTATGGGTTGGGCTGTGTTCTATAGGCCTTTCGGGTTTGGTTTGTTAAGTTAGGGTAAATGGTAACTTTTTAAGTTAAACGGTAAAAACCGAAGGTAAATGGTGAAGCTGACGTGGAGGCTGACTAGGCTGCACAGATGGAACGGGAAGGGGCAATTTTGGAAAAAAAATTGGGGGACCATTCTTGCAACAAAAACTGATGCCACGTGTCAAGCTCACAGGCTTCACATGTGCGAGGGGACTGAAAATGCAACTTAAAAAAAGGATGGGGATGAGTTCTATGCATGATTGAAGGAAGGGGACCAAGTTGATACAAGTGGTAAACATAGGGGACCACGGGTGTTTTTTAGCCCCAAAATGGTTAAAATTTCAAATGATAAACTGACTAAAATTCAAATTCAATCCAAATTTAAATTTCCATGAATTTTCATAATAGTCTTATCATTCAAAATAAATCTAACCCGAACGCGTGTACTCCACACTCTCTGACTTGCTCGATAATATATTATGACTACATTGGTCGACTAGTTAATCCAATTACACTAAAATATCCAACAATCTTTCCCCATTTTAGTGCAATTCATGATTAACTAAAACAAAATCACAACAAATAACAAATTTATGCATAAATGAAATAACGTGACGATTGGATTTCATATTAGTATATTACACATTCCAAATATTCGAATATCAAAGTATCACTAAGGATTGAACCTTTACTATCCATAATGAATACTCGAAGATAATATACACGTAAAATTACATTCTCAAATGTTCTTACTTGACACTATCTTTTACTAGCCTTGTGTCCTTATCCTTCTTAAGCATATCAAAGCCAAGTCCTAGCTTCTTGAAGTGGCTAAACTTCATGCTTAAATAAGTAGATCTTTTACTCTTGCAGATGCATATGCAGTTTTTCAAAAGAGCTATTAAGAAGATAAACATCAACCTCCACAACTTGCATGTCTGAACACATACGTTGGGATAATACTACTAATGTGTTCCAATCTCTAGATGTTAAGCTTTCCACATTGAATTCAGCACCTAATGTCATATTAGATGGGAATTGGGTATCTTAACATGGGAGATTTCAAATGGACTTTAATCTCATCCCAATAGCCGATTTATGCAAAAAAAATTTATTTAACCCTTTGGTTAAATGATCGGCTAAATTATATCGAGTTCTCACAAACTCTACTGATATAACATCATGCATGATGCGCTAAAAAATCATACCGTGTCTAACACCTAAGTGTCTAGAAATGCCTTTGTAAACTTGCCTATAGACATTGGCCAACGCAGCTTCACTATCACATCTGATAGATATAGGTGGTATCGGTTTGGGCAACAACAGAATTTCATACATTAAGTTTCTTAGCCACTCAGCTTCTTTACTCGTTGCTTCTAATACCACAAACTTTGATTCCATTGTTGAATCACTAATACAAGTTTGTTTTTTAGATACTCAAGAGATAGCACTTCCCCCAAGTAAAAATACCCATCCACTTGTGGAAGAGTGGTCTTCCATATTCGAAATATAACTCGCATCCGAATATCCTTCAAGTACGGAAAGAAATCGAGTATAAATCAAACCATTATCCATGGCTCTTCTCAAATACTTGAGACACTCGATTTAAAATTTGTCAATGATGTGAACTAGGATTGCTAGTATACCTACTAAGCTTTCCAACATCAAAGGCAATATCCGGACTAGTGCTAGTCATGACATACATATACGAAGAAGTCTCTACTTCTGCTAAATCTTTGATCTCAAAATTAGATGATAAGAATGTCTTGGTTTCATCAACGTGATTTGGTCAATATTGAAATCAATATGCCACTCACGTATAAACAAATCATAACTCATTTACGAATAACATTAAAACTTACCGAAATCGTAAATTATATTATATCAAACAACATCAAAATTTACCAAATTTATAAAGTATATTATATATCTAAATAACATCAAAATTTACCAAATTTATGAATTATATTTTGCCACTTTTCTACCAGTGAGCATGTAAACAAACTGCTGTTTTACACACGAAAATGACTTTCAGTACACCATGCAAATTCATTTAAAATTATAGCACTTACAAACTGGAAACTAGAATTTTATTAGAAATCAATTATAATAGTATTCCAACTATTCATGTGAATTAATTTGCACAATCGTGTATTGACAATTGTTATTTATCAATTAAGTTTATACTGTTAACAAATAACGTGGTGTATATGTAAACCACTGTTAGAATAATGCTACTGTTCCTATAGTTTATAGTCCATGCGCAACAAGATTATACTTTCTAGAAAAAGAAACCTCTAAGAGGAAACAAATCCACAGACAGTCAAATAGAGAGTTTACAACCGTGCGAATGATAATGAGACAGAATTAACTCACTAATACTCTTGTAGTGCAAATCATAGTCAATATCCTCCATGACACGACCCAATGCAGCACCAGAGATTTGATTTTCCTCGTCCCGCCGTGAAGAATTTCACGACCTCATCTTAGGTGGAACACTGCCACCATCTCTCATATTCAAAAGTATCTCCATATCCTCACGGTCCCGAACAACGGAACCTCCACCACGACGGTCAATACCGAGCACCAACCGCGTAGCATGTTCATCAATTGGAAGTACACCTCCACCCCCCTATAGGTCGTTCACATTGCTACCATCGTTTTCTATGGAAAACGAAGTCCGGGTATATCTTTCTTCCTCGTCTTCTTCTCCGGTGAAGCCAAAACAACACCAAATCCTTGTGCAACTACAGGGACCGAAATCTAACAAACCCGACTTCAAGTGACCCTAGTGTTACGATCTAACAAATTCTAAAATTTAACAAACTCGACTTCCATCGGTTGGCACAATCCGATGAAGTATGTCGAGTTTCGAATAAAATTGCGAGTTTATATTATGAACGCAGGTGCACTCAGAAATATATCTGACAAAATCTAATTGCATGTCATGTATGGAGGCCATGTATATATTATTTAAAGTAATATATACCAACAATGTTTCCATGCTAATATATAACTGCAAAAGTCAGGTGTGTTTTACTCTCTTTCTACGTTCTTTACACTTTAATGCATTTGCATGTTCCCATATTAATATATAACTGCAAAGTCAGGCGTGTTTTACTCTCTTTCTATGTTCTTTACACTTAAATGCATTTGCATGTTCCCATATTAATATATAGTGTAAACACAAATCCATACCTTTAATTTAATATTAATTTACACAAAATTATAGTAATGACCACACATAGAACAATATATGTGGTTCATACTGTAAACACAAATAATACCATTATTGCATATGTTATCTGATTTCTTTTTGAACTGTTATTTTCATGTAAAATTAAACAACATTCACATGTATAACCAAATAACTGTAGAAGAAGTTATTAAACAAATAACTCTTTCATTTTTGAAATAGTTTCGAGCAATTATAAACACAGATTATCACCATATTTATAATCTAAAAACTAGAAATCCATATATAATAGTCATCTCATAACAAAACAGAGAAACTTACAGTACGATGATACCATAATTCCTTTCGTGCTTTAATACTTGATTATGGATTCTTCGATGCTAATAAAATTTTTCTTTTAAGTTATGCAAAATGAGAAGTCATCTTATACAAATCTCGTCATTTCAATTTTCACAAAAGAAGAAAAAATAATTTCAATCTTTTGTTGGGAATATTGTTTAGAGATTTCCGGATAAACTCTGAAGTCTTGTTTTAACAATTTCAGATTGAAATTATTTTGGTGGTTCTCCAAAATTTTCAACCGGATAAAATCAGAGCTTTTCTTTTGAACAACGATGATGAATTTTTGTTATTATTTTTCTCTGTTACAGAACCATACTTTTTTATTCAACCAAAATACTCTAACTGTAAAACAGTTTTATGTCCAAAATGGTTAAAATTTCAAATGATAAACTGACTAAAATTCAAATTCAAATTCGAATTATTTTTCCAAATTCAAATTTCCACGAATTTTTATAATAGTCTTATCATTCAAAATAAATCTAACCCGAACAAGGATTCGTCCATTGGACCCACTAATCATAATATATTCTAAAAAGCGTGTACTCCACACTCTCTGACTTGCTCGATAATATATTATGATTACATTGGTCGACTAGTTAATCCAATTACACTAAAATATACAAACACTATATAAGTGTTTATAATACATTTTTATAGATTAATATCGAAATATAGATAGAAAATTTTGAGCTATTCAATTTCAAACACTTAATATATATGAGAGGTTCAATGGTACCCAATTTTTTATATAGTGGGCTTATCTTATATATTATGGGCCACCATATGATATGTTTTGACACGTTTGTTGTTTTCTAACTAGGTCGGATGCTTAAATTTTCACATGCACTTGTTGCCTTGTTGTTACTCTATATATATATATATATATTTCTTCAAATGGGTTTATATATATTTTTAATCATCACATCACACACCTTAAAACTAATCAAACTAAACTAAATTAGACCTTAATTAATCAGAAACGATAAGTCTTATGTCACAAAGTTGGCCGTAACTATCAAAGACTGACGTCCACTGCCAAATTGCTTACAAAAATTATAACTTGATCCTCAAGGCCAAGACTATATGCATTAAAATAAACACAAAACTAAGACTTATCGCTATAAAAACACTAGTAATGAACTATCATTTCCACTCCACTTTTCTTTCCCCAAGCAAACCAAAGTAGCTTATAAAATAAAGAGGCACATGCTATGGGCTTTTTTCGGATCTAATATTGAATCCGGGTCGGGTATCCATTTTCTTATCTATTTATGTAAAATATTCTGTTTTTTTAGGACGATGAAGAAATAACAAAGGTTCGCTCGTCGTGCGTAATGGTAAAATTGCCTTGCCGATTTTCCTTATTATTCTGAGTCCTCTTACTTTTCGTAATTATTATTTTGTGCGGGGTTTTGGACGGTTGTTGGATTGGATTTTGGCCGGACTAGCCTGATCGTACTGTCAATTTTTTTGTTTTAGTTTTTGGAGCTGGATCGGATTATTAAAATTTTATTTCGATCCGGTTCTATTCCGACTCAGATTCGATACGATTTTGGTTCGATCCGATCATATTCGATTTTATTTTGATCCGTTTTTTTCCGATCTGATTTTAGTACCGTCTGTTATCAGTTTCGGTCCGGTTTGGTTCATTATTAAAAAAATTGAATATAATTATATTTTATTAGTTACTTTATAATTTTTTTTTAAATTATTTATTATATCTAATAATTTTGACAATATACCATATAAAAAAATTAAAAAAATCCAACCGACTACACTATTTTATCCATTCTATGGTATAAAATCGGTTCTACTAATTTATCTGTTTTATAACTCATCTATTCAGTTGTTTATTATATCTAATAATTTTAAATTATATCATATAAAAAATAAATTAGAAAAAAAAAATATAACCCACTGCACCATTTTATCGATTTTACATTACAAAATTGGTTCTACCAATTTATCGGTTTTATAACTCTATCTATTCAGTTGTGTTTTCAAAATAAATCATGTAGTTAAAATACAATAAGTTTCTTAGTTGGAGTTTTATCGATTCATTTTTTATCCGGTTTTTAAAAACAACAAACAACCCTAACCGGGTCTAAAAAGTATATTTTGATTTAGACAAACTCTTAGAATAACAATTATCCGAATTTTAAACACACTAAGCATACATTAAAGTTTCGTTTAATGAAATTGTTTTTACGGTGGACAATTCGAAACAATAGACAAATTTCAGGATTTATATTTAGTTTTCCCTCTTAATCTAGTGGTAGTTTTTTTTTTCTTACTTTATTAAATCGACTTGACCGAGATTTACCATCGCACTCACACAGTGAGTGATGAGTTGACAGTCACACTCGGCCTCAACAATCGTCTTCCTCTTTCTCTCTCTCTCTAGAAATGGCAGAAGCACAAGAAGCTATATTGCGGCCATGGTTTCTAGAATTAGTACCGGCGTTTGTTATCATCCTCGCAGTAGTACATGTCGTCGCTTTGGTACTCTCTCTACTCCTCGATTGTTCTTTTGATGTTCTTTGCTTAATTTCGTGTTTAGATCTTTGATTTCTTCTTTCCGTTTGTTAGGGATACTGGATTTACAGATTAATCACTGATAGATTGCCTCTGAGAAGAAAGGCCAACTGAGAATTGCTTAAATTAGGTTCGGTTTCTCAACTCTATCTAATCTAAGTTTGTTTTGTACATGATTTGCAGTGCTGATGCTATGTGTTAGTGATCGAGTGAGTGCGTGTATGCTGTTAATGTTGCTTTGTTAGGTTCGATTCATGCCAATTTTGGCTTAGATCTTTAGTATGTTTCTAATTGACGAACGATTTAACCAGACTGCTACATGCCGATTGTTTCATTTCCTATTTCAGATTCAAATCAATATCGGTAGGAAAATGTGCTAAGATTCCTCAATTTGAATAAATTCTATGCTTTGGATGCCTGTATTCGCTGCTACTTTCTATTTCCGTTGGTGAAAACAAACTCGTTTCATGATATTTTTGTTAATGCTATAGAATTAGTTGGATCTAGAAACATAATTTTGGGATTCTGCAGAGGAATTTTGTTCACATTTGAGAAAACAATCTGATTCAGAGCTAATTTCAAGATTCGTGTTTAGATTAGTACTCGAAAAATGCCTGATGTGATATTTCGGGGAATTACAGTCATTGAGTGAGTGCATGTACCCCGATGATGTTGCTTTGTTAGGGTTAGGTCATGCCAGTTTTGGCTTCAATCTTAAGTATGTTTCTAATTGATGAACGATTTGACCAGTCTGCTACATGCCGATTGTTTCAGATCAAATCAATATCGGTAGGAAAATGTGCTAAGATTGCTGAGTTTCAATGAATTCTATGCCTTCGTTGCCTGTTTTTGCTGCTACTTTCTATTTTTGTTGGCAAAATCAAATTTGTTTCATGATATTTTTGTTAATGCCGTAGTATTAGATGGATCTAGAAACATACTTTTGGATCCTGAAGAGGCCATTTGATCACATCTGAGAAAACAATACGATTCAGAGCTAATTTCTATATTCGTGTTTAGATTAGTACTCGAGAAAAGCATGATGTGATATTTCGGGAATTAGGTTATGCTCTCACAGTCGTATCCTCAATTGGGGTTTCTGAAAGTTTCACATGATATAACCAGACTGTGACGCCCTACTTTGTTTTAGATTTAAATTATAAAGTGAAGCTAGTGATATCGAAGAAATCATATTTCGTTCTTCATGATCTTATATTAGTGTAAAGTACTTTAAGACTCTGTGCTGTAGTAGTAGTCATGGTCTGTGAATAAATTGGATTTGCTATGCCTTGACATTTCTAATACGCGTGTAAAACTATGCATTCTCTCGATAAGGAAAAGTAATCGCTTAATGTTATCTTCTGCCAGCAATGAAGTTTGCGTCACACTAAATACCTATTGGTACATGCAGGATCTTAAATACGCGGCTAAGTTGTTCTCACACCATCAATTGGAATGATATTAGTATTGTACATTGGACAAGACTACATATGTAAACAATTTGTCTTTGTTTCATGTTGTGAGCTCATTTACGTCTTTTCCTCTTCTTATCATGATTTTAGGTTTGTATTTTAAAATGTTCAGTAAGATTGATTACAGGTGAAACGCCAGCCTTTTGTTTTCTGGTGGTATATTTGCTAAAAAAAATTATAATTAAAGTAGATTTACTTCCCTAGATGTTGATGACTAATAGCTTTAAAACCCGACTGTTAGCAAAAAAATGTCAAGGTGTGTGTATGCGATATTAGTAACAATGTTTAGCCTGTTAGGTATCTGACTCCGGTTTGCTATTATGTTCATTAGCTGTTATATAAACCAGAAGATTTCCATTGGGAATCAGGTTGATCTGCTGCAATTTAACTTAATCTATTAAGATGTGATTTGTTCTCTTCAGCTGTGCGAAGATTCATGGCCCTATTTTTTCATTAATCTGTTTTGAAATTATAAATCTTCTAAAGAATTAGTAGCGAGCGAAAAGGTGAAACATATGGATTTCTTTCAAGCAACATGTATGTGCTTTGCTTAGTTTATTTGTGGTCCTAAACTGCAATAGGTGCCCATGTATTTGATAATGTTATCTTTTGCTTTACTTAAGTTTAGATCTTGCTTTTGAGTAAAGTTGAGCTTCAATAGAAAGAGGGAACCTATGATAACACATTTCTGATTGGTTTTGGTTACTATTGGCCTCCTGATTTATGTTATAACCGGTAAACGGATCTAACACATATGGACAGGGTTTTGATTAGTCCCGCCCCAGAATATGTTAGAACGGTCGTCAGGTCTAACACAATGTGAACGGTTGGAACCTTTATCTGTATGATTTTGCAACTTGATAAAAAATTCTGTGTTCGATCTTACTAGAAGAGAGTATAATTTTCTTTAGCGTAGAATATTATTTTCTTTAGCGATAAAATTAAGGTACATGCTCAAGATTATTGCTTATGAATTCGTGACGATTTTGAGCAACATGAAATTGGTGTGAAATTGGAATCTGTTATGAGGATGTGGCACAAGCTGCCACGCGTCATTATCAGTCTCACGTGTACCATCACGCTTCTCGACGATTCAACGCCGACCCTTTTCTTAAAAAATATTATCATTGTTATTATCGTTTTCTGTTCTCAAAGTTTCCCATTTTCTTAAGTCACGTTTGGCAGCCATGTTTTTTATATGAAAATAAAAGCCAGCTCATATTTTTTGTTCTTGTTTAAACATGATATATAATCAATATTATATTACACATAATAATCGTCATTCAATTAGCTTTTTCAATAATTAAATAACCTAAACAATAACCTATAAACTTTGAACAATTTACAAAAACGATTTTTAAAGGCAGCGAGACATTTAGTTGATTAAAATTCCGTGAAAGTATAGTAGTTTTTTGTCATCTATCAAATATCACTTTAAAATTCTCTTAGATTATAAAAGTAAATAAATAATTATTTGGATATGACCCAGGTAATAATGAATTAATATAAACCAAAAGAAGTCTACAATAGGTCCCCAGATAGAGGAGACCTTGAACAGAATAAAAGGCCCAATCAAAAAAGGCTTTGGGACAATCGGGTCGAATAAACCCTAATGCCCCATTGTATCAATCGAAACGATAAACCTAGTCCAATCTCTTCCAGTTGCTGTTGTTACTCCATGTGACAAACCTGTATGCTTAAGTAGTTAAGCATATTTTAATTGTGCAAAACCCAGTCCAATCTCTTCCAGTTGCTGTTGTTACTCCATGTGTAACGTGATCCACTGTAAGCAGGTACCTCCAAGTCACAATGACGAATAAACTCATTGAAGTCCTCAGCACTGGCCCCATCAAAGTTCAAGCAGTGTAATTGATCATCAGGGCACCTCGTAGTGTTAAAATCTCCAGATAATATCCAAGGCATGTCACAGGTGAGATTGTTGAGGTGACTCCATAACATCCTTCTCTGTGCTTTCAAATTTTTTGCATATACAGATGTGAAATAGCAATCTAAAGATGCATGATTAATCTTAACATGTATAAACTGATCCTGGTCATCAATAACTGTAATACTAACATCATTAGGCCAGAATAACCATATTTTGTTAGAAGTGTTAGCTGCAAAATTCTCAAAACCAATTTGCCTTGCTACCAGTTCTAACTTATCACTTCTTGCCATTGGTTCCTGAATAGTTACTACTTTAACATTTTCTTTCTTAACTATAAACTTAAGCCTAGCTATTGTAGGATTATTATTTACCCCACGTGCATTCCAACTAATGCATTTAATCATTATCAGATGTATAGTTTTTTGATACCCTTTCTCTCTTCTTAAGAGAGTTAACAGTTAGAGATTTTGAGTTACCATTCTTGTTTGCAGATCTGATTTTCCTGGAAATTACAGTCTCAAAGTCATTCTCCACACCATTAGTGCTAGTCCTTGGAGATGGATTGTAGCTTCCACCCCTTCTACATCGAGGAGATGCCTGAGATAAGTTCTTTTCCATACGATTCTCCTCCTCTTCAAGGTTCTGAAGTGCGCTTATGATATCTGGGTCGTTAATAGAGACAGATCTTTCTTTCATTGGGCTGCCCACACTAGTAGAAGGACATGATACATGTGGCCTATCCTTTTTTGTAACAATTGATTTGAGTTTTCTTTTGTAAACATGTGTAAAAGATTCAACCTTTGCAGTCTTTGGTTCTGCATTAGGCTTATTCATTTCTTGTAAAGACTCATTCTTTTCCACAGATCTTTCAATAATACCCACTGTTTCTTCATTCTTAGTATCCTGTGTAGAGTTCTTTTTACATTTAACATCTTCATGCCCAATATGATGACACAGCTTGCAATATCCAGGAACATTCTTGTAGCTAACATTAATAGAACAATCCTTCACATCACCAAAGCACACATTCATCTTCCTTTTAAATACACCAGAAACATCAATTTCAATACGAGCAAAGCATGCGTTCCAGTTTGCTCTGTTCACCTCAGGGATCACAACATGGTGAACTAAACCAAGAGAAGAAGCCAGAGCATGGATAACATAACTGTTATACATGAATTCTGGCAACTTCTCAAAACGAACCCACAACAGAGCCACTGGAGACTCATAATTCCTTGAGCTTTGTGGGCACCATTTGATTACACGCATCTGTTTCCCATCTACCTTCCAAAATCTACCAACCCACAGCCTACCTGCATCTTCCAGAACAGAGAACTCCACCAGAATTTTCCTAGAGTCTATTGTGACGTAGGTATAGACTCCTTTGAGTTTAAAAGATTCAAGAAACTCTTGAAATGGTTGCCTCTTTGGAATGCCGTCATTGAATTTAACAACAAGAGTTGTTCTTGACTGATTACAAAGATCTTTCTTAACATGTTTTGAGAACTTAATCACATTATGATCCGAATTCAAGATGACCTTTTCAGGTTTAAATTCAGGCACCCCTACCTTCGATCTTACTACATCAGCATATAGTGTCTTTGTTGCAGCATCTTGAGGCTTGGATTGTGTAGTTTTCAAAGGAGGAAAAGCATCCCTGTCTTGCAGCTCCATCACCACACAGCAATACTCCACAAACTTTAGGCTATAGCATCAATAATCTGGTTAGCAAACCATCTAGAGAGGAAGAAGAATGTTTCTTAAAGGTTAATAAATAATTCTTGTTCTTGAAGCTTTCTTGAGAGAGAAGGTGCCATCCAAAAATCTGTGGATATGACCCGGGTATAGTGGTGCTATTAATTCTTAAAATTCTTGTTAGTTTGACGTGATTATACATAAAAACGATAAATAATATAATATTTTAGTATCTGAAATAAGTGCGTTTAATTAAAATTTTGAAAAACATCTCACCAAAATTTAATAATTGTTTATTATTTTACCATTTAGATCGTATTCCTTATATAAAAACGACAAATATAATTAAAATTAGTGTTGTCATACAATTCATTTTGATGGCTTTACATGCAAATCACAGCAAACAAATGAATCATTAAGATTCCATATATAATTACAAATGTCATTATTGGAGTAAGCATATTATTATAAAAAGGTATATATTAAAATAGTTAGAAAGAAAGAACGAGTTCACTTCCTATTCCAAGCCACTTAAAAATCAGTGATAATTCGTTAGTGATTAATTAATTATCTTATCATGCAGTTTTGACAAGCAAGCTATAAGTATAATATAAAAGTCTGTTTGTTAATGGTTTTCATATGTTTCAAACTATTTATATGATTGTCAAAAAGGAAATAAATAGAGGTGGTTATGAGGCTTTGGATGCCAGCTCCACCTATGATTTAGGTGATTATAAATAGTTTTATTATATATTTTGGAAACGAGATAATTTTATAATTCTAGTTTTGTAAAAAATACTATTTATTATATATTTTGGAAACGAGATAATTTTATAATTCTAGTTTTGTAAAAAATACTATTTATTATATATTTTGGAAACGAGATAATTTTATAATACTAATTTTGTAAAAAATAATGATTAAAGGTTATTAAATTTTCAATGGTAGTTTGGTTTGATCGAGCTATTAGCGTAACAAAATCGAGTTTTAACAATGGCTTTGTACGTGGAAAGAGAATGGTATTTGGAAGTGTTTTTCTAAATTATCGACATAAATTGTGAGCTATTCGTATTATGCTAGTTAAAGTATAAAAGATATGGGTGAGACATAATTTTTAACATTAGTCGTATTTCAATAAAAAATTGATAACTTATTCGATATGTTTTCCTTCGGACACCGTTAAACTAGTACTTCAAGCTCATGGAATATGGGTTTGAGACCTCCGAAATTAAGGTAAGATGTTAGAGAAACCAACATTGAGGAATAATCTAGAAAGATTCAAGATGAAGCTTTATAGTGGCTTTAGAGATTTCGAACTAGCCGAACTGAGATGCTATAGAAGGGCTTTGGTCCCGACGTAGGTGATGCTATTCTTCTTCATCAAGTAATAAGTATAGTGCTTTTGGTTGATAATTGAACTCTTTGAAAGAAGATGCCGCAAACACTTATGTTTCTAGTACATGGTCGAGCTAGGAGTCGACACCATCAGAAAAAGGCTTCTACCGAGAGATTTGAAGTAGAACAACGCTGAGCCCATGCACCAGAATAGCTTCTATAAGATCGACCTATATAGTTTCAATAGTCTTTTTCTCAACCAAAACAACAATCTTTGCAACCTCATTATCAATTAATATAACAATTTATGCAACCTTCTTGCCCGTTTCCGGTTCTGGCTATGGGAGCGATCGTAAGAGTTGGGTGGTTCCAGTTGAATCTCTATGGTCAACTTCTATTCCTCATGAATATTTATTTTACAAATCTTTCTCAACCTCGTCCAAGGTTCCATTATATATCCTGATTTGAATGAAGTTCCCAAGGGTCCTTCCACTCTTCAGAGGTATATCACACCAAAGTCTCCTTTGACACCTGAGATTCTAGCAAGGGATTTGTCTAATAAGTTTTATTAATATAAGATAGAAAAGTAAGACATATTAAAAAATTCCGAAACATCATATTGAATACTTAAAAAATATAATACTTAATTTCAATAGGGATGATCGCCTACTTTATCGATCTTTATCTATAAATTTTAGAGGAATATTCCTAACTTGGTTGAACCAATTTCCTATGGATTAGTATGAAACTTTCAAGTTTTATCATTTTAGTACGAGGATCAGCTCATTGGGAGTGAGATAATTAAAATGGATAATGATTACATCATACATCTCGAGCAAAACTAGAATGAAAGTTTGAGAGATTATACTCGGTGTTTTATAGAAACAAATAACATTCTTGAAGATTTCTATGAACCTACGACATGTATTTCTTATCGACAATAAATTTTATCAGGCTTAATTTAAAAATCATAATGAAAAAAATACTATAACCTTCAGGGCTCTGCTAGCTCATGTTAAATCACATTTAAAGGGAGTGTATGCAATTTATTTTAGGGTCATGCCAAAATTTTAGCCTCTTACTTATCAGATCTCACTTCAATGTCGATAGTGGTACCCTATCATCGACCATATAATTGCATTCATCAACCATATATCTTCAACT
This sequence comes from Limnanthes douglasii subsp. nivea, assembly GCA_036936605.1. NCBI lineage: Eukaryota > Viridiplantae > Streptophyta > Magnoliopsida > Brassicales > Limnanthaceae > Limnanthes > Limnanthes douglasii. The sequence goes on along the minus strand of JAUPFV010000003.1, from coordinate 330,808,636 downwards.
GATCACATAAATGAGTCTGATCCAGGAACCTACCAAACTAAGCCATCGGTTCCCAAGCGGGGAGACTCTTCAGGAAGAGGCTGAGTGTATTATAAGAGTAGGTGGAGTCGGAGAGGTAATTACAAAAAAAATATCATGAAAGTAACTACACTGAGTTAACCGATGCCATAATAATTATTTATGATAAAGCCAAAGATTTTGTATATTTCTGAAATCAGTTACTTATGATCAAACCATGAAATAAAAGATACATGAACAATATCTGTAAATATCACAACGATCATACCACGAGAGAATGAAGGCTTATGAGATAAAATATTCAAACTCTTATTGATGACGAGAATCTGATTGATCTCGTCAAGAGATAAGCTTCCAAAATGCAGAAATAGGTCAAAGTTGAGCCTAATTGGTATAAGCGGAGACCATATGCTATGAGAATTGAAGCCTCATAGCTCAGGCAAATCAAGAACATGCCCTATATTATGGACAAATCTGAAGGTCATAACAATGACTACCTGGACCCCGATCCTGACCGAGATATAGTTGGAACCATAGTTTGGAGCGATTCATTGTTATGAGTCATTGATCAAAGAAAATGCATACTGATGATAATGAGCTATAGTTCCAAAGCTAAACCTCTACTCATTTATATCGAACTTTATACCCTCTAATGATCTTTGTTGATGACAACTTTATTGGGGTAGTCGGTCCTCACGAGGATGTCGTTCTCATAACCGCTTGCATTATCGAGATAAAGTCAGGAGATTTTTTGTTGATACAGATAGTTCGACAAATATTATGTATAAAAAATATTTCATACAATGATGAACCATATATTATTCAAAAATCTAATAGGAAAATTATTGGATTAACTAATGTCAATGTCTTTCTGGTTTAGCGAGTTTGAAACAAAGTTGCCTTGGGTATGAGAGAGTTTAAGAAGACTGTGAGCGTCTTGTTCATGATAGTTGCTTCCCTTAATTCTTATAATGTTATTTTCGAAAGATCATGATGTGAGAAGATGCATGTTATAATTTATATGATACATCGATATCTTTGTTATATAGTGAGAAACAAGGTCATATTGATAAGGGGGAATGAAAAGGTCGCTTGTGAGTGTAATGAAGCTTCAAAATTCTTTCCCACTTTGGAGTGTATTGTAGAAGACTCATATTTATGTCCGCCTTACTTGTTAGTCAGTGGAACTAGGATACTTCAGCACATCTTATCAGGCCGATGATAAATATTATGCTCAGGCTTCGGCGAACATCTTAACTAAGTTCCATGTTGAGAGTTCATATCATATTCCTAGTATTCTACATTCATTGTTGATAATCTGAACATATGTTGGGTCAAGTTCTTCAGGTTGTGGAGTTAGAATTCAGATGACGAAGCATACAAGCGACTTTATGCATCAAACTATACGTTTTTGGCTTTGAGGCTTCTAACAATGAGGTTGAGTATGAAGATATTATATTTGGCCTTCTGGTAGCTTGGGTCTATGAGGCTAAAATGATGAAATTAATTAATGATTCTTAGGTTGTGGTGAATCATATCCTCGGACAAACAGAGTCACGCAAAGACGATCTTGTTGAATACTTAAACGTATTAAAAAACTATAAAATGAGTTTGATGCAATTTATTTTGAACAAACACATAGGAGGGCTTTGAACAGTACGTCGTCCCTCGACTATCGCGTTTGGTGGAAGATAGTCCTTTGAATTTCAAATGTCCATTGACCGTCCCTGGACAATCGGGTTGGATAAAGTTAGTTCACCGGATCCTCTGATCCATGAGAGGCTGCCACCTGTCACCATAGTCCCCAAATTTTTGTATCACCACTAGTCCTTTGATTTTAGTTATCCGTAATATTCTACATTTTGGGTTTGACCTAAATTCAAGGGACTATTGGTGATACAAGAATTTGGGGACTATGGTGACAGGTGGCAGCCTCTCATGGATCAAAAGATCTAGTAGACTAACTTTATCCAAACGCGATAGTCCAGGGACTGTCAACGGATATTTGAAAGTCAAGGGACTATCTGCCACCAAACGTGATAGTCGAGGGACGATGTACTGTTCAATGCCCACATATGGGTAAGAATATATTGGTGCTCATTGGCTTCCTTAGCTCGCTGAGATTCAACCTTATGGGTAATATTATAAGAGATTCTACAATAGCAGAAATGTATGATCCATTAAGCGATAGTATAATTGATATTAATATCATAGAAGCCAAAGTAGATTGCCAAACAAAAACCATAGAGTATCTCTTCTTCGAGACCTTTCCAAGAAAAACATTCAAAGCTCACAACATAAGGATAAAGTCTCGCATATTTGTTTTGTTGGGAGAGACAATGTATTGCCGAAGTATTTCCAAACTCTTCCTTCGGTGTTTGAGACCATATGAATAATATTTTTCTAGATAAACTTCATGATGAAGTGGGTTCGACACATTGTGGGTACATAACTTTGATAAGAAGATTCCTTTTAGTAGGCTACTACTGGCCTCCTACTGCAGCCAAAGCAAAAAAATGGTTAAATCTGATGCTTTAACAATTTGCTAATGTTATACACATATCAAAAGTTCCACTAAAGATAATATTTGAATCCTTTCATTTTGACCGTTGTGAAGTACACCTTGTTGGACATTTTCCTACAGATCTGAGAGCTCCATAATATGTTCTTATGGGGGTAAACTACTTTAATAAGTGGATTGAGGCAGATCCCCTTATGAGGAGTAAGGCAAAAGAAGTAATCAAGTTTATAAATAATAACATTTGTTACTACTTTTGCAACTAGCTAACTAATCTATTGGATCTACCATACCAATCTCAACCTTAGTCCATATATTTGTTTGTCTTTAAAGCTCAAATTCATTTCAAACATTAGACTTCATTACCCATTCTTAAACCAAGTAACCCTTATCAAGCTTAAACATTTTTAAAACTTGGTAGTTGTTACTGGTTTATTAATCATATCAGCGGATTATCTGTAGTATCATACTAAAAATTAAGTTTCTCACAAAATAAAACCCGATCTCAACATCTTTAGTCTTCTCATAGAATGCTTGTTTTACTTCCAATACAGCTGTCAAACCTTTCAACCATAATATGATGATTCTAAAGATCAATAAACATATTATTCATAATCACCTAGACAAACGAACAATTCTTTATCATGATAAGCGAAACAAAGAAAAAAAAGTAATAAAAAATTGAAAAGTAAAGATTTATAGTGGTTCGGCAAAACGGCTTACGCCCAATCTGAGCCACAACAATGTCATTCGCTTTCTTGTTTAAACATATACAACAAATTACATAAGATGAAACAATATAACATTATGAGCATAAGCAACACAACCAAATACCTTTAAATAATCATATTTCAAGCCACTACATTCCAAATATTTTATGGATTTTCATCCAATTGCAGTAGATGTGCATTATTTGCTCATGAAGCCCATTTGCCGAGGGGTGTGTTTTAATTTTCATGTTTCTTAAACTACCTTTTTTCCGATATAAGAAGTAGAACCATCGAGTTGTTATAACCTTGCTCCAGAGCAATTGCACCCATAAGTTTCTTCCATGTTTTTGTTTCTTATAATAATTACACACCTTATATGTCCTTATTAATTAAAAATCCAACACCAAAAGGTTATTTGACCGTTTTGTGACTTGAACCTTATTTTTACTATGTTATTCTTAGAGATTCGGTTTTATAATTTACGTCATACACACAATCCTTCATAATTTTTTCGTAATTCTGTTCTTATTTCTAATATCTAAGATATTTGTGTTGTAGTCACTTCTTTAAGAGTAATTGATCTATTATCAAACTTAATAGATGTTTCATCTCGACTTAAAGCTCTACATAGACTGAAATATTTAAGTATGAATTTTTTTTTGTAAGATATAAGTCTTTATAATTTACCAAACTTTCTATGGTGTACTCTTTCTTATCTTGGTGGCACATGAACATTTATGAGACATTCATATAGCTAGTTCTTTACAGTGTTTCCCATATAATTTGTTTTAAATAACTGAACAAGTATAAGAAATACTTTAGGAAAGGTCAATGAGACAAAATTCTCAAAATATTTAGCAGCTATTAGAGATAAAGAAGTCAACAAGTTGACTACAACTGCCAAAGGTCTAGAAGAGGTCGTCGAGATGGTACTCTCAAAATATTCAGCGACTATCAGAGATAGAGAATTCGGTAAGCCAACTTCATCTACAAGTGGAATAAGGGATGTAAGTGATATGCCACTCTCAAAATATTCAGTATCTATCAGAGATAGAAAAGTTAGAAAGTTGACTCCAACTGGTAGATGTCTACTAGAGGTCGGTAAGATGCCTTTTATGGGTTTTTTCAGCTAGCGGAGATAAAATAGTTAAAAAATATTTCATCGACTCAATGAATTCTTCAATAGGTTTTAATTATATCTTCCAATTTTGAGATCTTAGCCTTCATGTCCTCTAAATCTTTTTTCTGTTTAATCTTTGCTTTCTCATTTTTATTCTTAGTCATATCAGTTTCATTCTGACAAGTTGAGATCTTTGTCTTCTTATGAGTCTTGAGCTCAATGTTACAGGACATACACCTTGTAATTTATGAATCAACCTCGGTAACATATCTGAACTTATTGATGGAGTCTTTATTAGGTTAGAAAAATTGGTTAGGTGCATGTTATGTTGTGCAACCAAGTCTCATGGTGTCTAAAGAAATAATGATAACATATTAACACTGTTGTTAAGTGTAGTCGAATATATGTTACAATACTTACCTCGACGTTGTAATATACTTTCCATGCATAAAAATTAACAAACATTTTTCTTGTTGCAATAATAGGAAGCATCTTGACTGTTTTGTTCATACCTGTACACAATATTCCCCAAATACTATTATCTTAAATCGATAATTCGAGGAGGATATTTTTCTATTACCTTCCTCCGGTGCCCTAGTCATAATTTAACTCTGATTGGGGAACGACGTATGATGAGGGAACGATCCCTACCAAGTCCGGTAAAACATCAAATTTTACCGAGTTGGCCAATCCTCCAGTGACGTCACCTATGCTCGTCGACTGTTAAGCTGTGATGGGAGCATTATTTTCATTTACATCATTCTCCATCCCTTAGTTCTTAATATATTTTAATAAATGAGTGAACCTTGCCCCTTTCAGACTCTTGTTCAGATATTGCTCCCTTACAAGTAAAAACCAAGTTGTTTGAGGGGGTCGTCGTAACTTCAAAAACTTGAGCATTTAGTTTTTCTTTTGTTAGAGGGGGTTAATAGAATTATGAGGGTTATATGACTTCTTCTACAGTTTCCAGAACTCAGATTTGAATAAGTTTTCTGAAGCAAAGATGGGCTGGAAATATTTAGACAAAGTTTTAGCTATAAACTCCTTGAGCTCACTGAAAGCTGCATCTCCTTTATATATATCTAGATATTATAATCGACCAAACTCTACAATACATAAAAATATTATCTTTAAAACACATGCTACCATTTTGGACAAAGTAATTTAAATGCTTAAGTGACAAGTCAAGAGAAGAAGTATCATGTTCGGCCAAAACAATTATCCTCTAAATGTTTGGTTGCTAACTTCTTTGGGTCTTGCGAGGGGATTCATTGTTGCTAAAATATATATCTCATTCATAAAAATAATCTTCTTCTTCTGCATTGTGTTTGACTCTTGAAGGTTAACTATAATTTTATGGTAGTTATATATGACAATGCAATAAAAGAGAAAAGTAACTTTTGTTGTGATTCAGGAGATCTTCATAATATCTTCAATTTAAAGGGAATACTAGCTAAGATATATGCCACCAATGAGTTAACAACAATCTTCCATGTGTTAAGATTCATCTAGCTTGGGCACAAATTTATGATCTTAAATAATCACACATTCTCGAAGTGGAGCGACAATCGAACTCTCCAATCAAGAATAAGTAGTATAAAATACTACATCTTTAGAAGTGGCGGAGGCTGATGTGTCCCTGAGAATGTGAAGTCAATTTTTCACATTTTTAGTTATATCATACTTAAACCATAGCTAGACTGAGGAATTGAGATCAATATGTGTATAGTAGATATCCATTTGGTTGTCCAATAAGACTCGATTATACCATCTTAAACCGTAACCAGTAGCATGTAGCTCGTCTTTCCGAATTGACTTACATTTTTAGATTTTTTGGTGCTTGAATGAATGAGGATGATTTAACATATGATAACTTGGCCAAGGCTTGCTGATTTTTGTTGCATACGAACTAGTACTACTTTGAAGAGCATAACCCATAGAATTGATTCTTATGAAAGTTAGACCATTCTTTAAATTTACAACCTTAACCGATTTATCAACCTTTTAACGGCTACAAATGAGCCAACCATCATCTTCCATGGAATAGGACTTGATAAAGACTACCTCTTTTTATGAAAAATTCAAAAGCTCTTCTACATTTTTCGACATATTAAAAAACTTTCATATTGTTTACATCTTTCATCTTTACTCTAGTTATTATAAAGACGGAAGATATTTAGCAGAAAGAAACTAAAAAACAAATTAAGATAAAAAACTATGACAAACTGACCAATACCGACGATTGAAATCAAGTCTTCCTCCAGCAAAGACTAAAGGTCTAGTTATTAAAAGAATTAGTCGAATCATAATCAAACTTTAAATTAACTACCAATATGATATAAATTAAAAAAAGTATATTACTTATAATAATAATTTATGTATGATTTCGTATACTAAAATCTAATTATTGTTATCAATTTATAAAATGAGAAATAACTATTATTTTATTTATAAAATTTAGGGCAAGGTTATATCGAGACACCATTTGGTTATAATGAGACCCTAAATCAATTTTTTTATTTTATTTTATATAAAATAACCATTTTACCCATCATATAAAACAACTTTTCAACCAAAAATCTACCCATTTTCTTCTTCTTCTTCGACCAAACTTCTCTCTAACACTAATTCAATACTCAAAGAATGAATTACATTAAAATCTAACCATTTTCTTCCTCTTCTTCAACCAATCTACTATCTACTTTTTAATTATGTTTTAAAAATCGACTTGTGAAACTTTCCGGTTGGGTAAATCGGCTTGCTCGGATAGGCTCATTGTGCGATTTTCTTCTTCCTTAAAGTCTTTAAGTAACAACAGTAAAGTAGTTGCGTGAATACCACGACTATACAGAAGATGGAACCGGATCCCTCGCAACAACAAGTTCAAGGGGCTCGACCGAAATCGCCGAGGTTGATAAAGAGAAACAACTCTTATCCTCTTTATCTGGAACCGGACAAGTATCTTTTGTCAAGGAGGCAGTGAACTCAACCTAATCCTGCAAGGCGCGAAAAGAACTGAAGTTTTGTAATTGTTGGTAGAAAATTTGAATCGTATTAATGTACTAGATAACCCTTGTGTTTATACTACAAAATCTGTATAATTTCTGTATTTATCCTGAGTGTTTTATTATAAAAAATATAAAAAGGATAGAAAGAGATAGAAAGAATTAAGAATTTAAATCGAAATAATTTGTTTGTTTGATTGAATTTTAATAATTAAAATCCAATTGTGTTTTAATTGAATTTTTTCGCCTTTTGTGAATTTATCAGTGTAATATATGATCGACACTTTTCATCGGAATTAGAAAGAGAGAAGAGAGGACAGAAGACAGAGAAGAGAGATAGTTTTCATCAAAATTAGTTAGAGAGAAGATAGTACAGAATACAAAGAAGAGAGATAGTTTTCAGCGGAATTAGAAAAAGAGAAAAAAAGAAGAAAGATAGTTTTCAATTAGAAAAAGAGAAGAGATGACAGAGAAGAAGAGAGATAGTTTTCATTGGAATTATAAAGAGAGAAGAAAAGGCAGAAAAAAGATAATATTCTTCAAAAAAGGTTTATATATTAAAATTGTTTTAATAAAATTTGGTATCTTATGTCAAAGTATTATACGATCCCATTATAACCGGTCTCGATTTAGTGTTATCCTAAAATTTAAAATTTAACCATTGTCTATGGAAATTTAATATTTTAGATAAATATACCCATCAAACTAACTAAATAAAATATAACATGTTTCCTATTAGAATTATCCTAAAATGATTAAGAATAATTAATATTACCAAATTCATAATCCCTTTTAAGTTTAAATTAAATATCCAATGATTTTTTATGACTATTATAATAATAATAATAATAATAATAATAATAATAATAATAATAATAATAATAATAATAATAATAATAATAATAATAATAAAACTAGAAAGGTATTCTGGTAATTTCGAAAGACCCCTAAAGGAGTATAATCTCCGTCTTCTCTTGCAGCTGGCAGTAGTCCATACGGTAGTAGTAGTACTAGTAGTATGTACAGACTAGAGATTCTAGAGAGATAAACCACTCTCTCCCCAATGAACCCCAGGAAGCAAAAAACCCGAACCTCCGCCTCCAATTCCAAACCTCCAACACCGGAATGGATTTCCGAAGCAGTCAATGGCGGATCGCTCCGCCACGTCGACGTTCACACCGGAATCAACGGTTGGGCTTCACCTCCCGGCGACGTCTTCTCTCTCCGATCCACTAATTATCTCACTAAACGCCAAAAATCCCCTGCTGGTGATTACCTCCTCTCTCCAGCCGGTATGGACTGGCTCAAATCGAGCACCAAGCTAGAAAACGTACTCGCTCGTCCCGATAACCGTATCGCTCACGCGCTTCGGAAGGCTCAATCTCAAGGGAGATCGATGAAGAGCTTCATCGTCGCGGTTAATCTTCAAATTCCTGGTAAGGATCATTACAACGCGGTATTCTACTTCGCAACTGAAGAGCCAATCCCCGCCGGTTCGCTTCTTTACCGATTCGTTAACGGAGACGATGCTTTCCGTAATCAGCGGTTCAAAATCGTGAATCGGATCGAGAAAGGACCGTGGATCGTGAAGAAAACGGTTGGGAATTACAGTGCTTGTTTGCTTGGTAAAGCATTGACGATCAATTACCATAGAGGAGAGAATTATTTGGAAATCGATGTTGATATCGGTAGCTCGGCCATTGCTAATGCGATTTTGCACCTTGCGTTAGGGTATGTAACTCGTGTGACGATCGATATGGGGTTTGTTGTGGAGGCACAAGCTGAGGAGGAATTGCCGGAGAGATTAATTGGGGCTGTTAGGGTTTGTCAGATGGAGATGTCTTCGGCTTTTATTGTACAAGCTCCGCACCAACCTGGTGCGACTACGGTGACGACGGCGGCGCGTGGAGTTGGATTAGCTAAGGTTAATCACGACGATGACGATGAAAAAGTAGATGGGAAATGCTAACGAGGTGAATCCATTTTTTTTTATAATTAAAGATTTATAAAAAGAATATATTATGCATTTCTTTGGTGCTGTTGTAGTCTACAACTTGTAGATACTAAAATGAATAAAAAGAAAATACTTTCACATTATTTTATCTGACTTGCTAGTGTGAATGAACCGAAAATATCGCCGAGATTGTGAATTTTGTTGAATCCACAATAGCTTTACTTTCTATGTTACGTTTGGGTGATAGGGAAGGTGGAAATATGAATGAATTTTGAAGAGTAAAAAGATTACGAATGTTTTTTTTAAAAAATGTCTTTTTTTGGTATTGAAAAAATTCTAGAGGTTGTGTGGTGGCAATTAGGATTTTTATTGGGTTCAGAATCTATTGAATTATTGGAATAATGTTATTTGAACCGTTTATAAATGGAGTTTTAAAGTTGTTTTAGGGCTTTTGTTAAGTCATTGGACTATAACACTTGTTGCATTCGTGCCACTACCTTTTAAGTGTTTCCAAAACGAGTTATCTGTGTTTCAGATCGTTGCATTCTTGCCACTGGCGTGTGCAAAAGCACAGAATGCTGACACGTGGCACCCCAAAATACACCAATTTGTTACATATATGGTCACTGGTATTTCTCTTCCAGAAACACCCCCATTCAGTTCACCCCTTTCAATTTAACCTTTTTACTTTTTTACTCCAAGAATTTAGTGTTCCCTTTTAATTTTTACTGCCTCTTTAATTTTTTACCCATACTAATATATTTACCCACTGTGAAACCCATTTGCCCACTGTGAAACCCATATGCCCATCATTTACCCAATATATCTACTTCTTATTCAGTTGCTTTGAAACCCTAATTTTGAAACTTCGCCATAGTCTCCTTCAACAATTCTGTAATACCCTAATTTCCTTCTTCACCCAGCCTCTTTTACTGTATTAAGTCTAAGCTTAAAAAACGATGAATACAGTCGAATTAAATTAAAACATGCCAATAAAAAACAGTTATTTGCAATAAAAGATAACCCAAGACAAGACATACACACAGCTTCTACTGCAGAGAATCACTGCGTCGTCTCCAACAAGCCAAAAATACAAAAAATAAAAAAAGCAAAAGAAAAAAAGCAACTCCTTTAGAGAGGGAGACGCAGAGAAGAAAGAACCTAAAGATTGAAGAACAAGTTTAAGTAATTCCCGTGTCTTTTTCTCCAAGCCATTAATTACTACCTTTTTCATAACACCACCAAACCTTCCTCTGTTTCTTCCATTAAAGCTTTTCCACCTCCAACTCTCATGAGGAAACCATTACCATTACTGCTCCTCTCTTCTTTTTTCCCCTTCACGAGAAATCAAGACAAGGAAACAGCTCAAACCCTTCTTTTCTAATCTCTCTATAAAATACAAACTTCTATTTCCTCTGATATTCTTCACTCCAACCTTTTCCAAAGTAGAGAAATCCAAAACCAAGACGACGACTATAACTCGCATTTTAATGGTTTTCTGTCTTCTTCTTCTTCAATGGAGTGTTTATGCAAAAGCGATGTTAAACCCACTTAATTTTCTAGCTCTGCAATCGATCCGTAGAAATCTTAATGATATGCCTGGTTCAAATTTCTTCTCTTCGTGGGATTTCACTTCCGATCCATGTAACTTCGCCGGCGTTTTCTGCAGCTCAGATAAAGTCATCGCTCTCAATTTAGTAGCCCACATTCGCAAAACTCTAAATTAGATATTTGTTTTGATGTATAGGAGAAGAACGACATTGTTAGGGGTTTGTAGAAGATGGCTGGGTGAAGAAGGAAATTATGGTATTACAGAATTGTTGAAGGAGGCTATGGCGAAGCTTCGAAATTAGGGTTTCAAAGCAACTGAAGAAGAAGTAGATATATTGGGTAAATGATGGGCAAATAGGTTTAACAGTGGGCATATGGGTTTAACAGTGGGCAAATGGGTTTCACAGTGGGTTAATTGTTGGAGTAAAAAAGTAAAAAGGTTAAATTGAAGGGGGTGAACTGAATGTGGGTGTTTCTGGAAGAGAAATATCAGTGACCGTATATGTAACAGATTGGTGTACTTTGGGGGTGCCACGTGTCAGCATTCTGTGCTTTTGCACGCGCCAGTGGCAAGAATGCAACTATCTGAAACATAGATGACTCGTTTTGGAGACACTTGAAAGGTAGTGGCACGAATGCAACAAGTGTTATAGTCCAGTGACTTGACATGGTTTTTAGCCGTTGTTTTAGGTTGCATTCTTGTTTATATTATTTTTATAAAAAAATCGTAATTTTTAAATAGGGTTGTTGTTAAGACACATATAGTAATTTGCTAAATTCGATCAATAATGTTATTAGACAGTCTACCATCAGAGTTTTAAAACCAGTTTAATTACTGATCGAGATTAAATTCGATATATTATTGGTCTGACTTAAGATATTCTCATCTAACTTTTAATCAAAACAAACTATATCAAAACGCCCTATTCTTCGTGGATATTCTAATTTGATTTGTGTTAAAGGGCGTAAAATTGCGATGGGAATCACATTAATTAATTGTATTTATATATAAATGTGAAATGATGTAAATATAAAAGTTATTTTTAGTAAATGTTTTGTTAAAAATCACATTAGTTCTTTGTGTTTCACGTTTGTATCAAACTTAGTATTCTACGTTCACTTTTGTTTTCCACTAATCTTTTATATTTTAGAAATTTGTATTATTAGTTATTCCGCGTATGTGAGTGATGAGAAGCTGGCACATAACACCTCAAACATCCACATTTTGTCTCATTATTGATCTTCTAAAATGTTTCTAACTATATCCGTTAGCTCCTACCGAGATTATACTATTTACTATTATTATTTACCATTTACCATTCACCTTATTTTTATATTTATTAATTTACTATTATATTAGGTTGTACCGTGTTAAAAAAATTAACCCAACAACACAATTGAATTAGGCCCGAATCTTTAATTTCAAACATCTTAGTTTAAACATGAAATTAGGATCACAATAGAGTAACATTTCATTTGACACACAATTGTGAAAATGTATAATTCGTACAAAATTCGTTTTGCAACTATATGAAATTTATAATTTAAAAAAGTTCGGAGCGTTTACCACTAAAACTAAGATTTTTTGAACATATAAATATTTTCTTCAACCATAATCAAGACGAAATCAAAATCTTATAAAAATCCCATTTCAATGGAGCACATTCACCTCCACGCCCCTCCATCACTACGTTTGACAGTACGATGTATGCCGAATTAGAGAAGAGTAAAAATGGTTACCATACAGATATAAGAGAACTACAATCTTTGTTGTTATCCATGTGAACTAAGTGACCTTCGGTTGTATGGTTCTCATTTCACCTGAATCAAATAAACTCCATATAAACCCTATTATTTTAAGAATTGACCGGGTTCTTGTTAATATAGATTGGGATGATTCTTTTCCCATGTCCATTGCCCATTATGGACATGCCCGCTCTTCCGATCACTTTACTGTTAAACTTATTTTGGGTTCCCATATGCCACGTACTAAAAAACCTTTTAATTTTTTAATATGTGGCAGACCCATCCTTGTTATACAGAGCTGGTTTCTTCCTCATGGAACCTTCCAATCTAAGAGCATGGTATGAGATTGGTTTCCTAAAAACTTACGCGGCTTCAATTTGGCCTCTATGACCTTAATCGTAAGGGTTATAACGATATAAGCTCTAGGGTGTCAATTTCTTAAAACCAACTTTTCTCGACCCAAACTCTTGTAGTTAATGATCCCTTGAATCCATCTCCAGTCTCTGCCGAGATTGTTGTTTTTTCTTTCTATATCTCCTTTAGTCATGCCGAAAAATATTTTTATAAACAGAAGTCTAGAGAGACATGACTTAATCTTGTGGATTGTAACACCAAATTCTTTCATAATTGTATCAAAAACCGAATTCTAAAAAATAAAATAGTCTCGATCTCTAATAATAATGAGGACTTTTCCACTTCTCCAAATGGGGTGGCGAGTGTCTTAGCAAACTATTTTTCTAACCTTCTTGGCTCTAAGTTTCTCCCCGGATACCATGGGCTCACTCGTATATCCTCACTTATTTCTTCTAAAGTGAATCCTCAGGACCGGTATTCAATGATTCATCATGTTACTTGCGCTGAAATAAAAAAATGATCTTTTTTTAGTATTGATAGTGATAAATTATGTTCCCAATGGCTTCAATACAGGTTTTTTCAAACATTCGTGGAATATCATAAGAAAATTTCAATATAGTTTTGACATGCATTTTCTTTTTTGAATGTATTTCCACTAGCCAAACAAATTGTTTATATTCACGTTTTATAGGACTCATGGTCATGACTAGTAAAACCATGTTTTTAAATGGCTCGATAAAGCATGTGATTATATTATTTATTCTATAATTTGAAACCAATAGAATTATATGACATAAAGACCTAATATGATTTTTTTTATTAAAATTGGGTTTGCATTTAATTTTAACTATATTAATAGTTGTCATGTTAGCATATGCATTATCAAAAGAAAGTGACATAATTTTATCTTCAGCATTAAGATCAATCATATATTGTAAAAGATCTTTTGAAATTTGTTGAGCATTGTGATTAATAATAACACAAAAATATATAATTATTTTTTTGAAATACCCATTGAAGATCAATCCAATGTAAAATAACACATACGATATCAAAATCAAGAGATGTTATGTCACTAGTCAAAGAAACTTTCTAATGAACTAAAAATAAAACCACTATTAATTTGTTTTTGGTTTATAAAATATCGGATGAAAATTATTTGCATAGAGCTACTTACGATATTGCACGAATGTTTTCTAATAATTTTCTAATAATGTTTTTTTTTCATTTTGTTAAAATTTTCACGAATAATATAAAATTCTTGAAACTTAAAATATTTATGTGAAATTAGTTGATGTTAATCAATAAATATTATTGTGTAAAAAGCTCGGTTTGGATACTTAATTTTTAGTTTGACTATATGTTATCCTTTTCAACAACTTTCTCGTCACCTGCACACCGGCTCGTTTTGTAAGTTTAAAATATATTTTTTTCTTTCATATTGTTGAATTTTTTTAATTTTCAGGAATAATATGAAAAATTTAAATCTTAAAATATTTACGTGAAACTAGTTGATATTAACCAATAAATATTATTGTGTAAAAGCCTTGGTTGATACACTTAATTTTTAGTTTGACAATATGCTTTCATTTTCAACAAAATTCTTGTCACCTGTACACCGGGTTCGGAAGTATTCAGATTTTGTGAAAAGTGTTCCCCAATTGGTGTTATTGAGGTCACCACAAATTATAGGATAAAAAGAGGACAAATTGAAGTTGATCTAAGTAGAAAAGAGAAGTCTACTGTGATGAATTTTTTTAAAATGGTCAACTTGAGCGTAAGAAGCCAGCCATAATCTGTTGGGAAATGAAGTGGATAAATCACCCAGAAATGTGTTGAGAAAAAAAGTGGGCTATTAGGAAACCAAATGGGAGACTCTTGGGAGATAAAGTGGGAACTGGCCCACTATGGAAAACATAGTAACTCTTCGACAACACAAGGGCTGAGTTTTTTTACTTGTACAAAAAGTCTAACTTGGCTTGCATTTTCAAATGTGCTGAATATTTTCCTACATAGGGTGTTAGTTGGAGAGAAAATATTGGAAATAAGGGGGTTTCTCAATCTAGGCCTTGTAAACAACAAAGGGTGCAAATTTAAATATTACAAACCACTGTTCAAAATTCAAATTCAGAACCACTACTCATGCAACTGCTGCTCTTCCACCATCCTTGGGGGTAAATTACTCCTTCAACCGCCTCATCAATCTCGCATTGCTGGAAAAAAAAATCACAAACAATATGATTCAAAGAAGTTAGATGATCGAGAGGTCACTACCCATGATATTTAGCTGTTTTGGGTACAAAACAGGAAAATGAGAACATGGTACAGATGAAAGGGAAGAAACAAAATGAGAACACTTGTTTCCCGATTGGTGTTATTGAGGTCATACACATTAAAGGGATATAGGGAGGAAAAACCAAAGTTGATATAAGTAGAGAAGAGAAGTCTACTGTGATGAATTTATTGAAGGACTTTTCAAATATAAGTATGGATCAATTATTAGACTTTGCTGTCTCATCTCAACCCAGTAGGGATAGACATTTCATGAGAATATTATTTTAGATTGCACATTGCCATTGTTTTTTCAATCTTTCTTTGCCCTTCTACTGGAGATAAAATTGAACCAAGGATCCTCCTTTATCTTAACAATGTGTCTTTAAACTGGTAAAATTTTCATGGAGATCTTTAATGTGAGAGTTTTTGTACTCTCTTTTGACCAATATATCATTGATATATACTTCTATATTATGTCCAAATTTATCCATGAACATCTTGTTCACCATTTTTTGGGAAGTAGGGTCTGTGTTTTTTAGCCCTAAGGGTATTAACATATAATAATACAGCCCATATTTCATGGTAAGTAAAGTTTTCTCTTGATCTCGTGGGTCCATTTTGATATGGTTGTATCCGGAATAGACTTCAATGAATAATAACATCTCGTGACCTGCGGTGGCATCAACGAGTTGGTCTATGCATAGTTGGTCTATGCATAGCAAAGGAAAAGGGTTCTTCTGATATGCGCGGTTGAGGCTCATGAAATTGATACATATTCTCAATTTCAAGTGTTGGATTTTATGTGAAATCACGAAGTGGCATTATACACGATTTCGCGACAAAAAACAAATCTATGAAGGATATTTCTTCTAAAAAGAATCTCAGAATACTATTGTTTTTTTTAAGACGAACAAAACCAAATCCATGAAATATATTTTTTTGTAACTTTTTTACTGTATTTCGTTATGAAAATAAGAGACATCTCGTTGCAAAATTAGTCTCAGAGATTTTTTTAAATGTCATATCTTTCAAACCGTAGTTAAAAATCGTAAATACCATTTATTTTATTTTTTAAAGACGAAGATCCATTAAAGATCTTTTTGATTTTTTTTACTGCATTTGGTTCCAAAAATAAAAGTAATATTGTTACAAAATTAGTCTAAAAATAGAAATTGTGCTACAGTTACGTAATTAAGAGTAATTTGATTGCAAAAAAACAATTATGTTCCAATTGCGTAATTTAAAGTAATTCGGTTGAAAAAAGAAACTATTTTTAGTTGCAAAATTAAATGCAAATGAATTGCGTAAATTAGAAGAAAAAGTAATAAACTCTTGTCTTCAGATACGATTCCATTAGTAATAAACTTTTGGATATTGTATCTCTAGTCTTGACTTACTACGACTGATATTTGGAAACTTTTTTCAGTGTTGACTTCCATTTCAAGAGTTGTTACTATAGACAGACATTCTTGTATAATAATCCAAATGTATACTCCGGAATATGCAATAGTAGCCAGTGAATCAACCATTGAATTTAATATATTTTTGCACATTTAAGTAAATAAAATTAAAAAGTTGCGTAAATATGACTTTGGTTGTAAAAACAACAAGTGTGTTGCAATTTTGTTTAAATGTCATATCTTTCAAACCATAACACCAAAAAATTATAATCTCAAAATATTATTGGTTCTTTTTTTAAGACGAGCAAAACTAGATTCATGAAAGTTTTATTTTTAGTTTTTCACTGCAGTTGGTTGCAAAAATATGAGTAATTTGTTTGCGAAATTAATTTGATATTTTTTTTTGTTTTAAAATGTTGGAATTGATTTAATTGTTTTAATTATCTTATTTAATAATTGGACGTTACATCAATTAGTATTTTAGACGTCACATCAATTAGCATTTTAAACGTTACCATTCAGGTCAATAAAAGCTATCATTTATTGACTGGAATATGCAACGCTTCTTGTAGGCTATTTAAAGCCATTTTATGCTACAGTTTAATACATTGAGTCTTATTCTCTCTCCATATTACTCTTTGATATTTTAACATGGTATCAGAGCAAGGTTGAGTGAGAGTGAGGTATGTGTGTATGAGTGAAACACAAAAAGAGTGAGGTATGTGGTGTGGATAATAATCGCCTGAGGGTAGGCTAGTAATTTTAAGTGGAGTTTCAAGGTGGTGTAAGGGTGTTTAACGGTGGAGAGATAATTAAGCAGCTTGGTAGCAGTTAAGTTTCATTACCCATAGTTAATGCTGGTGGTTGGGTATTTATAGTGTGATGTTTGGGCCCTTATGGGCTTTCGGGTCATGTTTAATGGACCCGGGTCATATTTAAAGACCCATGAGTTCTAAGCAGGAGGGCAAGTAGCTTAGTCAAGAAGTGTTTAGGTTTTTTAGTACTTTAGTCATAGTTCGAACATCCTTAAGTTTACAGTGTTCAAAGTGATCTGTCCGGTCCGAATGATCTGTCCGATTTATGTGCTTGTAGCTTGTCCGGTATTCGGGGAGACTTAGGTTGATGTGCCCTTCCGGGGAGCATGCTGAATTCGGACTCATCAGGAGCCCCTTTTTTAGGTGTTTGAACAAGTGTCCTTGTCAAAGAATTGAAAAACAGTCCGATTGCATGAAGTGGTTCTTAATTCGGACAGAGTTGTGGGTATACTCGGACAGATTAAACGTTACGAATTCCAAACGGTTTTTGCCAGAGTTAGTGGGACACGTGTCGCTTTCTGATTGGCCACTCCAGCCGTTTTTTCACCTTGAATTTCGCACCATCTTCTTTTACAAGTAACCTCTTTAATTGCCAATAATGACATCAACGCCGTCTTTTAATCATTACCCAACTTTTCGGATTCTCGTAGGAATCAACTTCTTTTTCTTCAAATCTACTATAAATTCACATTCATTTTTTACTGTTTTACTATCTCTCTCAAATCTTACTCTGCAATTTTACTCAGAGCTTTCTCTCTCTAGAACAAAAATTCCCTTGGCTGTTTTATGTTTACAGCAAGAACAACATTGATTAAAGGTGGTTGGCTTAACCTTTCAGAGTTGGAGAAAGCACAAAGGGTCGAGAAGGAAAAGCGAATAGCAGCAGGGCTACCATCGTCACCTGTTGAGAAACCAGCCTCCTCTGTTGCAGAATCTGATAGAGGCTCATCCTCTTCCAAAGGTACCAAGCCCCAAAAGCTCTTTCAATCCACCCTTTCTCCCATTGTATCTAGATCCTCAGTTCAGGAGTCAAGACCTGCTGTTGAACCAAGAGTCACCGCTACAAGTGTTAGGAAACCCTCACCTTTTATTGCCATGGGGTCTGATTCTGACCACTCCCCGGAGAAGTTAGTCATTAAGAGGCCTAACCGGTTAGTCAAAGGACTAACCTCGAAGAATATTCCCTCGAAATCGGGGGCAAAAAATAGTGACTCTGGTTCTGGAGTGCCCTTTAGAGCTCCCCGGGAGAGGCTGTCCGGTCCGGAAGCCAGAAGCCCGGCACCCCCCAGAGAATCTTCTGCCTCGGAAACTCAACTCGAGGTGAGAAGTCAGACAAATACGGGCAGGCAACAGTCCGAAGGGCAGGCTATGCCAAGCATCAATCCTCCGCGCACCACTTCCACAGAAGTCCCTCCAACAATTATGGAGGAGAGAATGGAGGACTCTACTGAAGAGGTCCCCTTTGAGTCCGAGTCCTCCGGACAGGCTGATACCACTGCTGCTGCTGCAAAAAAGGGCAAAGAGAATTTGTACCTAAGGCGTCCGGACCTGCCGGAGTGCCTTGAGGGGAGAGTGGGGCCGTGCTTCCACAAAGTCGAGTTTAAGTACCTCTTGGCCTTGCATAAGACCAAGTATGCATTCATCCATACCTCTGATCTGGGTAGAGTGCGCACCAAATGGGGGATCCCTGAAAACGTGAAGATAAGGATCCCCATTGATCCGGAGACCCCAATGGATTGTAAACGAAACGAGATAGTCTTCTTTACGGAGCTATTTAACTGGGGGCTCAGGTTCCCACTAGACCCGGAGATCGTGCGCTACTTCCACCTGGTCAAGCTCTGCCCAACACAGCTAAGCCCCAATGGTTGGTTCACCTTAATGTCATGTATTATGGCGTTTAGGTTATCTGGGATCCCTCTTCCTATGGAAGAGTTCGCTGCAGTGGCCAACCTGTGCAAGCATCATCAGTTCCCCTTCTACCATTTCAACATGGGGAACGATCTCAAGGCTGTTGATGATCTCCTGGAATCGGAGAGTAAGTGGAGAAGCCAATTCCTGTTTGTTAGTGGTGCCTGGGAAAACGGCAGGAAAATCAAGGCCGGAGAGAACCCAAGCCTCCTCAGGAGTAGGTGGAGGAGTGACCGTAAGTTTCTGAACTTGAGTCTCTGTCCGTTTTTTTTTAAGTTAAGTTTTTATTAACCAATTTCTCTTCTGTTCTATCAGAGCTGCCAAAGGAGTTCGAGGACTACCTGAAGGCCGGACAGACTACCTGTGGCAAAATCAATGCTTGGGCCGCAGAGAATTGGGAGAATCGATTCCATAAGGCCTTCCCTCTTGGGAATCTAGCAAGGTCTCACCTGTTGAACACCACAGGCCGAAGAGACCTAACTTGGGAGGAGTTCACCACCCAGCCTGATGAAGACATTGTGCTGAGAAGGTCCCATGAGCTGGATGGGACACTCTGCCTGCCTGCCCGGGCCAAAGCCCCAAGCAGAATGAAGGGCAGAAGAAAAGGCAAGAAGGTGGCAGGTGATGCTGAGAAGGATGCCCCAATAGAGCCAGAGGGGCCAGCCCAAGTTCAAATTGATGCAACCCTCTTGCAGGTGGTGGAGCAGGAGACGGAAAGGCAGGAAGTAGACCTTCCAAAACCTCCAAGGGCTCCCAAGAGGACTCGCAAACAAGCAAGTGAAAGCGCTGACCGGGTAGTTAAGAAGAAAAAGACTTCACAAGGAGATGAGCTCGCTCTCCGAGATCCGGAGCCCTCTTTTTCCACTGGCCCTTCAGACCCAACGCTGGCCGAAGAGATCCCCATAGAGTTTCACACTGATGAAGTCGAGGGGGGAGAGCTCAACTTGGATGAAGTGGACATCACCGGTCTGGGCAGGCTTGGTGAATATTTCCTTGGCCTGCCCAGAGACGAGTTCGCAGGGCCCTACATCCCTCCGAGCAGCTCCAATACGGTCAACTTTAACGGTAAGACTTTTATGGTTTCTAGTGAGAGGGACCCTATAGCCCATTCCCTGCTTAGTAATGTGCAGCCAGTTCTTACAATGGAAAGACAAGTCCGGAGCCAAGCAGACACCATCAAAGACCTCAAGTATGAGAAGGATAAGCTGTCCGAAGACCTCCGCATTGCTACCACCAATGCCGATTTACTTAAGGAAGCACACGAGGAGCTGAAGAGGAGTCATGATGAGAGCAACACAAAAGTTGCCACCCTAGAGCAGACCATAAAAGATCTCTAGGAGAAGTTGTCTGGTATGGAGAAAGATCTCACGGTCTCACGGGGAGAGACCACTGCAAAGGAGAAGCTCATCACCAACCTGACCACTGGCAAGATTGCTTTGGAAAACGCAGTGACTCAGGCTGCTGAAGAGAAGGCTGCTTTGGTAAGAGACCAAGAGGCCACAATCAAGGCCAAGATCAACGCCTATGCCAGGGAGATGACACAAAGCGAAGAGCTAATGATTCAAAGGGTGAAGTCTGATATGGTTCTCCTTTTTCACGAAAAATTCCTGAAGAGGAGACTGGGGGACTTATGGCTCTATGTGGATGATGATGACCTTCCATATTATACTATGGTTGATGAGGGATATTCCGGTGAGTCCTCTTCTGATAATGAAGAGAAAACCGGAGAGAGCCCAGGTGAAGAGGAGAATGATCCCAAGGGAAAAAAAATGGTCGAAGGGGGGAGCGACATCAAATGCAAGAAAGTAGATGAGGGTGAGCCATCTTCAAAGGCTCAAGCTTAATTTATTGTGTACTTTACTTATCCTTTACTCAAACTAAAGTCCTTGGGAGGCCAAGGCACTTATTTTTGTTGTGGTGTCCGGTATTATTCGGACAGATTTTTTGTACTGTGCCCAAACTTGTTTAAAAAGTCCTTGGAAGGCCAAGGCAATTTTAAGTTGTTGAATGAATGTTTCTATTTTGCTCAACCATTATCTTCTTTCATTATTTGTTTTAGTTCAAATAGCTGGAATTTAAGTAGCTTTGAGTTATTGCATTGTGAGAGTGTTAAGATTCTCCGGCTAGAGTTTAAATAGCCCTTAGACCTTTTAGTCAGGGTAGTATGATAAGAGATAAAATTTTGAAAATACTTAGAGAATTTTGAAGAAGGCACCAAATTTCATTGAAAGCTCTCCGTGCCACCGAAGAGGGGAAGGTATGCCCCCAAATATTTACATGGATGTTTAAACAAGTAAATATTTATACAAGTGTTATTCCAAGTACATTCGAAGGTGTTCAATATTCCAAGGGTGAGTTAAAACCCTGCCATCTTTGTCTTCCAACCAATAAGTCCCAGGCTTGATTTCTTTCAACCACAGTATAGGGACCCTCCCAGGTTGGGGCCAACTTTCCGAAGAGCTTTTCCTTAGTATGCAAGAAGACCTTCCTTAATACTTTATCCCTGGTTGGAAATCTCTTCTTTTAACCTTAGAAGCAAACATGCTTCTCATCAAGCCCTGATAGTGTGCCACTCTAAGATGAGCTTTAACCCGTCTTTCTTCTATCAAATCAAGTTGATTTCTAATTGCCATTTCATTAGCGTGTCCGGAGAAGTTGTGAATACGAAAGGAAGGGAGTGTTTTCTCTATGGGAGCTACTGCATCCATTCCATAGACTAAGGCAAAGGGAGACTCTTGTGTTGCAGCCCGAGGCGTTGTCCGGTAGGCCCACAAGACCTCTTGTAGATAACTAGGCCACTTCCCAGTAGCCCCTTCTAGATTCTTCCTTAAACCGGACAGTATAGTTCTATTAGCCACTTCAACCTGCCCATTGGCTTGTGGGTGGAAAGGTGAAGAAAAGCAGTGTTGTATACCCCTTGAGGCACAAAAGCTTTCCATTTCTCTATTGTCAAACTGTGGCCCATTGTCTGTTGTTATCTTCTGTGGGACACCAAATCTGCAACATATGTTGGACAGAATGAATTTTATGACAGCTTTCGATGTTGTCCCTGCCAGGGGAGCTGCTTCTATCCACTTTGAGAAGTAGTCAATAGCCACAATTATAGTCTTACGCCCTCCGGATGCCACAGGGAGAGGCCCAACCAAGTCCAATCCCCATCGAGCAAAAGGGATGGGCTCAGAAATTGACTCCAAGGGAATGGCTGGTACATGAATTTCATTGCTGTACCTCTGGCATGGGTCACACCTTCTTACCAGCTCCTTAGTATCTTTCATGATTGATGGCCAATAGTATCCGGAGAGTAACACTCTTCTTGTTAAAGCTCTGAATCCACAATGGGCTGATCCCTCACCATCATGTAATTCGGAGAGGACCATTTGTGACTCATTATCCCCTAAACAGCGTAGAAGAGGTTTACTATAGGATTTTTTGTACAACACTTCTCTCAACATAATGAAACCACGAGCCTTGTGTTTCAATGTTCTGGCTTGTGACTTATCTGAGGGCATAATACCATCGGACAGATATTGTATGAGTGGAGATCTCCAGTCTTGAGGCCGGCTCACTTGTATTTCAAAAACCTCCTCTTTTCCACCCTCACTGAGTTGAATAGAAGGGCTTTCAAGCACATGGATCCATGGGTAGGACTCCGTATATGCTATTGTTGCCAATGAGTCTGCTAGCTCATTTTCTGCCCGGGGAATATGCTCATAGACAACAGCTTTAAACTTTAGCGCTTCATTTTTGAGGAGTAAATATTTTACTAACTGTTCCTTTCTAGCCTCAGATTTGCCTAAGGCACGGTGGACAAGTAACTGGGAGTCACTCAAAAGCTTGACCCTTTTAGCCCCACAGATGTGGGCCAATTTTAACCCAGCTATAGCTGCTTCGTATTCGGACTCGTTATTAGACGCGCTGAAAGCAAAACAAATAGCTTGGCACATGTTGTCCCCATATGGGGAAGTGAGACATATTCCTGCACCACATCCCATGGTGCTAGACCCTCCGTCTGTTCGGACAATCCACACTTTCTTGTCTTTTGAATCAGTAGGTTGCTCTGAATCCCTATCGGAGTGGAATTCAACCAGAAAATCAGCCACAACTTGGGCTTTTACTGCTGTTCGGGGGGCAAAGTCTATGTCGAAGTCCCCCAACTCCACTGACCACTTTGTCATTCTGCTTGAAATTTCTGCTTTTTGAAGGACATTCTTTAAAGGGAAAGATGTCCGAACGACGATAGGATGAGCCTGGAAGTAAGGCCTCATTTTTCTTGCAGCTATCACCAGAGCTAATGCCAGTTTTTCGAGTTTCAAGTAACGCCTCTCAGCATCAATCAAGCTTTTACTGATGTAGTACACTGGGTAGGGACAACCATCGACCTCTCTTACCAACACAGCACTGATGGCACAACTTGAAACGGCCAGATACACAATAAGAGTCTCCCCGTCAACTGGTTTGAACAAAGTTTTAGGAGAGGAGAGATGTTTCTTGATTTCATTGAATGCCTCACCACACTGCGGGGTCCATTCGAACCCTTTTTCACCCTTCAAAGTTTGAAAGAATGGAGCACACCTGTCCGAAGACCTGGAGATGAATCTGTTCAAGGCAGCTAATCTCCCCGTCAATTGTTGTACTTCTTTAATGTTTCGAGGGGGCTCCATCTGAAATAAGGCATTGAGTTGGTCCGGGTCGAGCTGTATTCCATGCTCACTTATGATATACCCTAAGAACTTCCCGGACTGCACTCCGAACACACACTTTTCAGGGTTTAGTTTTAAATTCACTTTTGCCAAGTTGGCAAAAGTTTCTTGGAGATCGGACAAGTGCAACTGCTCATCCACGCTTTTCACCATCATATCGTCAATGTAAACCTCCATATTTCTTCCAATTTGATCAGCAAATGCCTTGTTGACTAACCTTTGATAAGTAGCCCCAGCATTTTTAAGCCAAAAGGAATCACCTTGTAGCAATGTAGACCCCTATCAGTGACAAACGTGGTATGTTCTTGATCTCTTGGATCTACTTGGATCTGATTGTACCCGGAGAAGGCATCCATGAAGGAGAGCAGTTTGTTCCCAGAAGTAGAGTCTACTAACTGATCTATCCGGGGAACCGGATACAAATCTTTTGGGCAAGCTCTATTAAGATCTCTGAAGTCAATGCACATGCGCCACTTGCCATTTTTCTTCTTTACCAGGACAGGATTTGCAGTCCACAAAGGATATTGAGATTCTTTAATATGCCCCATCTTTGTGAGTCTGTCAACCTCTTGTACTATGACATCCGCCTTTTCTTTCGAGAAAGCTCTTCTCTTTTGAACCACTGGTGCCACATCTCTTCGGACAGATAGGTGATGGGATATCACCTCTGATGGAACTCCAGTAACATCAGCATTGCACCAAGCAAAAACGTGCTGATGGTCTTTCAAAAATTTCAACATCTCTCATTTCAATATTGGTGGCATCTTGGACCCTATCTTGACACTTTTGCCTTCTTCCAAACAGTGTGTTTCAACCTCTTCAATTGGGATCAACACTCCCGGGGTCTCCCTGGGGTCATCAATCTCACCCTCACCCCCAGAAAGGCCCTCAAACTGCTATTGATCATTTATTCGGACTGCCCCCAGCGTTCGTGGAGCCAAGGCAGTGGCATAGCATTCTCTTGCAACCTTTTGGCTGCTCCGGACAACCCCAACCTGTCCCTGAACAACATACTTTAAACACTGATGGACTGTTGAAGCCACTGCATGCATCCTAGAGAGCCAAGATCTCCCTAGAATAGCATTATAGCAAGTGGGACAATCCACCACGATGAAGAGTATTCTATCCATTTTCTTGAAAGGGCCCCTGCCCAATAACACTTCTTCTTCAAACTCCCCGATCACATCGGCTGAGCTGCCCGTGAAGCCCACGATCGATCTGTCTGACTTCTGAATCACAGCTGGATTTTTCATTTTCTTGTAAGTGGTTAAGAAAAGGATATTGGCAGAGCTTCCAGTATCCACCAGAATTCGCCTTATCTCATTGCCCCCTATAGATGCTCCTATGACAACAGCATCCTCATGAGGGCCAGAAATATCTCTCAAATCATCCTCATCGAAGACTATGAATGGGAATGAGTTTGGTGATTGATAAGATGTCATGCCTCCTTCTAGCTGGGAGGCTAAATTATGAACATGCCTCTTTCTTGAAGAAGCAGTAGGAGGAGTCATCGTGTCCCCTCCGAAAATTGTAGTGACTCGAAGAACTTAATGAGCCCGGAGACTGTCCTAGAACACTCCTCTATAGCACCCACCCTATTTCGTGTTGGATCAGGATCCAAGTATTCAGATTCCACATCAAACCTTTCAACTATTACCATGGCCCCCTCCGGGGCAGCATTACTTGGACCAACCCGGTGAGTGTTATCAGGCCTGTTTCCCCCTCTTCTTTTAACATATGCACCCAACTTTCCCCTTTCAATCAAATTTTGAACCTCTTGTTTCAACGCTATGCAATCATCAGTGGTATGGCCAATATCATTGTGGTATTGGCAAAAGGAGTTGTTACGATGCTCTTTGGGAGACTGCAAGGTTGCCGGTCTCCGGTAGTGCACCTCATCTTTTGTTTTATCGAAAATGGTGGCCACGCTTTCTTTAAGTTCTGCGAACCACTCCGGTTGGACCCATGGCCCTCTTTTGTTTCTGGATTGTTGACTTTGAGCAGGAGCAGCTGGCTGAGACTGAGCTTTTGCCCTACCATGACCCTGTCCGGTTTCTCTGGCTTTGTTCCCGGACTGGTTTTGATTTGGAGTTGGTGCCACCGGGGTGGATCTCACCTGTCTGTGCACCCTGGTTTTCTTTGTTTCATCAACGTTTATTTGCTTGCCAACCTGATTTAGCAATCCCCCCCAGGTCATGGCCTTCTTTCTAGTCACCGAGTCAGCCAGATTGCCTGGGTTCAAACCTTGCCTTAGGGATGCTATTGCCACCTGTTCAAAGCAATCATCCAACCCATTCTTTGTATTTACGAAACGACTTATGTACTCCTTCAATGACTCATTTGGCTCCTGGGCACAATGGATTATTGTGTCTCCATTGCCCTTCAGCTCCTTACTCCCCACAAACTGCCTTCGAAAGGCTACCCAAAACGTATCAAAATCTTTAATACAACCCTGAGGCAGGCTGTTGTACCATTTCAGAGCACTCCCCGTAAAGGATTGGGAGAATGCCCTACAGAGTAGTTTATCATCATCATCAAAGTTCATCATGAAGTTCTTGAATTGCTCCAGATGATTATCCGGATCGGTACTGCCATCGTACTTCTCCATCTTAGTACTGTCAAACCTCTTGGGGAGGTTTCCGGACAGGATTTTAGAAGACAGTGGAGACTGCCTCCAATTCCTTCCACGACTGAACACAGTATCCTCATTGGGAGTTGCAAAGATACCTGGCTCATCGTGGAAAGCAAAGGGATCCATCAGCATCTTGTCCGTATACCTCCGGTGGTGAGATGACCCCTTTCCAATATGCCTTTTCATTCTTCCATGGTGATCTCTTTTTCTCGAATATTTCTTAACCTGTTTTTGCTTTTTCTTGGTTCGACCCTCATCACTGCTAGAGGACAAGGATTTTTCATTTCCCTCACTGTCCGAGGAGCTGTCCGAAGATTCTGAACTTGAGTCAAAACTCTCCACAGGCTTGGACCGGTGAGATTTTTTAGAACTGGCATGCGTCTTTTTGGTACTCACATGAGTTTTCGAAGCCTCAGGCTCTCTAGGGTTGTCGGTATGATGAGCAGCTGATGCTTTGGATTTTTCTTTCACGCCCATCTTGGCCTTCTCAGCCCTCAGAGCTTCTATTTTAGCCCTCAGCCTGTCACGCTCTTCGATAGTGTACTCGTCATTCTCTCCCACCACTTCGAGCAAAGCTGGTGGCACTTCTGGATTGTCTGGATTCATACAGACAGAATTTCTTGGCAGGTTTTGAATACTTGATTCAGGTACCTCTCTCCTCCAACTGTGGTCGCCAATTTGGTGTGGATAATAATCGTCTGAGGGTAGGCTAGTAATTTTAAGTGGAGTTTCAAGGTGGTGTAAGGGTGTTTAATAGTGGTATAAGAGTGTTTAACGGTGGAGAGATAATTAAGCAGCTTGGTAGCAGTTAAGTTTCATTACCCATAGTTAATGCTGGTGGTTGGGTATTTATAGTGTGATGTTTGGGCCCTTATGGGCTTTCGGGTCATGTTTAATGGACCCGGGTCATGTTTAAAGACCCATGAGTTCTAAGCAGGAGGGCAAGTAGCTTAGTCAAGAAGTGTTTAGGTTTTTTAGTACTTTAGTCATAGTTCGAACAGCCTTAAGTTTACAGTGTTCAAAGTGATCTGTCCGGTCCGAATGATCTGTCCAATTTATGTGCTTGTAGCCTGTACGGTATTCGGGGAGACTTAGGTTGATTTGCCCTTCCGGGGAGCATGCTGAATTCGGACTCATCAGTATGCATGTGTGAGTGAAACACAGAAAGAATGAGGTATGTGTGTTTTAGTGAAACACAGAAAGAGTGAGTTATGTGTATCTGAGTGAAACACGGAAAGAGTAAGGTATGTGTGTCTGAGTGAAACACAGTGTTTGAGTGAAGAAAGAGTGAGGAAAGTAACAAGAGTGTCTTGAGTGAAAAAAGTGAAGAAAGTGTTAAACAAGAGTGAAGAAAATGTGAAAATGGCATATGATTCAAACAATTTCAGTGCCCCATGTGTGCCCAAATTTGACGGAAGTGCAGTAAAAGATGTTGGATTAATCTAGGCTTAAAAATTTGAAGACAAATAATTATTTGTTTCAGTCCATCGACAAGACTATTTTGAAGACCATTACTCAAAAAGTAGACATCCAAAACAAATTTGGGAAGCAATGTAAGTATCATGGAAATGAAAGAGTGAAGCGTGCTCAACTCCAGAGGCTTCAAAGATTGTTTGAAACAGAGAAGATGAAGAAAAGTGAGATAGTTTCAGATTATTTTGGAAGAGTCATGGTCATAACAATTAACATGAGAAACTGTGGAGAAGACCTAGAAAATTTAAAGATTGTTGAGAAAATCCTGCGCACGATGGCGGATGATTTCAAATATATTGTATGTTCAATTGATGAATCAAAACATATTGATCAAATGACCGTCGATGAGTTGCAAAGCTCATTACTTGTTCATGATCATAAGTTACGACGCAAGGCCTCTGAAGAAAAAGTACAGAAAGTCGAGGGTGATCACAGTTATAGACAATATAGTGGAAGAAGTAATTTTAGTAGATGAGGAAGTAATTTCTCGAGAGGCAGAGGAATAGGTGGAAGAATATGAACTATTAGCAGAGATCATGTTGAGTGCTTCAGGTGTTACAAGCTAGGACATTATCAATATGAGTCCCTAAATAGAGAAAAAAGAGCAAACTATGTCGAGTTCGATGAAGGAACAGAATTACTTTTAATGGTTCATATGAATACCAAAGAGGTTGAAGTTAAAGGGGTTTGGTTTATCGATTCCGGTTGCTCAAATTATATGACAGGTAACAAAGATTGGTTTGTTAAGCACAATGAAAACTTTAGACATGGAGTACAACTAGGGAATAGCTCACGAATGGAGGTGATGGGAAAAGGAAATGTGAAGTTTGAAGTCGAAGGGCTGACCCAAATACTAACATATGTGTTTTTGTTCCAGAATTGTCTAATAATCTACTGTGTGTTGGGAAACTTGAAGAAATGGGTTTAACTATTTTGATCGACCAAAGAGTATGCAAAATCAACCATCATAATAAATATTTGATTATAAACTCTAGAATGACAATAAATTCCATTGTCCCAGGTTCTAAACTCTCAAAGGAATGAGCTGGAAAAGAAGTCGATGCTACTATATACAAGTAGTTGGTGGGTTGTCTAATGCACCTCATAGTTATAGGACCTGACATAATGTATGTGGTCTGCTTATTGTCTCGGTTCATGGCCAAACCAATGGAGGAACATATGCGTGCAGCTAAAAGAGTTATGCGATACTTACAAAGTACATTAGAGTTTGGCATATTTTATAAAAGAGGATCAGAGATGAAGGTGAAAACATACATAAACAGTGATTATGTTGGTGGTCTCGATGATAGAAAAAGCACTCCAGGTTATGTTTTTTATGTTCAATGAAACTGCAATATGTTGGAGCTCAAGAAAATAAAAGGTAGTTGCTTTGTCTACAATCGAATCAGAATACATTGCTGCAACATCTTGTGCTTCTCATTCTGTATGGCTCAAAGAAATTATGGAACAAATCACATCTGAACAATCCGAGTGTCTGGAAATCTATTGTGACAATACTTCTTTAATTAAACTCTCGAAGAATCCGGTGATGCATAGGCGCACGAAGCATATCGATGTTAAGTATCATTATCTACAAGATCTTACAAATCAAGAAGTTATGAAGCTGGTTTATTGTGGAACAGAAGAACAAGTTGCTGATATAATGACCAAGCCAGTGAATCTGGAGACATTTTTTTAAGTTTCGAAATTCACTTAGAGTGCAAGCACTAGAAGATTAAACTGGTTGCTTTTGAGGCATATCTAGTTTAAGAGAGGGATTTGTTAGAATTGATTTAATTGTGTTAATTATCTTATTTAATAATTAGACGTTACATCAATTAGTATTTTAGACGTTACATCAATTAGCATTTTAGACGTTACTATTTCAGTCCATAAAAGCTATTATTTATTGACTGGAATATGTAACGCTTCTTGTAGGGTATCTAAAACCATTTTCTACTGCAGTTTAATACATTGAGTCTTATTCTCTCTCCATATTAGTCTTTGATATTCTAACATAAAATGTAATATCTTTTAAAATATAGTTCCAAAAACATCGAAAATACTATTGTTTTTTTAAGACGAACAAAACTAGATCTATATCTTTTTTACTTTTTGATTATATTTGGTTGTGAAAATAGTAGTCAGATTGCGAAATTAGTCCAGAAAAGATCGTGTTCGAGTTGCGTAAGGAAGATTAATTTGGTTGCAGAAAAAAAAAAGTAATTCACCAAAAATATCCCTCATGAATTTTGTTTTGTTCGCGTGAAAAATGGAAATATATGTTTTTTTATTAAGGTTTAATAAATATGATATTTTGAAATTTAAAATAATTAATTCATGTGTGTTCATAAATATTCTTGAAAACATTTATGGCGAAACTATTTCTCCAATTAATATTTATTATTTCCTCCGTATTTGAAGACATTTTAAGCCTTGCTATTTTCTCTATTTAGGAAAAAAACCCATTTACCCTCATATAAATATAAAGTAAACACGTATAAATATAAAGTAAACACGAATCTGGTTTTAGTTTTACCACCATCCTCATGGTTTCTATTTACTATACCTCAATTAAATTCCTTCAATTTATTAACTCCACTAATTGTATTCCTTCAATTTATTAACTCCACTTAGCTCTATTAACACCCAACTGACTTGTACCCACAAGATTTAGCCATTAACACATACTGTTACCCATGATTGTACGATTTTTATTTTGTATCCATTAAATCAATCTACCTCCTTAAAAATCATGACTCATTTCGCGCACTCTCTCTCTCTCTCCACGGTCTCTTTCAAACCATGATATTTCAAACCATGATATTTCAGATAATAATTTAGTTGTTGTAAAATTACCATACCTCCATTGTCTTTCCCATTTATTAAAAAAATAATATATTAAAAAAAAACTACAACCGATTTCAAAGGCATATCTCGGAATCAGTTGTTTTAGAAAAGAAAACTCATTCCAAGGTATTCCGAGATATGCATTCGGAATCGTATCTCTTTAAAAAAACCAATATTAGGCATTTTTATTCATCAATTGGGTCAGATATAAAATCAACTCATACAAGGCCAACGACCCAATAGAGCCCAATAGCCAAGTATAGTTCATTTACATTGATTAAGAAACCCACAAAACCAAATCAAGCCTTCCTCTTCATTCCTTACTCATCAAACCCTAACCAGCTTCGACTTCTCCATACCTCTCCAGTCTTCAAAGCAGAACCAAAACAAACCAAAGCATCCAGCTTTTCTTCCTTCCCAAAATTAACCACCGCTAGAACCCATTAAGATTTAAATCAAACAAACCAATCAGAACCAATTCGAAAAAAAAACCCACGAATCATGCCCAAATAACATTACCACCAACACTTTAATGCACAATTACTTCAAACCAAAGACAAAAATCGATTCATTTCCAGCTATTTAACCAAAAACCATTAGTTGAAAGCAATCTTAAGAATTAGATCGAAACCACCATTTGTATATAATCTTAATTCCAGATCGGACAAACAACTCTTTTCTAAACCAGCCCAGAAATAAAATCGAAAAAGCCCTTTGAATCATCAACATTAAGCCAAACCCTAGCCACGAGCAAAGCCTTTTCCAAATCGAACCATGCAGCAGAACCAAATCGGACGAATACTCCTAAGACAGAAGTAAGGAACCTCAGATAGACAAAGCAGATCGACAAACGCATCAACCGATTCAGCTCCTCTGCATTCAATAAAAGGTAACAACTCATTCAACTCAGTACCTCCGAGATGTATATTTATCTCTCGACCCTGATATACTCAACCCCTATTCCTTCAAGGAATACAATAACTTTTAGTTTCGAAGGGGTTTGATTATTATCAAAATCCAACTCCTTTCTGTCTTTAAGAGTAGTTTTAGCAACCCAATTGGCTGCTTCATTCTACTCTCTAAAGACATGTCTCAAAATCATGTCTGAAGAGAGCAATTTACGACAGCAGTTAACGATCCCTTATAGATACCAAGGTGACTTATGTTTTAGAAATATTTTTATGATAATGAGCGAATCAGTTTTAATGTCGACTTTCACAATGCCTTTAGAGTAGCATAACATCAACCCATCAAGAATAACCCTTAATTCTGCAACCAGAGGATAACCCTTCCCGTATAATCTTCCATACCAAAAAATTAACAGACCACTACTATCTCAAAGAACACCACCACCACTAGATTCTCCGGAGCTGTTACAAGCTCCATCAGAATTCAGAATCGTATCTCTAAAATCGGAATTTTTAGAGTTTTGTTTTTCAAATCGGAGGTTTGATGTTTAATGAATGCAAAACTTGAAAACAAAATTAAAATACGTTCGTGTTAGTTTAGATGATGGGTTCATTTTCTATTTTCTTATTTCATTGGGTTTTAAAAGTTATAAATATCTTGTTAGAAATTTTTGAGTTTTTTTATTTGTTTTCAAAGATTTTAAATATATGTTTCAGAGCTATTATCGTGAATAATAAAAGTTTATAAAGAGATAAAATATTTTATTCGATAAAATCCCTTTTTTGTTATAAAATATTATATTAAAGCAAATAAAATTTGTATAGATATTTGGGCCACACTCCCAAAGAATATATTAGAAACTAAAAGATAAGCGTCATGAACTAAATTTATATAAACTAACGTGTTTGTAAAAAATAGAATAATAGAAAAGATAAACACAAAATATAAATTAAAACTCTAAATGAAAGATAAAATAATAAAATCACTTGTTAAACTTTCTAATTTTTTTTTCTTAAATTTCAAAATTTGATATAATTATTGATTTTATTTTTTTCCTATATAAGTATCCCTTAACTTACCCTATTGAGAAACTAAAAATCAATCCATTTTTTTAGTTAAGAGGAAACATTTTATTAATATAGAAACAATTACAAAAATAGAGGGACCATAAATGCAATTAGTCTAAAAAAACATTACAAATGAAAATAAAGGCGCAAAAAGATCCCGCCTAACCCAAACTTAAAAATCAGCCTCCTTAGAATGTGAAGCACCAGAGACAGCACTTTTAGACAACTTCATTCACCAACATCAAGCAGCCAAAACCATGAACAAACTTAGAAAGCCATCAACACCATTCTTCATCATGCTTAGAAGACACAACATCACCATCCAAACAAGACTTTTCCCTCCTTCAACAGAAACACAGCTCCATAACCTGCATGAACAACACAAGAAACTAGCAGTACCCAAGACTAATTAATCACAATGAAGATAACCTAACCCTAAACTTTCCAGGAAAGTTATAGATTGAAGACTAGTAGGGATATTTAGATGATGAAAATGAAGCTTAAGTTTACATTTAAGGGTCCATTTGGCAAGCCAATCAGCTGCCTGATTATGGACCCTTGAAATATGCTTAAGGTTCACGTTTCTATCAATAAGATTTCTACAATATCTTACATTTGGGTCACCAAAATTCGAGCCAGATCTAGCAGAAAGCTGCTTGATCAGAACTAAAGAGTCAGACTCAACATCAACACAAGTCTAGTTGTTTTTAAAGCAAAAAGTGAGGCCTTGAAGCATCGCCTCCGTCTCAGCTTGAAGAGGAGAAGCCTTGCCAATTAGATTTCCAAAAGCACAGGTTATGTCACCATCACAGTTCCTGAACAATATACCAGTAGCTGCTTCTCCATTTGGAGCACAAGAAGCGTCCACATTCATTTTCAAATGATTGTGAGCAAGATGAATCCACCTGAGGTACCTCAACTTTCTGTTCCTATCAATAGAACTACAACCAAGGGTAACACCTGCATTATCAGACTTTAACCAATGCTTATAGTTAATATTACTGGAAACTTCAACACCCTTGATGATTCTAATAACATTTTCAATGGCCATATTAGCATTTATATTCAGATTTTTATGCTTAACAGAATTCATGGACTTCTAAATCACCCAGCAAATAGCTTGGGGAATGAGCTGAGTAATATGAAACTTAAATTTTAAAAACCAAAACCAACACCTTAACAAATGACTGAGGACCATATCTCTCTTGATTCTAACATTAAAGATGCAAGCAAATCAATTCCATATTTGCCAAGTAAAAACACAGTTAACAAATAAATGGTTTTTGTCTTCACAATTGCCACAGAAAACACACTTAGATGCCATACTCACATGCTTCTTTATCATGATAGAATATAGTGCAATAAAATTGTGTAAAAGCTTCCAAGTTATAAAAGAAAACTTCCTGGGAACCTTAGAGTCCAAATCTTCTTATAAAGGCCAGAAAAATTATGAGAGGATCTTATGCTTTCCCAAGTCAACTTCATATTAAACTGATCACCCTTAGAATGCCTCTAACAGATAATATCATCATTTTCAGAAATCATAGTCTTATTAATCAACTGCATTCTATGATTATCAATAGCAGCCTGCACTTCATTCAACACCCAAGTATTATTATGCCAAAAAGAATTAACCTTAACATCAATGTACCAGTTGATGTTTTGATCAGAAGCAATGACAGGAAGACCATGCCAAGAGTCCTTCCAAAAGTCTATGTTTCCTCTGCCTAGAATCCAGGATATATTTTTATCAACTTGATTTCTTATACTACACAGCCTTCTCCAAACAGAAGATCCCTTTTTGTTAGAGTATAAAGGATGAACAATTATACAATATGTATCATTCATTACATTAGACCAAAGGCATCAATTTTTCCTGAGCTTAAACCAAAGTTTGTGAGAAAAAGCATTCTGAACATCAATGAGCTTTCTGACATTAACCCCCCTCTCCAAAGGGTTTGCAAATATAAGACCAATCAGACCAGTGAATAGACTTTTAGTTAAAATTAGTCCTCCAAAGAAATCTGTTAAAAGTGTTCTCTATCTTAGAAATAATAGCTTTAGGAATCTCACAGCACTGAATCCAATGATAAGTTATAGGCATAAGAACATTGTTAACAAGAGAAAGCCTACCACCATAAGATAACAACTTACTGTCCCACTCAACAATCTTGTCATTGATCTTATGTAAGATAGGTTTGAAGATCAAAGCTTTGTTGTGATTTGAGATAGTGACACCCAAATGAGAGATGGGAAGATAGTCCACCTCAAAGCCAGTTTGCAACTTAAGATTCTGCACATAAGAAGACTTAGAACACACAACAAGCTTAGTTTTACTTTTGTTTATAGCCTGACCAGAGGTTTGCTGATAAAGATCAAGACAGCTACTAAGAATAATAATTGAACTAGGCAAGCTATTGGTAAAAATTAAAATATCATCAGCAAACATAATGCAAGGAACAATAAAAGAGGTTCTAGAAGAATAACACATTTTAGGATTAGAACTAAACAGAATATTTAGACTTCTACTAAGAAACTCCTCACTAAGGATAAACAGGCTAGAGGAAATAGGATCCCCTTGCCTTAAACCTCTCTTCATCTTGAAATAATCAAAAGATTCACCATTAATTAACAAAGATACATGAACATTTGTAATCATTTTCTCAATCAGCTTAATAAAATCAATACTGAAACCAAAAGAATGAAGCACCTTAAGAATGAAAAGATGAGAGACCCTATCAAAAGCCTTAGTCATATCTAACTGGACAACCATATTACCCTTTTTAGGCTTTTTGTTAATGTCATAGAGAATTTCTTTTGCCAAAAGAATATTATCATGGATCATTCTACCTTTAACAAAAGCAGACTGAGCAGGAGACACAATCCTAGGTAAGATGATGGACAACATTTGATTTATAAGAGCAGCAAAAATTCTATTCATAAAAGTGCACAAACCAATTGGCCTGTAGCTATTCCACCATATATGATTAGTTGATTTAGGAACCAGAAAAATACCAGTAGCAAACATACCAGTAGGTATGAAGCTATCCTGAATAAAAGCATTAAAAGCTTTACACAAGTCCAATTGTAATGATAGACCAACAATGCTTAAAGAAGTAAAGGTTAAAGTCATCTATACCAGGAGAGCTGTCATTCTTCATACATCAAATGATGTCCCAAATCTCACCTTCAGTGACTCTACCAAGAAGTATCTCATTGTCCTCAATAGAAACAATAGAAGGAATACAATTAAAATTCTTACTATCCAGCAGCTTTTCCTCATCATTCTTGCTTTTATACGGGTCAGACATGAGAATGCTTTTAAAGAAATCAGCAGCTGACTTCCCAATCTCCTTTCTGCCCATAATCCAGGAATCACCATCCTTAACACTCTTTATTTCATTCTTCCTCCTTTTCTTAGCAGCATAGCTATAAAAAAAGCTTTGAGTTGCCATCTCCCTCATGCATCCAATTATTGAAACATTTCTGCTTTAAATAACAATCTGCATTTCTAAGGGCTTTTAAGTACATGCTATTAGCCCTGGCTAACTCAGCAACAGAATGGTTATTATTATTAGTATAGTGAAGAATTTCCATACTCTTAACCTTGCATTCAGACTCCTTCACATTGTCAAACACATTTCCAAAATACTCCCTATTCCAAATCTTTAGGCAGCCTTTGAGCCTTTTGAGCTTATACCAAAAGGTTGTGCTTGGATGACTAACAATGGGACGGTTCCAATCCTGCTCAACAACACTTAAGAAAGAATCATCAGTTGACCAAGCATTAAGATATCTAAACATCTTTTTTTAAACATTATCATTAGCATTATGAAGATTAGAAGAGATAAGGAGTGGAGCATGGTCAGAACACGTTCTGACCATGTGAAAAATCTGAGTTTCATTGAAAGTAGCCATCCACTTATCATTTATAAGAGCTCGATCTAACCTTCTCCACTTATTACTTCTAGACCAAGTAAACTTAGACCCACTATATCCAGCATCATTCAGAGTACAACACCTCACAGCCTCATTGAAATTATCCATACTAGCTTGACAAGAAGAAACACAACCCAGCTGCTCATCATGGGACGAAATAACATTGAAATATCCCACACACATCCAAGCCCTATCCTGATTACCAACAGCTCTAAGATTTTCCCAAAGATCCAGCCTCTGAACCCAGTTACATTTAGCATAAACCACAGCTAGGTGAACATCATCAGTCATACCAGGATACTCCATCACCATATGGATGCATTAATCAACATTTTGAGTAACATTTATATTAACATTTTCCATCCAGAATATCCAGATCTTGTTTGAAACATTTGCAAAACAATTTCCAAAACCAAGCTCCTCAGCAACAGCAACAATCTTATCACTCTTAGACATGGGCTCTTGAATAGCCAACACCTTAATATATTCAGATTTAACCATAGTTTTAAGTCTTCTCAAAGTGGGTTTGTTATTAACCCCTCTAGCATTCCAACTAATCATTCTGATCATTTTCAGAATATGACTTGTACATTCTGTCCCTTGAACTAAGAGACTTGATAGTTAACTTACTAGTAGACCTTCATTTTTTTGCAGATTTCAGCCTGTAGGATATTATATCATTAAAGCTTTGCTGTGGAGAAAGAGTTGGAGAAGGAGAGCAACTACCAATGTTAGGCTCAGGATCCTCATCAATCTTAACAATAGCTTCAATTACTTCCTTACTGTTCTCTTGAGAGTGAACTTCAATATGTTCATTTTCCTGATTCAAATCTTGCACAATTGTTCTTGAGAAGAACCATGCTGATTATTAATGTCTCTATCCTCACCTTTCCATTCATCTTTTCTTCTTGATCTTTTTGAGTAATTATCGATTTAAGCTTACGCCTGTAAACTTTGATGATGTTCATATTTCTTGAACCTAAAGAATCAACTGAAGGCCCCATATTACTATCATCTTATTTACCTTCCTTGGCTTCTTCAACATTACAGTTAATGGTTTTAGAAGCTTCAACTTTCTCAGAAGATTTCTTGCACACAGACAATTCATGACCAATATGCAAGCAACCATTATAGTACAATGGAATATTCTTATAAGTAATTGACACCCAATAACCATCGTTGCTCCCAAAGCCAACCCACATCCTTCTTTGAAGCTTTTTGGAGATATCAACCTCCACTTGAGCATAACACGCATTAGCGCGGGCACGATTTTTATTTGGAACCACTACCTTGTATGTAGGACCAATAACAGAAGCCATATCACTAACCAAACCCTTATCATACAGGCACTCAGGCAGATTTTCAAATCGGACCCAGGTCAGAACAATTGGGTTTTCGATTTTTTTGTTAAAATCTTGATGCAACCTCAAGATTCTCATCACAACATCGTCAAATTTCCATACGTTTCGAGACCAGAACCGTGAAACATCCTCCTTCAACTCAAATTCAAAAAAGATATGGTGCGAATCCTATACTTCATAACAGTATGGACCTCTGAACTTCAATACTGCCAAGAAACCTTCTAGCTTCACTTTCTTAGGAATACCATTACTAAACTTGCCTATCAATGTAATCCTAGACTTCTTAGTTAAAAGATCTTTAACATTTTCACTATACTGCACCGTAAAGCGGTCCTCTGTTTTCTTGACGAACTCAGGGTTTAACGTGTCTGAATCTTCATTGTGTTGAAACAAATCAACAAATTTCTTCTTCGATTATTGTTGTTGAATCCCAGATGATTGAAGAACGGGAAATTCTTCCATAGATTTAAGACCAATGATTGAATTAATCATTAGAAAGAAAAACTCAACAAATCAAAACAAAGCTCTCTTCTTGAAAAATAAAAAAAACCGATTCTTTAGAGAGAAAACCATTTTTTCCCACTCAAATAAAGAATATTAATATTCTTGAGAATTCATGCTCTTCCCCATTATAGTTCCTAAAAATCAATCCATATTTGAAACTGAAAATGCAATAAAAATTAATTTAAATATAAAACGCGGTGTTTAATTAAATTTAGTTTCTAAAATTTAATTTAGATATAATATGTTTTATAATTAACATGGGTCCTAAAAATGATTTGGCCCACGTTCGTTGAACAAAGGTGCCACACCATCCAGTAGGTTGGCCCATACCCTGTCCAAGCTCACCTCTTTATAAGAAACCCTAATTGTGAAGCGCTTCTTCCTTGTGCACTTCGCCACCATGTCTGACTACGGCGTTTATCTTGCTTCGATGGCTAGATCTTCTAAGCGATAAAAACAAACCGGTGTTAGTTTTTTTCCAAATTTCAAAGGATGAAATAATTCATCCGAATGAAGGTAATATTTCTATATAGATATAAATCTTATACTTGCTTTGGTTTGACATGTCTGTTACTTGCGGTTGTTATTATTGGCTGTTAGTAGATATAAATCTTATACTTGCTCTATTGATTTTGTGGGTTTGATATGCCTGTTACTTGCAGTTACTTGCAGTTGTTATTATTGATCTTCAAATTTTGTGTCTATTATTTTTTGGATTTTGGCTTGTTTCGGATTTTGGCTTGTTTCTGTTTTTTTCAACATTCAACCATATAGTAACACCAGTGTACAATTCCAAACAGCTACGGTAACATGCTTAACACCCGGAGCATGAGTAAGGGTATAAGCACAAATATTATGCTTAGACTCGCAGCATGACTAAGGATACAAAGCACAAAAGAGCTAAATAAGAGTCAGAGCACTACCTGAACCGTAACTGTAGCGATACAAGCACAAAAGAGCTAAATAAGAGTCCGAGCACTACCTGAACCGTAACTGTAGCATGTATCCCTCATCCATAGGCATGGGACGTAGGCAAGGGAGAAGCAGCAGATGACTGGAAAAGAACATTTAACTTCTTTATTAAGTTTTTTTTTGAATTTCTTTTTTTTTTGTTATAGTTTTCCTCAATAGCTTTTTTGAAAACATGACAAGCTAGAGGAATGCACTCTATGAGGATCTTAAATCTCACCTGTTCCTTGATTTATCTTGTAATGATTTCGTTCTTGAGGGGTTTGGCTGTTAATTTTCGTGTTTGTTATTGTTATTATCTTGTTATTTTTGTACCTGTTGGTGACCCTGTTTGATGTTGCCAGATGTTTTCTCACATTTTGATGTTGTTCCAAAAAAAATCTTCCTAATTTGTGTGATGCTACCTAATGATGAATGCCTTTGCTTCTTCTTACATAAACATTTCACTATTAATTAATGTTAAAAATTCATATCCAATATAAATCTATTTACTTTTCTTGTCGGAATGGAAGGAGGAGAGCAGAAACTTAAATTGTACGGTCTTTCCATTAACACCACCAAAACCACCACTACAACTACGGTTATCACCAAAACCACCACTACAACTACCACCACTTAGACCATGACCACCACAATAACTACCACCACTTAGACCATGACCACCACAATGACTACCATCACCACCACCACTAATGGCCATCATGATCACCACTACCATTACAACCACTACCGGAACTTAAGTTGTAAAAAAATTGTACGGTCTTTTCATTATATCTCAATAAAAAATGTGAAATTATTTTATGATTAGTCTTTCCTAATATATCTCACTAAAAATATATGAAAATATATTACGGATCATTGATAGTATGATTGTCGAACAAATTCGGACTAGAGCTCTATATAAATTATTAATGAAAGCGTTAAAGGATAGTCAAAATGATATACGTAAAAAGAAAACATCAATTTTAAAAAAATGAACATTATTCGAATATATGAATTTTATTTTTCAGTATATTCTTTAGGGCATTCATCAACGATTTAAGTATGACTTCATTTGAATTGAATTTTTTCAAGTCATTAACATGATCAAGATAATACGCATCTTATTTTCATTAATCGATCTTTAAGAAGACAAAAAGAAACAGTAAATACAATGACAAAATAAAAATTAAAATAATCAACCGAAAAAATGGTTTGTTCTTTGTTGAGATGAGACTACAGGGTGGATGCTCATTTGTTTGCAGATTTGGGCTTCCGAGCACACCAAATCT
This sequence comes from Limnanthes douglasii subsp. nivea, assembly GCA_036936605.1. Lineage (NCBI taxonomy): Eukaryota > Viridiplantae > Streptophyta > Magnoliopsida > Brassicales > Limnanthaceae > Limnanthes > Limnanthes douglasii. Next base: position 330,767,588 of record JAUPFV010000003.1, on the reverse strand, counting down.
CTATTACTGTATGAAAAAAATCAGCGCTTTCACTTTTGTATATATTGTTTAGGTTTTTTTATGATTTTATTTTGTAAGCTCTGTTATGTTTTTTTATTAGTATTGTGATGTTTGATAATAACTATTATATTACAATTATTTTTTTGTAATTGAAAGCAATATACGTTATGGTGCGATTGGAAAAATTGACATCTAAATTGTATGAAACTAAACAACATATCATTTTGAGCCAAGAGTTTTGTTTAACAGATTTATCAACATTGGCTTTTGCCTATGCTTTTTTACATTTATTTATAATCGGTTGTTGAGGTTAATTGGTTTTAGACTTTGACATTTGCATAATTTTATGGATAATATGATTTTGTTGTTCATGACAATAACTATGGATAGTTTTTTTTTAAATTGAGCATCTTTATACTTAATGACATTTTTATGAACAATATCTAGTCTTCTTTAAAATATGTCCAAATCTCTTTTAGAAATATATCTACTTTCTTTTTCTATTACAACTATTTTACATGTATAAGGTAACCCGTGTTTTTTAAGGACACACCCACCACATGCTACCGGATATACGTCTATTTTTTTGGAATGTGTAATATCATGGGATAATTTTTTTTGCCTGCATATGATACATAACCCACTAGTGGCGAGTTTAATGGATTTGTCTTACCGAGCTTTTGAACTTCTTCCCAAAGAAGTTCAAAATTACATTGGTTAGAGTCAAGATACAAAAGAAAGAAACATTAGGACATTGGTTTTTTGTGATAAAAAAGAAATATTTATAACAAAATTCTGGATTACCGATTGGTTGTTCTATTGCCATAATGTTTGATCTTGTTGATTCGATGAATAAGAAAGTTAGCCGCGTCCATAAATATATGGCTCAGAACAGTACATCGTCCCTCAACTATCGCGTTTGGTGGCAGATAGTCCTTTGACTTTCAAATGTCCGTTGACAGTCCCTGGACTATTGCGTTTGGATAAAGTTAGTCCACCAGATCCTTTGATCCATGAGAGGCTGCCACCTGTCACCATAGTCCCCAGATTTGTGTATCACCACTAGTCCTTTGAGTTTAGTTATCAGTAATATTCTACATTTTGGGTTTGACCTAAACTCAAGGGACTAGTGGTGATGCAAAAATCTGGGGGACTATGGTGACTGGTGGCAGCCTCTCATGGATCAAACGATCTGGTGGACTAACTTTATCTAAACGCGATATTCCAGGGACTGTCAACGGACATTTGAAAGTCAAGGGACTATCGGCCACCAAACGCGATAGTCGAGGGGCGATGTACTGTTCAATGCCATATATATATATATCTGATAGGTCATATGAGCGATAACTCCCGATCTGTCAAAATGACGCTAAGAAATGCACCCATATTATCCATCATCACACCCTGTAGAATACTTGAAGTGTTTGAACATCTGTTGTTAGATTTTTTTTGAAATTCTACTTTCAAATTCTTTATACTACTACTTATTCATGTGTTTGTCTTTCATTTTATCAATATTATAACGTTTATTAGTTGTTTGAGATAATTTTTGGTATTAAATAAAACTGCTTATTGTAATTTCAGTATGTCTCATCCTCGACTATGATTTACGTCATCGGACCTTCAGACCACCGACGACGAACAGAGTTAGCGTAGACCAAGTTCTCGTTCAGTTAGGAATTAGTGACGGAATTGCATGCTTGTTGTTAAGCACTAACGCATGACTCCATATCAGCTTTTTTGGAGAGTGAATGAACTTGTTCCGGACTTACACTCGAACATTAGCGACTATAAGCAACACGAGCCGTATAACGTCTTCAACAATGATGTAAGTTCGTAAAACAATTTTCTTATTGTTAGTGTTGTGCTTTTAATTTTGTTTGGTGATTTATCGTGTAGTAAATTATATTGTTGCTTATTGTGAATTTGTTTTTATATTATGTAAGCGAGAGCGTCGTTACGATGCTTTTGATGCACTCTACCCATCGTCATTGAGATCTCACTCGACATATTAAGATTAGAGATCAGGTGATGGGGATATATTTTGGTCTGATTCTTAAGGGTCTTTCGCGTTGGTCTACCAACATGCATTCACTAGAGGCATTTTTTGAACGGTGGCATCGAGAGACCAATACCTTTCATTTCTGTTTCTGTTTCTGTGAGATAACGGTCACACTTGACGACGTACACACCATTACCGGGCTTCCGGTTACAGGTCAGAGTTTATATATAGTTACGTTTCCTAGTAAAGCTTAATGAGTATGTACGTTTGCTCAATTACTATGTTAGATACCGATGACCTTAGTGACGAGCTTGATTATAACTGTGGTGGTAGTAAAAGACACGTATGTCTCAACCTTTTGCGCGATGTTTGTTCGATGGCAGAGTATTATGATTTTGTGATTACAAATGAGATGCTTATTCATACAACGATGAGTATTTACTCCATATGTTTGGTTATTGCATTCTTCCTAATATGACGGGAAACATTATATCTCTCGACTATATATAGTTCATTGAGAACTATAACACACAGGTATGCATAAATTGGTCAACTTATATTAGCTCAGAATTTTACTAGCTTTGTAGGAGTTGTTTATACGCGACATCGGGTTTTACTGGTTTCCTTGGAATGTTAGAGACATGGATATATGATCATTTCTCGCGCTTGTGACTACGAAGTTTAGTTCGTATGGTATCACTCAGCCGACCATGTGTAGACACCTCCCCTTTTCAGTTTGAGCAAGAGAGTGGATACAGTATTCAACATACTATATCTATATTCAGGGAGCAATATGTAAGTTTTATTTGCCGTGTATTTTTGTTTACTATATTTCTCTTCATTTCAATACTAATTCATGCCATACGTATATTTAAGCGATGTTAAACCTTTATGTGAGGTAAATTGGATAGAGCTACATTAAAGTCTTAGATATTATGGAAACTTAATATCCCATTCACGTCGTTCGACAACTAGGGCATGTTCAAGATATACATGGTCCACTAGAACCTATTTTGGAGAGTTATGGTAGAGGTACGTGTGCTAATACAGGATATTTATGGGACGCTTTTATTTGGACTACAAGACAGTCACATATTATTGACCCATATATGGATTAAATTAAGTTAGAAGGTATTAAAGGTAATTGTTTGGATGATGAATTTAATTTTGAGTAATGGGTAATGAGTTCGGATCTTGCAAACACAACCTACCCACTAATCCGAACATGGATAATTTGGACCATGTCACACCACTATAAATCCGAACATGACAAATGTAAACAACTTTTGACTAAGCTATTTGCTAATCTACTTAAAAACTAATGAGTCTTTGAACTCGACCCGGTTTCACAACTTGACACGGTAGGCCCATGAGTTATTAATTAAAGTATAAATACCCCAACCACTCTCATTAATGAGGGTGATCAAATACAAGCAGGCTGCTTAATTATCTCACTCCTCCTCACACTAAACACAAAACATCCAAAACTTACTAAAACACTTTACAAAACTACCCCCAGCCCAAAATAGACCAAACCAAATTGGCGACCATAGTGGGAGCACGAAGGTGCCTGGATTTTACATTCAAAACCAGTAAGAAAAACAGTTTGGATGGATCCGAACGAGCAAGGTATTCCACTTCCTGTGGTGGAAATGGTGAAGGAAAATAAGGAATACACTGTTGATGAGCGAGATCAGTTGAGAGTAGAAATAAAGGCACTAAGGGTCATAAAACAAGCAAAGAAAAGTATCAGGGAAAAGTCGGAGGCGTCAGTTATTTACCATACTGACAAACCTGGGGAGAATGAGCCATCTCTAAAGAATCATCTTAGTTAAAAAAAGACCCATCTCAGCTCTAAGAAGACACATCGGTCCAAACCCTGTTGAAAGTTCAAAGTTTGAGTCCTCCAGTAGCTCTTCGAAATAGGTTGAGCTTGAGGAATCTTTGTCATCAAGAAGTGATGAGGGGAGATCTAGAAAAAAGATGAGGTTAGTAAAAAAATACTCAAGAAAGAAGGATAGGCATGGTAAGCTTAAAATGCATCTAGGCAAAGGGTCATCCCACAGGCATGCTGATAAATTGTTGATAGATCCTTTTACTTTTCAGACCGAACAAGGTATTTTTGCAACACCTAATGAAGATACAATATTTATTCGTAGTAAAAACTGGAGGCAATCACCTTTGTCTGCAAAAATACTGTCTGAAAATCTACCCAAGAGATTTGATAGCTCCAAAATTGAGAAGTATGATAGAAGTCGAGATCTGGACAACCATCTGGAGCAATTCAAGAACTTCATGATGAACTTTGATGATGATGACAAACTCTTGTGCAGAGCCTTCTCCCAAACTTTTATGGGGATTTCTCTTAAATGGTATAATAGTTTACCTCATGGGTGTATTAGAAATTTTGATACATTCTGGGTTGTCTTCTGAAGGCAATTTGTTGGAAGTAAAGAGGTGAAGGTAATGAGGATACCATTATACATTGTGCCCAACAACCAAACGAGTATTTAAAAGACTACATAAGTCGGTTTGTAAATACAAAGAACGGATTAACAGATTGCTTTGAGCATGTGGCAATTGCTTCTCTGAGACAACGGTTGAATCCTAGGAACCTAGCTAATTCTGTAACCAGGAAGAAAGCTATGACCTGGGATGGCTTGTTGAATCAAGTGAGAAAACAGATTAATGTGGAGGAAACAAGGAAAACCAGGGTGCACTGTCAAGTGAGGTCCACTATAACAGCTCCTCCAGCCGCTAACCAGTCCGGTTACAAGGCCACGGAGACCGGACATGGGTCAAACCGTTCTAAACAAACTCAATCCAAACATACCAGACCCAGAGCAAAGAATCAAGAGGTAAAATGGGTCATTGGGTTCAGCCTGAGTGGTTTGCAGAGTTAAGAGAAAATATAGTCACAATCTATGACAAGACTAAGGAGGAAGTCCATTTTCGAAAGTCGGCGGCATTACAGTCCTCCAAAGAAAGCTGAAGTACTTGTTTTTGCCAGTATCACAACGATATAGGCCATAACACTCAAGACTGTATAGCATTAAAACAGGAAGTTCAGATTCTTATTGAGAGAGGAAAACTGGGAGCATATGTTAAAAAAAGAAGTGGAAACAAACCTGACAATGCTCCTCAAACAGGTCCTACAAAAAATCCGGGAACATCCGCTCAAAAATGGGCAATGGTTATTCTTGAAAGGTTCGACGTAGAATCTGAATATCTGGATCGTAATCCAACTCGGAACAAGGTGAGAGTAATAACAGAACAAACCAAGACGATGTTCGGATTGATCAGCTTCTTTGAGTCATTAACTATCTTTAGAGGAGATACTATAATTGCACCTACTCCTTCCTCAAGGAAGAGGCATGTCCATAGTCTGGCCACTCAATTAGAAGGGGGAGTGTCTTCCCATCAGTGCTAGTCCCTGTTCCCATTTATAGTATTTGATGAAGATGATTTGAGGAATATTTCCGGACCCATGAGGATGCGGTGGTTATAGGTGCATCTATTGGGGGGTGAATGATATACGCCAAATTCTGATAGATACATGCAGTTCAGCAAACATCATATTCCTCAGCTCTTACAAACAGATGAGGAATCCGGCCGTAATTCAACACTCGAACATAACTATTGTAGGTTTTACAGGTAGTTCTGCAGATGTGATTGGATAATTTAAAGAAGCAGTACTGCTGGGCAAAGAGCCTTTTAAAAAGATGGCGAGGGGGCTATTTGTTGTGGTACACTGCCCCACATTATATAATGCAATTTTTGGGAGGTCTTGGCTTTCGAGAATGCACGTTGTGGCCTCAACAGTCCATTAGTGTTTAAAGTATGCAGTTTAAGGACAAGTAGGTGTTGTCCAAAGTAGCTAGAATATAGCCAGAGAATGCTATACAACAGCTCTTGCTCCTATGACTCTGGGGGTAGTTTGGATTAATGAAGATTAACAGTTACTATAGCCTTCTGTTGCGGAAAGTGAGATTGATGACCCCAGAGAGGCTCCCAGTGTTATAATAACCATTGAATAATTTGAAACTCACTCCCTCGTAGAGGGTAAGAATCTTAAGATTGGTTCCAAGATGGTGCCAAAGTTAAAAAAAAGGTTGTTGTCTTTTTTGCTAAACAATCAACATGTGTTTGCTTGGTGCAATAGTGATGTAACTGAAGTACCAGCAAGTGTTATTTCACATATGTTGTCCATCCGGAGTGATATTGCACTAGTTGTACAGAAAAGAAGAGTTTTTTCTAAGGAAAAAGCAGATGCGACAGTTCAAGAGGTTGATCGGCTGACCAAGATGGGGAACATTAAAGAGTCCCAATATCCTCTATGGACTGCCAATCCGGTGTTATTCAAGAAAAAGAATGGAAAATGGCATATGTGTATTGATTTCACTGACCTTAACAGAGCTTTCCCAAAAGATCTTTATCATGCCCCTCGGATAGATCAACTGGTAGACTCTACATCTGAAAATAAGTTGTTATCCTTCATGGATGCCTTCTCAGGGTATAATCAGATACAAGTGGATCCGAATGATCAAGATCACACTACTTTTGTTACAGATAAAGGTCTCCATTTCTACAAAGTAATGCCCTTCAGAGTAAATAATGTCGGGGCTACTTATCAGAGGTTGGTGAACTAAACATTTGCTAATCAGATTGGCATAAATATGGAAGTATACATAGATGACATGATGGTTAAAATTCTGGAGGAAAATTTACATATAATTGATCTTCAAAAAACATTTGTTAATTTAGCAGCTGTTGATTTGAAATTAAATCCAGAGAAATGTGTGTTTAGGGTCCGATCTGGAAAGTTTCTGGGTTATGTAATAAGTGAGAAAGGTATCCAGCCCGATCCGGATCAGCTTAATGCACTATTAGAAATGGATCCTCCTCAAAATTTTAAAGAAGTTCAAAGGCTCACCGGAAGTTTGGATGCCTTAAATAGATTTATTTCAAGGTCAGCAGACAACTGTGCTCTGTTTTTTCAAACCTTGAAAATTGCTAAAGACTTCAATTGGTCCCCACAGTGCAACCAGTCCTTCGTTGAGATAAAGAAACACTTATCCTCACCAAAGACTCTTTTCAAGAAATTCAAGAAGAAAAAATATATGTGTACCTAGTTGTATCAGAATGTGCTATAAGTTCTGTCTTGGTAAGAGAAGTGGATAATTATCCTCGTCCGGTGTACTACATCAGTAAAAGTTTATTAGATGCTGAAAAGAGGTATTTATAGTTGGAAAAGATGGCACTAGCCTTAGTGAATGCAGCAAGAAAGATGAGGCCATATTTTCAATCTCATTCTATCATTGTCCGGACATCTTTCCCGCTGAAAAATGTTATTCAAAAGGCAAATATATCAAGCAGGATGACCAAGTGGTCAGTAGAGTTGGGCACTACGATATTGATTTTACCCCCCGAACAACTATTAAAGCTCAATCAATGGCTGATTTCTTAGTGAAATTCCATGCAGACATGAGCTCTAAATAAACATCAGAATATAAATCTAAGAAGGAGTGGGTGGTTCAAGCTGATGGTGGATCAAGCACTATGGGCTGTAGAGCTGGAATTTTCTTAACCTCTCAATATGGTGATAAAATGTTTCAGGCTATATACTTTGGGTTCAAAGCCTCTAACAAGGAGTTTGAATATGAAGTAACTATAACTGATCTTAAATTGGCTCTCCTATGTGGAGCAAAGAGAGTTCCGTTAATGTGTGACTCTCAATTTCTCATACACCATGCTCAAGGACAGTATGAGGCCAAGAAGGAACAACTGATCAAGTACTTACTCGTTTTGAAAGAAGTGTCAGCAGACTTCAAAAGTGTTTGTTAAGAGCATATTCTCAGGTCGGAGAATACACTGGCAGGCCCTCTAGCAACTATAATATATTCTGAGTCATACTCTTGGATTCACATACAAGAATGCCCGTCCATAAAGCTAAGTCAAAACAAAGAAGATGGGGAAAGTATGAGCATACATGTGATTCAACCTAAAGACTGAAGATATACCCTCCTTCAATATATTTCTGGTGTGGCTTTTCCTTCAGACAAAACCGTGGCAAAAAAGATTATATACAAGACATATGGGTTTTTGATGATAAAGGGAATTCTTTATAAGAAATCTATCAGTAGACCTCTCCTACGTTGTTTGAGGTTTGAAGAATCCCAAGTTTTTTTTTCTGAACTGCACGATGGGGAGGGCTCAACACATTGTGGGTACAAGGCACTAACCCGAAGAGTCTTATTAGTTGGATACTATTGGCCATTCATAATGGCGGATGCTAAAGAAATGGTGAAGAAACCTGATCCATGTCAAAGGTATGTGAATGAAATTCATGTGCCAGCAGTACCTATGGAATCTATTTTTGAGCCAATACCTTTTTCTAGATGGGGGATGGATTTAGTTGGACCTCTACCTATGGCATCCGGGGGATGCTGAACTATTATAGTTGCTATTGAATACTTCTCAAAATGGATAGAGGCATTTCCCTTGGTAGGGACCACATCGAAGACTGTCATTAAATTTATCTTATCCAATATATGTTGCAGATTAGGAGTCCCCAAAAATATTACTACAAATAATGGGCCACAGTTTGATAACAAAGATATGAAGGATTTATGTGCCGCTAGAGGTATTCAACATTGTTTTTCTTCTCATTTCCATCCACAAGCAAACAACCAAGTTGAAGTTGCAAACAACACCATTTTGTCTGGATTAAAAAAGAATTTAGAAGGTGCTGCGGGGAAGTGGCCAAACTATTTACAATAAGGGTTGTAGGCCTACTGAACTACTCCTCGGGCTGCTAGATAATAGTCTCATTTTGCCTTGGTATATGGGATGGATGCGATTACCTCCATAAAAGCTACCTTACCATCCTACAGAGTCCATAACTATTCCAAAAAAACTAATGAGATAGCAGTTAGAAAACAACTCGACTTAGTAGAAGAAAGAAAGGTTAAAATACACTTAAGAACAACACACTACCAAGGTTTGATGAAGAGCAGATTTTCCTCCAAGGTCAAAAGAAGAGATTTTCAACCAAGAGATAAGGTGTTAAGAAAAGTCTTCTACATACCAAGGAAAATCAGTTCGGGAAATTGGCTCCGAATTGGGAAGACCCCTATGAGGTCTATGAAAAAATCAAACCTGGGACGTATAGGCTTCAAGATAAAGAAGGAAGAGCATTGAAAAACCTGTGGAATGTTGAGCATCTCAGGTTATATTTTGAATAAAGTTTTTGTGTAAATATTTACTTGTTAAAAACCAATGTAAATATTAGGGGGCATACTCTTTCCTACCCTGGTGGCGCGATGAGGTTTTAATGAGGTGTCCGGTTTTTTCTTTAATAATATATAATGCCTTCTTCAAAAATTCGGAGTGATTTTACTACAATTCAATTCAAGTATAAATCACTTATTCAATACCCTGGATCTTTAGTAGATCGAATAAACTTAGTGGTTGGTCATGACTATTAAATGCATGTCATTGGAGATATTAAACACTATCACTACACTACTTCTGAAATTCTAGGGGCTACTTAAACATTAACCATGAAAGATTTAAAGTGAAGTATTAAAGAAAAATGAAGTTGGATAAATCAAACATGTTCGGACTTAAACCAAACAGTTAGTACAAAACATGCCTTGGCCATCCAAGCACTTTGATTGTTCACAAAACAAAAAGTGATACATGATAAAACCTTAGGGATTGTTCCCTTCGGAAGTTCCTTCACCACAATCTTTTTTGGGATTTTGAGTTCAAAACTTAAACTCTCACCCGTACCTTCTTAATCATTAGTGGAGTCAAATCCACTAGAGTAATTGTGCTTGTCCCCATCGGCCAATGTATGAAATGGGATGTCCTCGTACTTTACATACTTCCATAAGGGACCAAGGGTCCTCTTAGGAAAGGTGTCATGGAGTAGCAGCACCATGTCAGACTTGATCCCATCATCTCTTTTTTCTAAGGAGTCTATTACTCCATTGGCGTACTCCTCAATACCTACCTTGATAACTTTCTCTTGCTGACTCTTCAGGGCCTTATTTTCCTTGATCATCTCCGAAACAGTGCTTTCCAACTTGGTTTTCTCGTTGGTTAGGATTTGAAGAGCACCATCCCTAGTCTTCAACTACTCTTCCAACGTCGTGAGGCTTTGTGAGGAAGAAGTCTACAGGTCGGAGTACTTGGTTTGGAGCTCAGTTTGGCTGCTTCCGATGCGGTTAGCTTGGTTGCCAAATCCTCTTTCTCCTTGTTCAACGCCTCTATACTTTGCTGAGCATTTAGAAGACTGTTTGACAGAGATTGCTTGTCAGAAGTAAGAGAGTTGAAAAGGTTGGTCTGACTTTTTACATGCCTCTCCAAATCGAGTAGTGGCCGGATATAACCAAGGAGGGCATGATTTAAGACATCCCGTTCTCTGGATATGGAGAAGATTTCCCGTTGTAGGTCACCGTGTTGGAAGAACTGGAGGGACGATAAGGACGTGCACAATAATCTTTCTTAAAGTTGTTAAAGTATAGACCAATGTCTTGAAGGGCATAAAGGTTCACTTCATCGTTCCCTCCACCAGCAATATCTCCAGACTTAAGGTCTGTTGGGATTTCATCTTGCTGAGTAGGGTCGGCAGGAGCTGGTGGTGGGATTTCCGAAGGGCCAAGGATTATTTCTGCCCACAAGGTGACCTTCTTCTTCTTGGCACCTTTTGCAGCACTGTTGGCCCTGCGTTTCCTATCCTTTTTTAGGAGGCCTTGGTGGGTTCTTTGACCCTCCAGCTTCCCTTACTGTCTCAACCTCTACTGCCTTGAGCAAAGCCACATCAATACCACCCTGGTTCCCCGAACCATTCGCTTCTGTAACTGTTTGAGCCAGATCTGTTGTAGCCTTCCTCTTTTTATTCTTCATTTTGCTGGGAGCCTTAGCCTTGGAAGGCAAGAACAACTTGGCGTCTTTGGCTTCTTCCCTTCTTAAAATTACATCAGCTGGAGGAGGGGTGGTCAGCTCTTCCCATGAAAGGTCTCTACGACCTGTAGTGTTCCACATGTGAGACCTCACAAAATTTCCCGACTTGAAGCAATTGTGGAAGGTTTTTCGGTTGTCTTTGAAGAAGGTTGCTCCTTTTCTTTCATTGGAAGTTATTCTGGTGGTTGTGCACTTGTTGCCTCTGAGGGCCTGATATCTGGTAAAGGTTATAATCCAGAGGGCTTGGCCTGCAGAGCCGCTTTAGCTACCTCCGATCCGGAGGGTTTTGAGGCTGATAATGAGGACTGAGTTTTGGTTTGGCGAGTTGTCCGGCGAGGAGTTATCTTCTCCGGTTATTTTTCCGTGTCAGAACCCATTGCTATGAATGGTGAGGGTTTTCTGATGCTTGAAACAAATGTTTCCTTAGAAACAGGGTGTTAAGATTCTTGTACGGAAGAACCAGAATGGAGGGGTGAAAGGGTTGGTCTAAATGAGAGATTTCTGGGTCTAGGGTTTCTTGAGGAAGATGACCCCTGATCAACATCCTGATTTGGCTGGCTGTTCTTCTCGCCTGGAGAAACGGGGAGACGACGGCGATACAATTTTCTCTCTCTACTTTCCTTGCTGTCTCTAACTCCGATAAATTCAACCAGCCACCTTTAACTAAAGCGTTTCTGGCTCTGAACATATAGTCTATAAAAAACAGTTTGAAGATGAAGATAATTTTCTCTTTAAGAAAGTTTTGAATGTGAAAGACAATGGAATAGTAAAAAGATATATATATATATATATATATATATATATATAACAGTAAGAAGCAACATTTACCAAGGAGAAGTTGAACATAGTTTTTTGCAATGATTAAGGCTGCACAACGTGTGAAAAATCAAAACCTAGGTAACTTTCTAGACCTAGTGGGTGCGACGATCTAGGAAAAATAACGGCTGGGAGATCAAACTAGATATTGACACGTGTCTCACGATTCATGGAAAAACTCTTAAAATTCTGGAAAGAAAAACCAGTCCTGATGAAATTCAAACTGAGTTATTTATAAGAGAAAGGCTTTTCAGTTCGGACAACACAAGCAGATTAGACACAAATGATGTTGACTTAGTAAATTTTATAACCCTTCCAAAGATACTTTGCAAGGCCTAAAAAATGGGCTACTGATGAGTTCAGATCTTGCAGACACAACCTACCCACTAATCCGAACAGGGGTAATTGAGACCATGTCACACCACTATAAATCCGAACATGAAAAATGTAAACAACTTTTGACTAAGCTATTTGCTATTCTACTTAAAAACTAATGAGTCTTTGAACTCGATCCGGTTTCACAACTTAACCCGGTAGGCCTATGGGTCATTAATTAATGTATAAATACTCCAACCACTCTCATTAATGAGGGTGATCAACATTTAATACAAGCAGGTTGCTTAATTATCTCACTACTCCTCACACTAAACACAAAACACCCAAAACTTACTAAAACAGTTTACAAAACTACCCATAGCCTAAAATAAACTAAACTACTGGATAGAGATATAATAGAGGCGTTAGCTGTTAATATATCGAGAGAGAATCAACCAACCCATTTAATGCTGTCTTTTGGACTATTAATAGAACAATTTGGGTCAAACGGCCAATCAGGTCAAGTCGCGAGTGCGGGTTGGTCTTATGAGCGCACATGCCTTATAACATTCGACGTAGGTACACAGCTTAGTCATCAAGCACTCAACTTACTCAACATAATATTTTATGACATGTCTAAAATGCACTCTAAAAAAATCCGACCCCATCATCTAGCCTTTTCGATCTCTTAAAAGTATTTTGGGAAAGCTAATATATCCAAAACATTCCGAACACGTTTTAAACACAATTCGATATGTTCATTCAAAATTAGTTAATACCCAAAGGTCACAACTTTTGATTATTTATACATGTCAGTTTTTTGTTAGACCCTCGATCTTGTTTTACCCTAGGCAAAACCATCCAATCAATGGAAAAAACGGTTACACTTCTCTATAGCCCCTTTAGTTACCGCTGCCGATTCATTTTCCCTAATAGGATACTTACTCATACTTTTAGTTTTTTATATGTAAACTTCTTTCATCTTTACTTTTTGTATTTCTAGAGTAAGAAATAAATTATCTTAAAAAATCTAGATATATAAAGTATTTATTTAAACCTTCTATTTTTTAGATAAATTTTTTATTTTATCTTTCAGATTAGGCACCGTAAATCACTATTTCCGGCGCTTTTCAGTGTTTATATGTTTACAGCCAGGAATGCTATAATAAAAGGTGGCTGACTTAATCTATTCGAACTAGAAGAAATAAGAGAAAAATAAAACAATGAGTGTTGTTTGGTTACCCAAATGGACTTCATCATTTAAATAAGCCTTTCATTCCTTCTGAACCAAATTAAATTAAGCTTTCAGATAACTCCCAAACTTTTCAGTTTTTTGTGTGAAGATATCATTCTTTGTTAAAGACTTGTGTAATGGATAGGTTTGTGAAGATATGATCCATTTGATCTAATATTGTTTTCTCCCTGTTCCGGTCGCCTCCGATCTTCTACGGTCTTTTTCGACCTGTTCCAATCACCTCCAATCATCTACGGCCTTTTCCGGTCACCTCCGATATTCTATAGTATTTTCAGGTCGTTGGGTTTATAAGATCAAATACAACTCTGATAGAACCATTGAATGATATAAATCCTATTTGGTGGCTAAAGGCTACAAATCTGTCGGTTTGATTCCAAATTGTTTTACCGGTTTATCAATTATATCAGTTCTACCTATTTATTAATTCTAACGGTACGGTCCCGAATCAGTTTTATTATTTCGGTTATTTATTAGTTTTGGTTTTTAGAACCGGATAGTTTGAAAGTTGGATTTATTAGAGAATTATCGCATGAACAACAGGATTCCTACTCTGCATATCTTTTTATCTATTAAACTCTAAGATTCATACAATAAACTATTTTACATTATATCAATCACTTAGAAGTGCCTAACAAAATTTATTCCGTATATCAAAATCCGAGAAAGACCGATGCAGAGCAATCGCCAAGCAACTCTTTTGAATATCTTTTGGGTAGAGTAGAAGTTGAATAACAGGAAATCTCAACTACAACTACACCAAAATCCAGTAGGAAGTTGAGATGCAGCTTGTCAACATCTCGAGCTAATAATTATAAATTAAGGATATACTTACCTACCTCTGAAGTCTGAACATGATCACGGATTCTACTATCAGTGAGTTCCTCACAATAAAAAAGAAGCTAGCCCGATTAGAGTGCATAGTAACCATGAGTTAAACAACAATGCACTCTCAAAGCTCTGAGAAGAAGAAACAGAGAATGAAAATTAAAACTAGCGTGCAGATTTTAGCTTTTAATACTAGCTCTAATTTCCTACCAAAAAGCTAATAACTTTAGGCTTTTAGTTATCCAATTTTTAATGGGTATCAATGTAACCCAATTTATTTCAATACAAAAATTTCTAGATTAAAAAAAAAGTTACCAAAGACTTTAAGTTTATATTGGTTATCAAATCTTCATTCGTTTTTAGAAACGATAAGATGTTTACTTCTGTGAAATATTTTTTTAAACTCTTTTGTTCGACAACTTTGTAGTATATGGGTTTCTAGGCTAATAAAATATGGTAGGTCTTTCATGTTTTCCATTTCTCTCACATTAGCTCCCATCATTCACTTGTATAATAAATAGGTCATTTTTTTTGGAGGGAACCCGCAACCGCTACTCAGAGTGCAATGAGTGCACACAGGGTAAACCGTCAGTCTGACGCGATAGCCTGCAAACCAACGCCAGAAGGTCAACACAAGGTGACAGGCTCAGTCTAGTAAACGTATGCAGAGGAACTCGAACTCATAACCTTTGGTCACAAGCACAACATTCACTTGTGTAATAAATAGGTCAGCTACGTTATAAAAAAACACAATAAACCAGTTTTTTTTACGTCAATCCATATTTCAATCACTTTGCCTATTAATCTTTCATATAGGATGCTATAAATAATTAAAAAATAACCCACCTAATAATCTAACTCATCCAGTAATTTAATTTGGCCCACCTAATAATCCAATCCATCGTATTAATTGAAAAATATAAAACAAATTTTTAGCAAGTCACCACTCTTGTTGTTGAACTCAGGTTATTACTTAGTATTGTAGTCGTGTATAAATAATGTGGGATTGAGATAATGGTTTAATAGTGGGATTTGAAGTAATGAAATAAAGACCAACTAAGATGTAAGAGTTTTTACTAAGTATTTTAATTAGCATTCCTAGAAAGACTGTTGTATTCTTTAATTGTCCCGTGTTGTCCAAAGTTAATCCCAGGTAATGAATTCGACGGTGAATTAGTATTACAAGCACATACACAAGATACACAAGAGTCGGTCTTGTGCTCAAACTCTAGGTGGGTCAAGCGATGATCACTCCTCTACTGTTTCGGCACTTTCGTTCAATTCTACGAGGGATAAATTGGTCACTTGTAGTGATGATCTAACCTTCAAAATTTGGGATGTATGAACCATAGTTTTAAAAGGGCGACGTCGCGGCGGCGCCGCGGCCTGAAGCGCTCAAATAGGAGGTTGCAGCGCCTCATGTCAAGGTGAGGTCTATGATAAATAAGCATTCGCCGCGGCCGCGCTTCAGCACTGTGGCGAGGCGTCATAAGACTCTTTAAGGCCGCGCTTTATCGATTACACCCAACCAAGCTAATAAATTCTTCAAATACTTTCTTTTTTTGAAAATTCTTTTAAATTCCGTAACTCATCTTTTCAATTCCTTAATTTTTTATTTATTATAAATTTAAATTTTAAAAAAATAATGAGTGCCAAACCATTTTCTATTATTATTTAAACTTTTCAAAATTATAGAAGTTAAATCTCTAATTTGAATTCTTGAATTTTATCTTACCTACTAATAAATTTTTAAAAAACTAAGCGTAACTATTCAGTGCATGTAATTATATTTTTAAAAATTTATTTATTATTATTTACGTATTTAACTAATATATTATTACATGTATCTTCACTTATAATATTATTTTAACTTGACTATACCTTTATATAAACAAAAATTTATATATAATTATTATTTTTCATGAACGGAAAAACGGGCGCAGCGACCCTCGCCGCAGCGCCGCGATCTTCAAACCGTTTATTGTCCCGAGGCGCCACATCGCCATTAAAAACTATGGTATGAACCATGAATTCCTCTTGGTACTCTTTCAGGTTACATGATCGTACTATATTTTTAATTCACTGGTCGAGTGACGGTATTATTGCCACTGGAACAGCCGATGATGCCATAAGAATGTTTGTGGAGAGCAGAAACCATGCAGAAAACGTTTTAGGAACTTCGTATAGACTATTATCAAAGAAAGGAAAGGCCGATGACATTGATATGTACAGTGCAATGGTGCCCAAGGAAAAAAAGTTTAGTGACTTCTACCAATGATGACAAGGAACAATAAAAATACGGGAGCGGTAGTGAGTGGCGGAGGCATGTAGGGGCTAGAGGGGGCTCCAACTCCCCCTAATCCCACTAAAACCTCATACGGTTCTACGGTCCTACAATCCTTAATCAATCAAGGCTAAATAGATATGAACCATTTTTTTATAGGAACCCGCAGCCGCTACTCAATAAGTGCATAAGGTAAATCCTGCGGTTTGACACAATAGCCTGCAAACCAACGTCAGAAAGTAAACAACATAAAATGATAGATTCGGTCAAAAAAACGTTTATAAATAGATTCGAACTCATAATCTTTGGTCACAAATATACCTTATATTTTCAAATTTAGATGTCATCAAGTGAAGAATACTTTAAATACTACACTTCTACTCGTTACTTAGTATATTCATCGGTAAAAGGTTAATATTTTGAAAGTTTATATACGAATACAATACAAATAATTGTGTAGTCCAATAATGGTGGATTGTAACTTATTAAAATTATTTAAGAACTTTTTAATTAAAATGAACTGCTTATTAAGTTTTCACAACCCTAAATTTTAGACAATTTGTGGTTCTTTCTTATGCAAGTTACATGCTCTTTTTTGTTCTCCAGCTTGTTTTTGCTGCTTTAATGATCTTCTTTCTTTGTTTTTGTTTTTTTAATCAGAAATAGAAATTATATTTAAAGGGCAAAATAGAGATTTTTACAACTTTGAAGACTAAAATTAAAGAAGATGTAAAACTAAAGGGCTAACTGAAAGTTTCAAAATCAGCTTCGCGCTTTGTTTTCCTTCCTTGCTTAAAACAAAATTGTTCTTCAACTCTTGATTCTGAATGGGGTTCTTCTTCTCCATTTGAGCAAATATCAAACTTTAGTGGCTTAATAACTCTAGCTAGTCGATCAAATTGCAAGACTCTGCTTCCTAGATGATGATTTGGTTCCTTCAAGATCTTTTCTTGGGTGATGGTATGCTTTCTTAAAAAATCTCCTTTCTGGCTTGCTCTTGGCTCCATCTTGTCCAATTGAACATCTTTTTGCTAGTGACATCTCCATTGAGAGAGATGAACTTTTAAACTACAAAATAGTTGCAAATGATTATAATCCTATCTTGATGTAGCCTATTCCTAAACTTTTGAGTTTTGAAATGTCTTCAAGCTGATTAGGAGGTTTGAAATTCATGTAGTCCAGTTTCATTTTACTCTTCAGGGTCCATCGAGCAAGCCATTCCGCTGCTCGGTTATCTTCCCTAAAGATAAAATGAACGGACATGTTATTAGTAATAAGTAATTTGATTATGTCAATTATTGACTCTAAGTGATTTGGTGGTTTATCAGCAGAGATAAGAGATGTGAGAATTTTATAGTCCGATTCTATGTCAACTTCCCTTAGTCCCTTGATTTTACAGATTAGAAGACCATCAAGCATTGCGCGGGCTTCAGCTTTTAATGGATTCAATTTAATGGATTCAATTTTATAGTCCGATTCTATGTCATCTTCCCTTAGTCCCGTAACCACAGATGATTGTTCAATTACTGTCTCGTACAAGAATTTCACCACTTGCTTCCCCAGATGCTAAGCAACACACGTTTGTATTAAGCTTGAATCTCCCTGGTCGAGGAAGTTCCCATTTAAGGTATGTGGCCTTCTGGTTTTGGTGTAATGTGTTGAACACTGCCCAGAATAATTGCTTCATCTTCATTTGCTTTCAGTGTCTTCTTTTGAGCATCTTAGCTTCGTCTAAATGAGTGGTCATGTGTATGATATAGTTGATAGATGATCTTGGATAAAAGTTGTCTCCATTTATCTTGTTGCGTTGCTGCCAAATGACCCAACTAATTATAAGTGGGAGGATTGTTTTAATATGAATACTAGCAAGAGCAGACCATAACCAAGTTCTGAGTAAATGATTTAGTGTCATGTGTCTTCTTATATCTACTTTAAGAATACCTGCAAAATGTAACCATATACTCCAAGCAAATTGACATGATACAAATAAATGGTCAATAAATACTTCATTCGAACAAAATTGGAATTTAGAAGCTAAGTGTATTTGTCTAGCTTTGATAACTGAGTCAATATGCATCTTTTTCAGTAAGAGTCTCCATAGAAAGAAAGAGCACTTTTTTAGGGTTACATTGTTCCACAAGTTTTTGAATAATGAAGAGTTGACTGAAACTGGTCTTATGTATTTTAAAGTGTCTTTAATGTTAAATAAACCATTACTAGACAGGCTCCAAACAATTCTATCTTTAAGGTTCTCCTTAATATTAGTTTTAAGAACAAGATTAACATTTGAGTCAGTCAGGTACCTTTTAAGTTTGCTAACATTCCAACTGTTAGCATACCAAAAGGACCTAACCTTAACACCTTTAAACTAACTTTCATTTGTATTGTGGTCTAGTTTTATTAGAGGATCATTACCAAACCAATTATCCAACCATAAGTCCACCTGACCTTCCCCGAGTTTCCATTTAATGTTACCTTCTGCAAATTCTTTAATGTCAGCTAACATTTTCCAAGTTAAAGAGACTTTTTTTAAAGTAGCTGATTTGAAGAGGATGTTGTCCTTTACAATATGTAATTTGCATCAGTCTTGCCCACAATGACGTATTCTCTCTAAAGTTAATCCAGATCTTGCAAGAGATGATCTCTCGATGTCTTCCATCCTTTGTATGTTAAGACCACCATTTCCAAAAGACTTGCAAACTTTCTTCTACGAGGAACAGTGTATGTTTGAAGCTTCATTAGATTAACCCCATATGAATTTGTTTAGCGTCCTTTTTATGTTTATGATAACAGTATTAGGGAGACAACAACTTTGAATCCAATAGTGAGGGATATGCATCAATGCAGTACTGCTCAAGGTTAATCTTCCTCCAAATGAAAGAGCTTTATCATTCAATCTCTTAATTTTAGTTCTGATTTTTCTAACAGAGGAATAAATTTTAAAGCTTTGTTGTGGGGCTGAGAGTGACACCCAGATATGTTGTAGGAAGGTTTCTTATGTTGAAGCTTGTTTGTTTACTCAGAGCATTCCTTCTGTCTAGAGAAAGACTTGCAAAAGTGGTTATAGTGATTTTCTCTTTATTAAGAGATTGACCAAAAACATCTTGGTAAGTCTACAAAAAGTTGCCAATATGTTCTAAAGAAGAGGGTGAACCATTAGAGAAAATCATAAGATCATCAGCAACACATGGATTGTTGGTTTACTCCTGTTTGAGTACTTAAGAGATTTGTCTTTTATAAACATCTCGTATAGGCCTCTTAATAGGACTTCTTCAGAGAGTATAAACAGACTAGGGGACAGATGGTCCCCTTGCCTTATACCTCTGTTCATTTTAAAGAAGCCAATTGATTCACCATTTATAAGTATAGAAACATGTACTGACTTGATAATGTTAGAAATTAAAGATATAACCTTGTTGTTAAAGCTATAGCATTGAAGAACCTTTAGTATGAAGCAATGCGATAGGTTGTCAAATGATTTTGACATATCAACCTTTATAATGATATTTCAAGCTTTTTTTTCTTGTTAATGTCATGAGCCAGATCCTTTACAATGAGTATGTTCTTGTGGATAAGTCTACCTTTCACATAAGCACCGTGAAATTAAGAAATCAGCTTAGGCAAGAGAAAAGATAACATGTTGTTAAACAATTTACATATAATCTTGTTTAGCATCGTGCATAGGATAATTGGTCTGAATTGATTCCATAAATAAGAAGTATATACTTTAGGTATTAAACAAACTCTAGTTGCAAGAATCCCTTTAGGTATAATATGTCATTTGAAGAAGGATGTTAGTGCATTGGTGAGGTCCTCCTTAATGATATGCCATCATTTGGTACAGAAAAGTCTGTCGAAACCATCAACACCTGCAACTCCTTCAGAGTTTAGACTTTGTATGGAACTCCATATCTCTTGTTCAGTGAGATCAACTAGCATGAAAACATTATCAGAGTTATCAATTAGTTTAGGTATGACATTAAATATCTCACTATTCATATAAATGTCCTGCTGTTCTTTGTTAGTATAAGAAGAAGAAGAGATAATGATTCTAAAGTATTCTTTAGCAGATGCTTTAATGGTGTCTTTATCATAACAAAATTTATTGTTGAGTTTGATACCAGATATTCTAGATTTTCCTCTTTTCCTCTTAACAAAGTTGTGGTATAACTTTGTGTTTCTATCACCATCATGGAGCCAACTGGAATAATATTTCTGCTTCCAATAGTCTTCTTCCATTGATAATGCAAGAAGGTGTTCTACATTAGCTTTAGCTAAAGCTATTTTTGATTCTTGATTGTTAGAACTGAAGAAATTCAGCTCCTTAATCTTCATGTCCTCTTATGTTTGAGACACCTTATCAAATATGTTCTTAAAATGAGACTTGTTACACCTTTTCAAGGCTTCCTTTATCCTTTTCAATTTGTTCCAGAAGATGAATAAAAGATTGTCATTCATCTGTTCTTTCCAACTTTATTCAACTGTGTTTAGAAATTCTTCATCCAATGTCTGAGAATTGATGAATTTAAAGCTCTTTATAACATTATTTCTTTCTTTAGTTAACGAAATACACAATGGTGTATGGTCAGAACACATTCGAGCAAGATGGGTGACTCTAATCTCAGCAAAATAATCAGCCCAAGCTTGATTGATCAACACCCTATCTAGTCGCTTCCATCTTGTTTTATTTATCCTAGTGAATTTTGTTCTTGAACCCTGGATCTTCAATAAAACAATCTTTAATGACATCAATAAAATCAGAAGAACTTTGATAGCAAAAATTTACACAGCCTGCTTGTATACTAGGTGATAACACAATGTTAAAATCCCCCATCAATAGCCATCCCTTAACCGAAGTGGCTATGTTTCTAAGTGACTCCCCAAGATGTTTTCTATTAGATGTCTGATATTTAGCATATATGTAAGTAATAGAAAAAGACTTATCTAGTAAATAATGAGTAACATTAGAATGTATGAATTGTACACTATCAAAGATAATATCAATTTGCAATTCAGCAGACCAGAAAAGCCAGATTTTATTTGATACATTTGCAAATAAATTAGGGTAACTTAGCTTTGAAGAAACTGACTCAATTTTGCTGCTTGCTATCATTGGCTCTTGAATGCATAATAATGAGATTTTTTCTTTCTTTATAATTGATCTTAGCCTTCTGATAGTGCTTATGTTACCAACACCTCTCAGGTTCTAACAAAGAGCTTTGATCATTTATGGTTAATTCAGGCAGACCTTTTTTGTTTCTTTACAAGGAAAAGATTGGACTGTTAGGTGTATCATCTTTGGTCTTGCTAATTTAAGCTTCCTGTTGAGGATTTTTTGAAAGCTTGAATCGACATTTCTTTTGCTAAATATTGGTGAATTAGGGAGACTGCATGTATTGTTTTTATTTGGGGTAGTATAAACAGTTGAGTCATCAGAAGGGGAGGAGTATTGCTCAACATCTACGGACTTTATTGCTTCAGCTGTATCTGTATCTGACATTTCTTCTTCAGGGTTCTTCAAAGATTCAGGTGAGTGACTTGTTTTTTAGTTAAGAACCTGATGTGTTATAGGGCATGTTTCATTTTCTTGAACTTCTGGTGATTTGACAACTTCAATTGTTGCTTGGTGGACACTTTGCTGAGTCAGGTTTGTTGTATTGTTTGGCTGAACTTGAGCCTCAACTGGGTGGTTTGAACTTGTTCTTGAGCCTCTTCTGGTTGAGGTGGTTTAGTCTTTTTGCTGGAGGAGTTATCATGACCAACATGATAACAAGAGTTGTAGTATGCCAGAACATTCTTGTAACTAAAACTGATCCAGGCGCCAAAGTTGTCACCAAAGCCAAGCCACATACTATGATGCAACTTTCTTGATATGTCAATCTCTATCCTAGAAAAGCAGGCATTGTATAATGCCTTATTTTTTGAAGGTATCCACCACTTTATTAGATTTCCCAAAGCAGAAGCCACATAGTAACTATTTCCTCATTATACATGTTCTCATGAAGCTTTTCAATTTTTACCCATATTGGGACTATAGGGCATTCAATATTGGGGTTAAAAGATGGAAGCCACTTAAGGACACGCATAGAGAGATGACCAACAGTCCAATAGCTTCGACTCCATATCTTGGAGATGTCATCTTTCAAAGAGAATTCAAAGAAGAGGTGAAGGGAATCCTAGTTTGAGTAGGAAAATTCACCATCGAACTTCCTTTCCTCGAAGAACTTATCAAGAACATGCTTTTTTGGAAGACCCTTTGTAAAATTTCCTATCAGAGTATAGGTAGTAGAATTTTGTAACTTTTCCAGAACCGACTCATTGAATTGAAGATCCACATGATCTTTCTTGAACTTTGTTGATTCTGGTTTTAAGTGTTCGTCAGGAACATATTTTGCCGCAGCTTGTAAGTAAGTTCGATTTGCTGAAATCATCTTGAAATGGAGCAGTTGATGTTGGTAAGGAATAAGAACTCTTCAATGGTTCAAAAGTCTGGTGATGGAAGATTAATCCTTAGAAGAGGATTGAATAAAGCCTAAAATTTTACTAGATTAGAAGAGGAAGAGACTGTTTTTTTGGAGAAGAAAACCGACACCGCTCTTCTTTCTTTGTTTATATCTTTTAATTTAGCTGAGTATATAATCCATTTGAGATGGAACTATTTAGAGATTTGCTTAAAATTTGTTTGAATGTAGTTAGTTTTGTATCATTTAAACTAATATTTAAGTTTCTAAAATTTGTTATTGTACATTTATTATTATTGTTACGGTGTAGATTATTTGGGATAAAACTAGAGAAGAGATAACGAAAGGGAGACAATACTACTTGAACTTGAGCAAGAATACGGTAAGAAGTTTGAAGACTGTGAAATATTAAACTGATCTCAATCAAACACCGACACATATTAAGGCCGAATTTGCCAAGCTTGTTACTGCCCTTGAAGGAGACATGATGTTCTCAATGGTTATCTCTTCCTATCATCGCCTTTCTAGTGCGACGACTGTATTTTTTTTTACTTTGTTGAACAATAACCTTGAGAAATCTCTTTAATGTACGTCATTTTTATAAGGGTTATTCTTGGAAATAGTGTCGAATAGTTAAAATCTAGTACAAAGATAATTTCTTAGCTAAGACTCGTATGCATATGTATGTGGGTTAAAAAAACCAAGATGACTGTTTGGGTAAATAAGAAAATCTTGATTATTTGGACGAATAAAAAACCCGCGTCCTAATTATAATATTGGATTTATTTCTATATTGTATGATTCTGCAGTAGATTATAGCTTAGTCAAGTAGATAATTTAATTTTGCAAATTTGGTAGTGTGGATTTGTGAAGAAATCTCTCAAAATTGATTCGTAAAGAAATCTGTATGTATAATACTCGAATATAAACCAATCAATATATTTAATATGGTGAGGATTGCAAAGAAATCTACAAATGTTTTTTTTTATGTTACAAAACTTACGACTGATAAATGAAACTATTTTTTTTGGTATTTATCTGCGACCTAGACTTTTTTTTTTCTAAAATCAAGTACTAGACTTTCTTTCTCTAAAATCAAGTACGAGACTTTCTTTCTATAAAATATGTATAACAATTGTGTGAGATATATAAAGGTCTAAGTCCATTAGTCATTTATTTTATCTATAAATATAAACATATGTTCTATGTAATATGTGCACTTTCGAAATAAACAGAAATTTTAGCTGTTTTTTTTTGCGGTTACTTCTCTCTTTTCTCTATTTGTTTATTAACATGGTAAGAGAGCATGTTCGATCATTGGAGTAATATAATTGATTTATTCGTCAGGTATTGTGCTTTAATTTAATTTGCTTGATGTTTTCTGATATACTTTTGCTTAGTAATTTGGACTTTGTTTCAAGGTTAAGAGTTGTTTGGAGTTGTTTTGTTTCATATCTATTACCATTGTGCTCAATCTGATTTGTTTGATGTTACTGCTGTGTTTCAATTTGATAATTGTTTGTAAAATAATCGGGTCATGAAATCATTAGAAGAGATACAATTGTCGTTTTTCGGATCTGTTGTGTATAACCCCAGTCAAACAGTCTGATTGAAAGGCAAACAATGTCCGTTTTTGCTAAATTTTAGAGAGCGTGTTTGGGACATCCAATCCTTCAATCTGATTGGTTAGATTATGATTCGGTGCTAAGGTTCGGGAGAAATAATTACTGGAACAATGCAGTAGTTTTGTTGGTAAAATCGTGAATTCAATTTGATTTTGATTTTGATTGGAAATTGGAAATTGGACTTGATTGAGTATTCGATTTCATTTCGTTGGACCACTGCGATTTTGAATTTGGACTTGGCTTGATTTTGGATTTTGGATTTGATTAAGATTTTGATATGATTTTGATTTGATTTTTTATGGATTTGGATTTAGTATCTCTTGATTGTTTGATTTTGTTTGATTAAAGATTGTGGATCTTATTGCGAATATGATAAAGAAAAGATGATTTTCTACAGTCTACTAGTAACAAACTGAATAAGAAGAACTTTGTTATGTCTACATCTGCATACCATTCAGGTATGTCCTTGTCTTCCACTTCAGCTATTGATGCATCATTGTGGATTTTGGATGCGGGTGCGTCTCATCATATGTCGTAGGAAGAAACACATAAATAAGAAACATGCGAAGAAACATAGAAACGAATATTGAACAGATCATTAGATTAAGGAAACAAGAGGAATAGTGCAAGCTTCTGAGGATCATGTTAAGAAAGAAAACATTGTATAGACTCATAATATGTGAGGGACTCAAAATTTTGAATATAAAGTAAGTAATCAGTACACAATTCCTTCTAATGAGGGTCTCTATACAATGGCACACCAGGGTCCAAAAAAAATATATTTACAGAGTATGCCATAATTGGAGGTCCTCTCCGTTGTCCTCAGAAATACTCTCTGGTAACCTCCCAAAGCAAGATTCTGATAGCCATATTGAACAATTTAAAAATTTCATGATTAATTTTGATGATAATGACAAGTTACTTTGCAGAGCTTTCTCCTAAACATTTAAGGGTGTTGCTTCAAAATGGTATAAAAAACTTCCACATGGTTATATAAAAAATGTTGACATGTTTTGGAACGTTTTCCGATAACATTTCGTAGGAAATAAGAAATTTCGAGCTAATGGTGACACTATAACATACTGTAGGTAAAACATTGGAGAAAGTTTGAAAAATTATATTAAACATTTTGTTAAAGAAAAAACTGATATGGAATATTGTAAAGACTTTGTGGCTTTGAAAGCTTGTCAAATGGGACTTCTCCTAGGAATACTAAACGATACCGTGGCCGAGAGTAAAGAAATGCCGTTTGGGGCTCTTCTTGATCAAATTGAAAACAGAATATCGGTGGAAGAAACTCAGGCTTCAGAAATAGGTTATAATGATCAATTGGAGTTGAACCCGTTCCAAAGATTTCTTGTTACTACCCAACCACCTTGGATAAACGCGTAACCTAAAGTAAAAAACCAGTTCCCTCTAAGGCTCAAAGTAAACCAGCAAGTATAAAACACACAATAAGTAGATAGGCCAACGTCTAACAAATGGATTCGTCCAGATCATTTTGAAGATTTAACTGAGTGTGTGGCCATAATATTTGATAGAACTCGAAGTCAAGTACAATTTCGCAAAAGAATGCATAACATTGAAAAAAAAAATTACTAACATTAATTGAAAATGAGAAATTGACCAACTTTATAAAGAAACATTCTTAGAAAAATCCGATAACTAAAGAAGCGTCGAAAGAAGAGACTACATTGGTAATCTCTGAGGAGATTGATTCTTTTGATGTCACAATATAGTACTTGGATCGAAAAGAGAGAAGGAACGAAATTAGTCTTATCGAAGAAATTATCCCAGGGAAAAAGGTTAGTGATTTATGTGCATTTTTCAAACCTTGGCAATTTTTTTGGGATTGATACTATTGGAGGAAATTCGAACATTTCTTTAAAAGACACATAGTCAGCCTAACTACTCAGCTTGAAGTGGGTGCCTCGACACATCTGTATCGAAGTCCTTCCCCAATAATTTGTTTTGACAATTATGATATGAGAAATATGATTGAGCCACATGAAGATACAATAGTAATTGCAGCAGGGATAACCGATGATCAAGTACATAGAGTTTTAATTGACACAAACAGCTCCACCAACGTCTTATTCATGAGTACTTATAAGAAAACTATTGACCCTCTCGTGATCTGAAGGTCGGATCGAAGTATTATAGGATTCTTAAGGGTGACAACTGAAGTGGTTGAGGAGTTTTAAAGTGTTGTTGAACTGGGTTGAAGGCCGACGATCAAGTACAAAGAGTTTTAATTGACACAAGATGCTCCACCATCGTCTTATTCATCTGCACTGATAAGAAAATTATTGACCCTCATGTGATCCAAAGGTCGGATCAAATTATTGTGGGATTCTTAGGGGTGACAGCTGAAGTGGTTGGGGAGTTTTAAAGTGTTGTTGAACTGGGTCGATGGCCGGTTAGAAAATAAGTTGAAATTTTGTTTATTGTATTAGATGTATCAACACCTTACAATGCTAATTTTTTGAGGTATTGGCTATCAAAGATCCATACTGCAATCTCTACTGTTTATCAATGTTTAAAATATGTTATGGGGAATAATATTAGAAAATAGAGTGCTATAGAATTTCTTTATCTTCCAAGAAAGTTCAGGGGAATGAATCAGAAAAAAGCATAATAATTAGCGGGGACTTCCTGGGAGCCAAACCCTATTGATGATCTGAGGGAGTCCCCCGGTATTTTGGTTCCTGATGAAATTTATGAAGATCATGTGTATCCAAATGGTAAAGTTTTGAAGATTGATACAAAGTTATCTCCAAGGCTAATGGAACGATTAATTGAATTTTTATCTAAAACGTTAGTTATGCTTGCCTCTTAATTAGAGGACGTGACTAAGGTGCCCCTAAAATAATTTGCCATAAGCTATCAATCAAGAATAATGTAAGATGGATAATATAAAAAATAGGGTTTTTTCTCAAGAAAAATCTGAGGCGATAGTGGCAGAGATAGAACGTTTATCCAAAGTAGGGCACATTCGAGAATCACAATATCTTTTACGGGCGTCAAATCCAATGTTGGTCAAAAATAAAAATGGCAAGCGACGAATGTACGTAGATTTCACAGACTTAAATAAGGGTTGTCCAAAAGATCTTTTCCATCTCTCATGGATATATTATCTAGTAGATTTTTCACGTTAGAAAATCAATTACTTTCTTTTATGGACGCTTATGCAGGGTATAATAAGATCAAAATGGATATGAGGGATGAAAAGAACACTTCATTTATCACTGGAAGAAGTTTGCACTCTTATAAAGTAATACCGTTTGGGTTAAAAATACAGGGGCAACTTATCAACGTTTGGTGAATAAAAATTTCAAGGCGCAAATTGGGAGAAATGTTGAAGTATATATCAGTGATATGCTGGTAAAAAGTCTTAAGGATGAAGATTATTTTGATGATTAAGAGGAGAGTTTTAGTAACTTAAAAAGAGTCAACTTGAAATTAAACCCATGTAAATGTACATTTAGGGTTCGATTAGGAAATTTCCTCGGATATATAGTGAGTGCAAAAATGATTGAAGCCGACCCAACGCAGTTAAAAGCTTTAACGTCTATGAATTCCCCTTGAAATATAAAAGAAATCTAAATATTAACAGGTCGGTTGGCAGCGCTGAATACATTTCTATCTCGTTTTCGGATAAATACTCTCCTTTTTTCCAGGTATTAAGGCATGTAAATTGTTTCAACTGGACAAAAGAGTGTTTGAAGGCTTTCTATTGGATTAAAGAATACATTTCTTCACCATAAATCCTCACAAAGCCTATTCCAGGGGAACAATTATTTATGTAGCAATTTTAGATTATGTTGTAAGTGCGGTGTCAGTCCGAGAAGAAGAAAATGTTTCAAGACCGGTGTACTACATCCGTAACGTATTATTAGGTGCAGAGAAACGATATTTGAAGTTGGAAAATGGGCTCTTGCTTTAGTAATTGCTGCTCAAAAAATGAGACCATATTTGCAAGCTCATTCCATCGTGGTACAAACATCTTTTCTGTTAAAAGTTTTGCTTGAAAGTCTGGAAATTTTGGAGAGAATGACCAAATGATCGGTTTAGCTAGGGGATTTTGATTTTGAGTTTGAGCCTAGGACTGTGATAAAAGCACAAGCCATAGCAGAATTCTTAGTAGAGTTTAATTCTGAGCGATCAGACATGGAAATCGATGAGAACAATTTCAAAGCAAAGTGGGTAATCCGAGAAGATGGACGTTCGAGTATATTAGGAATTGGGCTGGGGTACCGTTGGTTTTTTCAGAAGGAATAACAATGTATCAAGCCATCCGTTTTGGGTTTAAAACAACAAATAATGAACCATAATACAAGGCGGATTTAGTAGGTTTAAGACTTGTGCAAATCTGTTGGGCTAAAAAATTTAAGCTAGTCAATGATTCTCAACTCCTCGTTAATCATGCATCTGGACAATCCGAAGCACGAAAGGATCCTTTAGTAAATATTTGAAGGCGCTAAGAGATTTATCTTTAGTCTTCAAAAACGTCAGCTATAAACACGTCCGAAGGAAAGAAAACTCTATGACAGACTCTTTTAGAAACTGCTTCATATTCAGAGATATATCCATGGATTATTACACAGGACAACCCGTCGATTATTAAAAATTTGGAGCAAGTAGTTGTGATGATAGATGAAGACCTTTGAATATTCGTTTGTGAAGAAAGAGACTGGAGACTAGTTGGCAAATCATTGTCTAAAAAAAAATACGTTTCAAGTCTTATAGGTACATGGTCCTTGGAGCCATCTTGCATAAAAAATATTTTAGTAGAGCTTTACTCTGATGTTTGGGCATAAATGAATCGCAGATGATATTATATAATTGCATGATGGAGAAGGATTTGCGTATTGTGGGTCCAAGGCTCTAATAAGAAGAGTGTTTTTGGCAGGATACTATTGGCCTATGATTTCTTCCGATGCGAAAGACTTGGTTAAAAGGTGTGATACTTGCCAAATATTTGCTAGCATAATTCATATATCAAGAGTTCCTCTCGAAAGCATATCCGAGGAATTGTTGTTTGACCGATGGGGCATTGATCTTGTTGGACCTCTACCAATGGCTTCTGGAGGGCAACATACAATATTTGTGCTGGTAGATTACTTTTCAAAATGGGTTGAGGCAAAGCCATTAGCAAGAACAAAAGTTAAAGACGTAATCAGATTTATCACTTCAAATATTTGTTGTCATTGTGGCGTTCCAATGAAAATTACTACAGATAATGAGCCTCAATTTGATAACAAGTATTTGAAGAACTTTTGTGACTCTCGAAGGATACAACAATTCTTTTCAGCTTTTTTTCACCCACAAGAAAATGGGCAAGTAGAAGTCACCAATCGAATAATTCTTGATGGACTAAAGAAAAATTTGGAAGGGAAGGCAAGAATGATGCCGGATTATTCAACAAGAAGTTTTTTGGGCATACCAAACAATTCCTCGAACAACAACATCAGAGTCTCCATTTTTATTGGTATATGGAATGGATGCAATAGTAACATCCGAGGCAGTTTTTTTGTCCTATCGTGTCACGACATATTCAGAAGACTTCAATGATATAAATAGAGCAGTTGAGCTGGATTTAATCGAGGAAAAAGGAGGCGAGCATAAATAAAGTCGCTATATTATCAAACACTGATGAGAAGTATATATGCCTCCTAAATTAAACAAATAGAATTTAAAATGGGAGATCAAGTGTTAAGAAAGGTTTTTCTTCATACCAAGGAAAAACACCTCAGAAAGCTAGGTCCTAACTGGAAAGGCCCATATGAGATAGCAAAAAGAGTGAATCCTGGAACGTATCGAATTAAGGATAAAGAAGGAAGAAGTTTTAAACACCCATGAAATATAGAGCATCTTAAATTATATTTGGAATAAATGTAATATATATATATATATATACATATATATATACTCTTTCCTACCCTGATAGTGATGATGAAAAATATCAAAAACAGAAAGATAATTGTTGGAAAAGGGATAAAGAATGGAAAAGTGTAGAGAAAGATCCACAAAAAAATACACCGTACTGAAACCCTAGCAAAAATATTTTCTTCGCTTTTTAAGAAAAGATCAGTTAGCATATATAACAATTGTTGTGGGCCTTTCGGCCTATTGAGCCATTGGACTTAAACAAATAGGCCATTAGAGGTTAATTCATCCCACAAACTTACTAAGTAAAAACATATTTACTTCTTATTACAAAGTACATATTGGTTAAATTGTCTACGTCCACGGACGCCACCAGAGAAAAGAGTTTCACTATGATAGAGAAGTATAACAAATTTCCAGATTACTTTTTGTGTAGTTTTAGTAATTTATTTATATGGACTAAATAGACTTATTAGACAATAGGCCGATATACACAAAACTGTTCATGACACCAGACTGTACCAAGAGACAGAGTACACTGTCATGACATTACAGTGTACCATCAAGCACGATACAGTATGAAAACATTATACGGCTCATTCTCAACATACAAAGTAGTTAACACTTAAATAGAAAAAGTGAATATTTCCAAAGAAATATATTGAATGTTGGTTCTTCACTATCAAAAAATATTTCCTTGAGGGGAATACCCTTTCTTCACTATCAACAAAGAAATTTCTCTTCTTCTGACTCACCAAATGCCCCTAAGGCATTCACTCTATATTACCAACACCAATCATGTTTAGGCACTCCATAAACTTTCGAACTGATACTGCCTTGCTCATTATATCTGCTGGATTATCGTGTGTAGAAACTTTTTTCACATTAACAATTCTCTTTGATATTATATCACGAATAAAATGATACCTGGCATCTATGTGTTTTATACGCTCGTGGTACATTTGGTTCCCTGTAAGGTATATGGCGCTTTGACTGTTACAAAACACTTTTGTAGTAATCTTATCCAATCCCAAATCTGCAACCAAACCTTGCAACCATATTTTTTCTTAACTGTTTATGTTACTGGCATGCACTCTGCCTCTGTTGTACACAAAGCTACAATAACTTGCAACTGTACTTTCCAACTGATCGCACTCCCAACTAGAGTAAGGAAATATAATGTCAAAGATCTCCTATTATCCATATCACCTGCAAAATCAGAATCAACAAAACCAACCACTGATCCTGGAATATCATTCAGTGGTCTACCAATATCAATCTTGTTAAAAGTTACGCCAACGTTCGCAGTATTCTTAAGATACTGAAGTATCCATTTCACTACCTGCGAGTGTGCTGTCCCAGGACATCCCATATACCTGCTAACTACACTAACGGCATGTGAAATATCAGGACGTGTGTGTACCATATCATACATTACACTACCAACTGCACTTGAATATGGAACCTTCGATATTTGTTCTAACTCAGCAACACCCTTGGTCACTCCTGTTGCAGACAACTTGAAATGAGTAGCAAACGGGATGCTAACTTCCTTAGCATCAAACATGTTGAATCTAGTAATTTCTCAATATAGCTTCGTTGAGACAAGTGTAATGATCGTAAACTTATGTTCATGATAATATCCATACCAAGAATTTTCTTTTCTCTACACAGATCTTTCATCTCAAACTCGGCACTAAGATGCATCTATATCTGCACAGTGTATGACATAATACAAGGAGCAATAAGCATATCATCAACATATAACAACAAGTAATTATAAGAATCATGTGACATCTTTTGATGATACAAACAATTGTCATATGGACTCCTCGTGAACCCTTTTGACACCATGAATGTATCAAAACGTTTGTACCATTGCATTGGTGACTATTTCAAACCATACAGTGACTTTTTCAGCAAATAAACCTTGTCCTCCATATTAGGTTCGATAAATCCCTCTGGTTGTCTCATGTAGATTCTCTCCTCCAATTCACCGTGTACGGATTCTTCATATCCAACTGCTCAAGTTTTAAATCTTGTAAAACTACCATGGATAACAATCTTCAAATCGAACAATGTTTCACCACTAGAGAAAACACTTTATTGAAGTCTACTCCTTTCTTTTGAGTAAAACCCTTAGCGGCCAGTCTTGCCTTGAATCGAGTTGCCTCAACCCCTGGATTACCTTCTTTTTTCTTGAACACTCATTTGTTGCCCACTACATTTTTTTCTTTAGGCAAGTCAACAAGCTTCCATGTATGATTTTTATGAAGAGATTCAATATCTTCCCCCTTAGCACAAATCCATCTATCTACCTCTAAACTCGCTATAGCTTCTTTGTAGGTACTAGCTTTCTGCATCTCAAGTTCTTCTGTAACTGAAAGAGCATATGCAACTAGATTTGTATACCTTTTTGGAAATCTTATATCTTTTCTCTCACTGTCTAGTGCTATGTTATAAGGTTGTTGTTCGTGTTCGGGCGCATCATCGTCAATGTCATCCGATGCTGACGCTTCACCTCCTCATTCTAGATTCACCTCAGAACCACTCGAATGATTGGACCTCCTAGGAAAGGATTCTACTTTAAGCTCCACTTGTTTACTCACAATCGATCCTGATTCGACCATTTCTCTTACTTCATTCTGATTGTGTATCAAAGTAAACTCGTTAAAATTCACGTCCTTACTGATAAGAAAACCTAGAGACTTTGGAGAGGTACACCATAATCTATATCGCTTCACTTCAGTAACATATCCTAAAAATATTCACCTTTTTTCCCTCAGCTCAAGCTTACCATCTCTCACACGAGCATACGCAAGACAACTGAACACTCTCAACTGCTCGTAATTAGTCGACGATCCAGACCAAATCCGTATCCTAGTTAGAACCCTCAAGTGGAGCATCATTGTTAATTTGAGAATTACCTTGTTCTAATGTGACCAAAATGATTGTCATCACAATCAATCTTCTGATACCTGAGTATCCCCATTCAATTCTTCATGAATCTATATAGATTCTTCCTCAATATAAAAATGTGTTCCCTTATTCTTCCCTCGAAACTCAACATCATCTAGAAACTTGGTCGTTCCTGTCTCAAATATTGTACCAGTGACAGAACCATAAAACTTGAATCCTCTTGAATGTTTGGAATAACCTATGAAGAAACAACTAAATGGTTCTGGGTCCAGTTTCTTTTCTTGAGGTTTGTAAGGCCTCGCCTCAGCTGGACAATCTCACACATGCAAATGCTTTAAATTGGGTCTACGCCCGTTTCAAAGCTCATATGGGGTCCTCACAGTAGCTTTGGTGGGTAATCGATTGAGTATATAAGCGGTACATTTGATGGCTTCCCCCGTAGAGATAATGATAGAAATTAGTGACTTATCATGCTTCTAACCATATCCCTTAGTGTTCAGTTCCATCTCTCAGATAATCCATTCATGCAGGGTGGACTGGGCATATTGTATTAAAGGACTATTCTACATTTCTCTAGGTACTGTGCAAAAGGCTTTGGACGTTGTTCTACCGATCCGTCATATCTACCATAGTATTTACCACCACGGTAAGATCCAACTGTCTTAATGCTTTTACCAAGTTGTTTCTCAACCTCGGTCCTAAAAGCTATAAACAGGTCCAAGGCCTCAAACTTTTCATGAAGAAGTTAAAGGTAACCTAAACAAGACTAGTCATCGATGAATGATATAAACTACCGCTGCCCGTTCCATGATTCCTGTGGAAACGGTCCACAGATTTCAATATGTATCAACTCTAGGACTTCCCTCGCTCTATGACCCTAACTTTTTAACTTTGGTTTATTTCCGTTTGACACATTCGACACATATACCGAAGTCAGAGTAATAAAGAGGACCTAATAGACCTTCGGCAATAATCTTGTCCATCTTAACTTTGGATTTGTGACCTAACCGCTTGTGCCACAATTTAAAAGATCTTTCAGATTTAGTAATGTTGTTTTCCAGTATGTTGTGTGTTTAGAACAATGTTGTGATTATTAATAGTATTCAAAAAATACAAATTATTCTCTTTAATCAAAATTCTATTTCCAACAATCACACTATTTTAAAAGAGTGTAAAACAATTGTTTCCCATTAGACAAGAATAACCTTGCAAGTCTAAAACTGGAAAAGAAATTAAGTTCCTCCGAAAACTGGGAACATAAATTACATTCTCTAAAATAATACATGTTCAGTGGACAGTTTTAAAGAAAAATCACAATTAGCTAAAATATTACACGAGCTCCAGTCTGCCGTGAAAATGGATATTTCATCCTCACTTAGCAACATGCTCTTTGACGTATCCTGCAAAGAAACACATACATGAGTTGTTGCAACCGAATCAACCCACCAAGTATTTCTTTTCAAATAAACTATATTACTTTTTGAAACAACCAAAGATGTGGTAATACATATGCTTAACAAATAAGCCTGGCGTTTGTCACAATCCATCTTCAGATGTTATTTCTCTTTGCAGAAAAAAGCATCGACCTACAGTCAATTTCTCAGGCTTTCTATTCTTTACCGGACCTTGACCTGGTCCTTTTCCATCTGCCTTCCACTTAGGCCCTGCTCGTTTTGCAAATGTAATCACATTAACCTCAGACGCTTGTGTCTTTAAGTTTTTCCTCCTCCTGTGCAGCGTGGGAAATCAACTCATTGATATTTCACTTTTCTTGCATGCAGTTATAGGTGGATTAGAAATACTTAAACCGGTCTGGAAACATAAACCCCACTATGCATTCCTGAGTGAAGTCTAAACCGATTGCCTTTAACTTTTCACCAATCATTGACATTCCCCGAATGTGTTCTCGAATTTTAACTTTGCCATTATATTTTTTGGTAGCTAGCTCGATGAGCAAACACTGTATCTCTACCTTCTCATTTTTCGCAAAGGCTTTATCGACCTCCGCGAGAAAAACCGATGTAGTAGTAGCACCTTTAGGGACAGCCCCACGTAATGAAACTTGTATCCCCTGTAACAAAAGAGACATGCATAACTTATTTGACGTCTCCCACCTTTCATCGGTCTTAATTTCTTCCGGTTTACTTTACGGACTAAGGGGGGATTGTTTGGGAGTTGACAATGCATGTTCATAATCATCTACAAACAAAAACAACAACATATCTACCTTCCACAACTGGAAGTCCAAACAATCCAACATGGGTTGGCGGTTCCCGAATAGATTGTAACCAGTGGATACTATAATAAGAACAAACAACATAAAACACATTTAACATCTTGACATATAACTGAAAACATATGAATGAACATGACAAATACATGTAAAACATAAAATTTCCTTGATACAAGATACTAGCATGCCAAACACACTATATTTATGAAATAAATCATGTTACATATTTTAAATTAATTAGTTAAAATAATTTTTTCCCATATGAATAGTATTTTCGAAAAAACATTATTCATCATCCGACAATTACTGTTTATCGCCGAAAAAACAGATTCCATAACCTTTCTTGCTGAATAATGTTTCTGATGAATAATGTTTTTAATGAATAGTGTTTTTTAAGATCATTATTCATCCTCCGAAAATATTTTTCACACACTATTCACATTTCGAAAAATTACTATTCACAACATTCCTATTATTGTCATCGCGACAATACTCCTACTAGTATTGGCAACACTCCTATTATTTGAAATCGCATAAAATAATATATAACAAAATGCGGAAAATTAATTAGAAACCAGTTTCTAGATTCAACTAATGAATAAACAAAACCAAGAATATTCAAAGGTTTGTATGTAGCTTTCCGTATAGTATTCTTTTGTTCCTTTGCGTTCTTCATCGATTCTGTTTATGAAATTGAGAAAACTGCATAATGAAATTAGTGAAGAAAGGAAAGGTTTCCAGACACTGAAGGAAGCGGCCGTATTTTTGATTAAGGTTTAGGATGATGAAATGCCTAAACCTAGCCCCTTATTTATAACCTTTACAATGTTAAGGCCAACATTGTCAAGCCCATCATTTATTGTTTCCTTGTGTCCGGGGACCATAACCCGATAAATCGATAATTCAATTTATATCCTAATTTATCAATTCAGCCTTAAGTGTTGAGATTTATCAATGCATTTTCATCCATAAGTCCAATTTAGTTAATTAAATATTTGAAATTATTTAGTGGTCCGAGGAGGATCTACAGTTAACAAATTATTCAAATTGTCTGGGTCAGTGTGGATTATTTTCTCACTAATGATGTAGCCTAGAAATTCACCGGATCAGACACCGAATGTACATTTTTCAGGATTCAAATTTATGTTGATGGATTTTAAGTTAGAAAAAATTTCTTGGAGTTCAAGTATATGATCCTCCTCCCTTGAGAGTTTTACCATCATGTCATCAATATAAACTTCCACATTTCTTTTTATCTTACTGGAAAATGTTTTATTGACCAACGTTGGTAAATGGGCCCAGCGTTCTTTAACCCAAAAGGCATTACCTTGTAACATGAAGCCTCCTATCACTGATGAATGTGGTATGGTCCTAGTTGTTCGGATCTATTTGATTTTTATGGTAACCAGAAAAAACATACATAAAAGATAATAATTTATTTCCTAAAGTGGAATCTACCAGCTGATCTATTCGAGGAACTGGGAAAGGGTCATTAGGATACGCCCTGTAAAGATATGTGAAATCAATGCACATCCACCATTTGTATTTCTTATTTTTGATAAGTACCAGATTCGCAGTCCAAATTGGATACTGGGTTTCTCAAATGTGCCCCACCTTGGTCAAGCCGATCTACGATAAGTATGATGATGAGTTCAAGGAGAAAAGCTTTAATACTAAAAAATTGAAACCCTCATAAAATATAAAAATTTCGAAATCAAAATTTTCATGAGTGGGTAGAAATTCTTCATCTACAATTAAATTAATGGCTAAAGACCCAATAATTCAAAATGCTCAGAACAATTTAAAATCAGGAAAAAAAATATTCGAAAGATGTATTTTGTTGAAAATTCAAAAGTATTTGAGGACCTTTTACCACCACCAAAGCCTCCTAAACTTAAAGAAAACGAAAATGTTATTATAAACTGTGAAGAATAGAAAAAAGAAGATAAAATTGTTATAAAAAACACGAGACAACAACTTGAGAAGCCATTTTCTACTCAACAAATGGGAATTGTTCCTTTCTACAAGGGTCTTGATGTAATACAGCAGGCGCGGTTTGGAACTGGAAAGACAACAACTATTTACTCTGCGATCTTGCAACAGCTTAATTATGATCTTGTCTAGTGTTAGGCTTTGGTCCTGGCTCCCACTAGGGAGCTCAGGGGATACTTTCTTCCAATACTGTATTTGTTTTCGCCACATTGCAGCTCATGGGATTAAATCATATAAGTCAGGCATTGGTTGATTTTGTAGGGAACATTCTTATCTATAAGTGTGAAATATTTGGAGGAGTTCTCGTCGACAATGACTACGAAGACTTGCAACTGCAGTGGAAATGGGAAAAAGTCTATCTCGGATGTTATCTCGGAAGTTAAGGGACAGTGGATCGTAATCTATGGAAGAAAATCAAAATATGGTAGTGCAGTTCTATCAATGTTTTAATGTTTTGAATTCGATTTTGAGTTTTTCCGCGCCGGGGAAGGATGATGTAGTGAAAATTACTGACAGATTGGTTTCTCGCTTAGGTATTGAAATTGGGTCAAATAGGTACTCAAATCGAATATTTCGATGAACCCATCGTATTTCAGAAGTGTGACTTGTCACTAAGTTCAATACCCAAATTCGACCGATAAAGTTTTCAAAAACAAATTCTTATATTTACTCCTTATTTAAATATTTAATTGTTATTTTTATTTTATTCTAAAATAAACTATCATACAAAAAGGTTTCCATAAACTAAAGGAAGCGGCTGTAATTCTAATTAGAGTTGAGGTTGATGAAATACCTAAACCTAGCCCCTTATTTATAGCCTTGACAATGCGAAGCCTAACATTGTGAAACCCATCATTTATTACTTCCTTGTGTCCGGAGACCATAAACTAATAAATTGATAATTCAATTTATATCCCTGATTTATTAATTCAGCCTTAAGTGTTGAGATTTAGGCCCTCTTATTATATTTGATTTTTTTTGCAGGTGATGTTGAATTAAAATCATTCTGCTATTCGGTTTGTTTATTCGTTGATGTACAATTATGAATTATTTTTGAAATTGTTCTAAACGGTTGAATTAGAAATCTCATTCATTTTTTATTTTAAACTTAATTCGACCTCGTATTGAGCTTTGTAAAACAGTGTAATACAATATAATTTCAACGGATTAGATGAACACTTAAACTCTTAGCTAGCTTAAAAGAGTGCAATCTCAATGAACAAAAGTCAGTTAAAAGACACCAATAGTCCTCCACGTTTCACACTTCAATCAAACTAGTCCCCTTATCTTTACTTTTGTCTTCCACTGACCTTTTATCTTCCAGAAATATCCATTATTAGTCCCCAACACATGTGAGTACTGAGAAGCTGAATTGTGGCAACCGAAACATCCAAATTTTGTCTCACTATTGATTCCTAAAGAATTATCTAATTATACTTCTTCCTATCCCCAGTCAGCTATCCAATCAGTAGCCACCTAGTTTTACCATTTATCTTACTTTTTATATTTATTCATTTAGTGTAGTATTGGACTGGACGGGTTAAAATATAAACCCAACAATCCAACTTAATAAAGCCCAATTAACTTATCCAATACCCATAACACAAATCATAACCCATAACTCAAACCTAAAAATCCAATTAAAAACAAAAATTCATAATTCTAATTCTAAAACCTAATTTGACAAACTTTTCTTCTATTTTCTACTGTCTCTCTCTCCTTATCCTACATCATCAATTTCCATAACCCCAATTCAAAACCCTTCTTCTATTTTCTCCATTATTGTCATTCTTTCAAAATTTTCAATCTTTAAAATAAAAATGTCTTTTGCATTGATACACCTTTAATACATTTCTCTGTTGCATTAATCTTTATGTCACACTGTATCATACTCTGTGCACTGTCATCCTAGTACGACATTGGAGTGCATACTGTTTGAAGCAATTGAAGAGCCTCTCCTAACTCTAACCGTATATACAGTAAAAGGCAGAAGAAAAGTTAGTCAAATTAGGGTTTTTGAATTAGAATTAAGAATTCCGTCTTCAATTAGATTTTTGAGTTTGAATTATGAGTTATAATTTGTGGTGTGGATGTTGGGTAAGTTAATTGGGCTTAATTATGTTGAGTTATTGGGTTTATATTTTAATCTGATCCGAGTAGTATTTTAATTTAATAAAAATAAAATATTAGGTAAATAGTATATGGTAAAAATTTATAATAAACGGTAAAAACAAGGTGGTCAGCAGCTGGAAATATAGAAGAAGATATGATTTTTTGAAAGAAAGAAGAGGGATGGCTCCAAGATCCTCTTTTCCGATTTGATCGCCAGTTCTCCTTCCGATCTCCGGCCCCTTTGATTTCTTCCTTCTCTCTCGTTTCTCTGTTCTTCAGAGTTTCAGGTTGTTTCTTCTTGGTGCTTTGGTGCTCTTTTCATGGTCTCTGTTTTTCCTTTAAAACAGAGTATCTTTTTGTCGCCGGATTTTACCCCTGGTTATGGCATTTAATGTTCTCAATGTCGAAGAGTTTCCCGCTCTTCATCAAGAAACTGGTAATGATCATATGGGAAGTAAATCAAATTCTTATGCTGAATTTTTAAAGAAAAGTATTGCGAAGTAGGAGAAGGATCAATATGAACCAGAATGGAAGAATTCAAGAATGATCATTTGTCGATTCAATTCGATAAAGGAACGCTTGATAAACTGAAATCCAAATCGAAGCACTCACTTGTTGGAAAGTTCACTCATGGAGTGCCGAAGAGAGCTATTCTAAGTCAGTTTCTTGAATCTTTTAAATTCAAGGAACCTTTTAGATTCAGATTATGGGATTCAAGGCACGTCATATTTGAGTTTAATGTTAAACATGATTATGCTAAGTTATTCTATAGAGCTGTTTGGACTATTGATACTTCTGTTATGCGTCTTTTGAAGTGGTCTAATGATATGCCAAAAGAATCCTCTGTGGCTCTTGTTTGGGTTAAGTTTGATATGCCAGAAGTTCTTTATGATGATAATGTGGTTAAATCTGTGGCTTCGATATTAGGTGAAGTTTTAGTTGTGAAAGTTCCTGATGAAAACAGACTGTTTTCATAGTGCTCGGCTTTGGTAGAGATTGATGTTACTACTAAGCCTCCATCGGATGTCTGGACTGGATTTGGTGATAATTTTGGTTTCTGGATCAAGATAATATACACTAATATGCCATTATACTGTGAAAAGTGTTATCACCTTGGCCATAGTATGGAGGGTTGTAAGAAAGTTACCAAGAATGAAGAAGTTGTAGAAGGTTTGACAAATAATAAGATCAAATCTATCATAACTAAGAAATGGGTGAAGAAAGATGAAAAAATTGTGCTTGGGAATGATGTTGAAGGCTGTAAAACTCCTGAGCAAGGAGAGATAATTGAGGCCATTGAAACGCTAAATCTGGGGTTAACAGATAATAATGGATATGTTAATATGGTTTCTGATGATGAAGAGTTCCCTAATGGTAATTTGAGAAGCTTGCATCATTCTCCTACTAAGAAATGGGTGTCTAACTCTCCTGAGTTTTATCGTGAAAGTCAGAATGATAAGGAGAGTAGTAAGAGATTTGCGGGTAAACTTCAGAAGAGTAAGGAGGCAGTTCAGAATAAGGAGTCTAATGTTCAACATGATCAACTCAAAACTAATAAACAGAAGGATAAGAATGATCAGCTGGATGTTGAACAAAAGAAGGATGTTATAGAGGAGGAGGATGAACAAAGGAGTAGGTTCAGTACTCAGAATAGGAGTGAAAGGGAAGGTGAGTCTAGTTTTAAGGAAATATTTGACAAGAAAATCAAGATAGCTAAAAGCAAGAAGAATACTAGAAGCAAGATCATTAAGGCATTACAATTCAACAGTTCAAGTAAATCTAAATCCACAAACTCTTTAAATGATTAGTTTTATAAATTGGAATATTCGTGGCATTAAGGATAAAGCTTCTGTTCGTAGGCTCAAGTTTCTTGCTATTAAAAATTAAGCTAAGTTAATTGCAATTCAAGAACCTTTAGTGAATTGTAATAATATTGCTAGTGTTGCTGCTAAGATAGGTTATGATAACTTTGCTTTTAATGTCAATAACAAAATTTGGATTTTCTGGAAGTATGATGTTTATGTTGGAATTTTGAATGATATGAATCAGTGTCTTAATATTAAAGTTAGTTTGTTAAATGACAGCCAGCATGTTATGATTTCTATTGTTTATGCTAAGTGTCAAAGAGTCAATAGAGTTGAGCTTTGGAACTTTCTTAAGAGTATTGCTGTTACTGATTTAGGTTGGTTAATCTGTGTTGATTTCAATGCTATCTGCTCTATTGATGATCAATTGGGCTGTAGATCTTTTTGTTTGAATAGCACTAATGATTTTAATGAAATGATTAGCTCTTGTGATATTGAGGATGCTGGTTACATTGGTTCCAAGTTTACTTGGTCCAATGGTTCTAAATGGAAGAGATTGGACCGTGTTTTTACTAATAAGAACTGGATCAACATGTTTAACACTACTAAAGTTTATCATCTTGCTAGAACGGGGTCTGATCATATGCCCATGATTATTTCTTTTGCTAATAATGCTATGAAAGGCAAATCTTGTTTTAAGTTTCAGGAAATGTGGTTGTTGGAAGAGTCTTTTCTTCCTTTTGTTGAAGATAATTGGAGAGGTGATATGATTGGTGACCCTTTGTTCTTGTTCTGGAACAAGCTAAAGAGATTGAAGAAGGGTTTAAAATTGTGGAATAAGGAGGTGGTTGGTAATATCTTTAGCAAAGTGCAAAGCATGGAGGACATGGTTTTACAAAAAGAGTTACAGCATCAGAATTGTCAGTCTGCTGAGTCCAAATCTGAGCTTGTTAAGGCTAGTGCTCTTCTTATTAAAGCTCATAGAATGGAGGAGCTTTATTGGAAGCAGCAATTCTATAGAAAATGGTTGATTGAGGGGGACAGAAACACTAGCTTTTACCATAGTTTTGTGCAAAAGAAAAGAAGGCGCAATAGTATTAAATGTATCAGATGTGGTGAGGTTTGGCTCTCTGAGTCCTCTGAGATTGGTCTTTCTGCTGTGTCTTTCTTTCAAAATGCTCTTGCTGATTCTCATGTGGATGATGTTAATAGACTGAATGATGATATTTTTAACAATATTCCTAGCCTTATTACTACTGATATTAACAGGAGCATTCTTAAGCCTATTGATGAAAGTGAGCTGAGAAATGTTATCAAGTCTATGAATACGTCTAGTGCACATGGTATGGATGGATTTACTGTTAATTTCTATAATCATTGTTGGCACATTATT
The DNA here is from genome assembly GCA_036936605.1 of Limnanthes douglasii subsp. nivea. Lineage (NCBI taxonomy): Eukaryota > Viridiplantae > Streptophyta > Magnoliopsida > Brassicales > Limnanthaceae > Limnanthes > Limnanthes douglasii. The sequence continues at coordinate 330,724,692 of JAUPFV010000003.1, read as the reverse complement.
AAAATGGACATGTTAAATGCTATGAATGATTTCTTAAATGGTAGATGTATTCCTAAAGGTATTTTTTCTACTGGTGTTTGTTTGTTGCCTAAGGTGTCTAATCCTATAACTTGGAAAGATTATCGGCCGATAAGTCTTTGCTCTGTGATTAATCGAATTATGTCTAAGATCATTGTTTCTAGGATGGCTTTGTTTCTGCCTAGTTTGATCTCTCCTAACCAGGGAGGGTTTGTGCCTGGCAGGAATATTAATGATAATATCCTGATTTGCAAAGAGCTCATTTGTGATTTGAATAGAAAAGTTAAGCATAATAATATTGTGGTTCAGCTTGATATGTCTAAAGCATTTGTTAAGCTTAAGCATGATTTTATTTTCAAGGTTCTAGATAAGTTTAGGTTCTCTTCTAGGTTCATATGTCTTATTAAGAAAATGATTCAGTTTGTGAATATTTCTATCCTTGTGAATGGTGAAAGCTATGGTTACTTTAACACTACGAAAGGTCTTCGTCAAGGTGATCCTATCTCACCCTTTCTTTTTATTATAGCTGAAGAATTGTTCATTAGGGGTTTAAATGCTTTAATTCTTAATAACAAGAGTATGAAGTATAAATGTAGAAATAGTATCTGTGTTAATAGCTTAGCATTTGCTGATGATATGTTGTTATTCTTGAATTGTAAAGATACTACTATTAACAAGCTTTGTAGTTTTTTGGACAAGTATCAGTTTCTTTCTGGTCAGGTGGTGAACAAGGAGAAAACTAAGGTCTTAATGGCTAAAGGTATTGGGGTTAATAAGATTGATATTGTTGTTAATCAGTCTAGTTTTTCTTCTAGCTATTTGCCTACAGATTATCTTGGTGTTACCATAAGAACAAACAATAGATGCAGCAACTACAGTAAGCTCATTTGTAAGGTCAGTAGTAAAATTGAGGAGTGGAATATCTCTAAGCTTTCTTTTGCAGGAAGGCTTATGCTTGTCAAGTCTGTTCTTTCTGGTATTATCCTTTACTGGATGCAATCCAATGTCATCCCTAAATGTATCATCTATAAGTTAGAAATCATTCTGAATAAGTTTATTTGGGGTTCTTCTCAATCTGGTAGAAAGGTTCATTGGTGTAACTAGTTTAATTTGTGTAAAAGTTATAGTGAAGGTGGGCTGAATGTGAGGAATATGGTTGATGTGCAGACTGCTATCTCTTTCAATCTTTGGGCTGCTTTTAAGGAGAATAATACTTTTTGGGCTAATAATATGCATAGTATCTATTGCATTAAGCATCATCCTTTGCAAGTTAGTCCTTTGAAGGCTGGTTCTTTAGTTTGGAAGAGAATGATTAGTGTTCGTGATAAGGCTGAAAGTTTCATAAAATGGAAAGTTGGTAATGGTATGGTCGATTTTTGGTTGGATAACTGGACTGATTCTGGTCCTTTTATTTCTTTTAACAGCAATGATAATAATTTGTGGTTCACCCATGAGAAGGTTAGATCTTATTGGTCTAACAATTCTTGGGATTTGTCTTCTGTATATAGTTTTATTAGTCCTGATGTTATTAATAGCATAAGCAACATTCATATTAATGATAGTAGTCATGATTTAATGATTTGGTCCCTTGCTAAGAATGGTAAGTACAACCTTAAAGATACTTGGGAGGGTGTTAGAAGAAAGTTTAATACTGATACTGTCTATAAAAACATTTGGAATTCCTTAACTCCTAGTAAAAGCTCGTTCATTCATTGGAAGATTCTTAAATTTTTTGTTGATGTTGATTCTGTTCTTCAAAAGAGGGGTGTTGTCATGGCTTCTAAATGCCAGTTCTGTGATAGTTGTGAAACTATTGGGCATCTGTTTATTTCTTGTGATTTGGCCTGATCAATTTGGATTCATTTTGCTTTCATTTTTAGAATCTACATGAATAGGCAGATGAGAATTAAGGCTATTACAAAGTTATGGCATGGTTCTCAGGCTTCTAAAGTTCAGGTCAGAAGTATTATACCCTCTCTAATTCTGCACAGCATTTGGAAAGCTAGAAATCAACTTAAGATTAAAGGCATTAAAACTTCTAATACTGCTATTACCATGTTATTTCCATCATTCATAATCTTGATATGAATAAGGTTATTAGTAAATCTAACTGGTCTTCTTGTCCTAAGGCTGCTATCAGTTTAGGTTGTTGTAATCATTTTAGACTTGCTAATAGACCTGTTTATGTTAAGTGGGTCTTGCCTCCTTCTGGTAGGCTTAAGATGAATGTGGATGCTTCTTGTTTAAAGAATGGTGAGGCCAGTGGTGCCGTCATTATTCGTGATAGCAATGGTAGTTTGGTTAAAGGGCAGAGTTATTTGTATGGTAAGACGTCTCCTTTATTTGCTGAGATTCATGCTATATTAGATGGGCTGCTGCTTTGTAAGGTTAATAACTGGACTTGTGTCGACATAGAATCTGATTCTTTAACTGCCATCACTTGGGTTACTAATAAGACTCTAGTTTTAGCTTGGTTTATTAAGCCTGTCATCCATTGCATTCGTAGCTTGATTCACAACAGCATGACTATTGCTCATGTTTTTAGGGAACAAAATCATGATGCTGATTGGCTTGCTCATTACATTATATATCAGAAATCAATCTACAATATATCTGTTAACTCTATTCCTATTGATTTAAAAGCAATTATGATATTAGAGGCCTTAAATCTTGGTTACATAACTGTTTGATAAAATACCTTGTTAGGCTTGTAACGTTTTGAGTCAAGATCTGATTTGTTTCTTTATTTTTGATGCTGCTCGCTCTTATCTTGGTATCTTGATGGAATGTCCTGAGTCATTGAGGCTGATGTGAGTCCTGGTGATGCTCATCCCTGGTGATGGAATGTCCTTATTTCGAAGCAATGGCCCTGGTTTGTTGCTGGATTTGTGGCTGATGTTGGTATCTTGATGGAATGTCCTGTGTCATTGAGCTTGATCGCTGGCCCTGGATTGTTGCTGGATTTGTGGCTGATGATGGTATCTTGATGGAATGTCCTGCGTCATTGAGGCTGATCGCTGGCCCTGGATTGTTGCTGGATTTGTGGCTGATGATGGTATCTTGATGGAATGTCCTGTGTCATTGAGGCTGATCGCTGGCTCTGGCTTGTTGCTGGATTCGTGGCTGAAGTTGGTGCTGATTTTCTCAATGCTGTGGAGTTTTGGTCTTGGATTGCTGATGTTTTGTTTGGTTTGGTTTAAGCTTTTCTAGGTGTTTGTTGTAAAGCTCTATGTTGCTGAAGCATCTCTTGGCACTCTTCATTGGCCCTAAGCATTATGGGTGCCTGTTAATGGTGATTGGTTTTTGGTGGCTGCTTAAAATAGTCTTTCTCTTATAGCTTAGATGACTTGTAATAAAATTAGGGTTTCGTTTTTGGGCTTTAGGGTTTTGTATAGGGCCCTTGATTTTTAAAGTTGAATTCCCGCGTCTGTATAACTTTTCTTTATTTTAATAAATATCTCATTTTAGTTATAAAAAAAAAGGTGGTCAGGATAAGTTATTCGGCCTTAATTGATTTTTAGAATAGGCCCACTAAAATTTTACGAAACTAGTTAAAAAATTTAAAATTTAAAATAAACATTATTTATTATAACATGTTGATTTTTTTGAAAATAAAAGGACTAATAAGTTGAGAAAATAGTTGGAAAAATAAAATGAAATGAATTGAGAATTTTAATATTTTTTGGGGGGTTTTAAAAATACTTTTAGATTATCGTTAATTCACATTTTAAGTGCAATGTATATATATAGTTGGGAGCTTAACTGAAAAATATCCAAAGTAAACATTTTTTCTCATTTTACTTTTCAGAATACCGAGTGTCTCCGTGTACAAAGTCTGTTTAAATTTCTTATTCTTGTTTCTTGCAAGATCCCATCAAAACCACACATACTCCGATTATTGGTACGTTTATCTTCCTTTATTTTTCTGTATCTTGACCGAAACACTGATATTGCTTCGATTTCAAGAGTTGGATTACGTGTCCCTCTGCGTTGGAGTTGGGTTGACGTCGTCTGATTGTTGCTGCGATTGCTTCTTAGATTAATTTTGAGCGGCCGGGTCTTGTAGTGCTATAATGTAAGAATAATTTCTGAGTTCTTGATACGCGAGACGTAAAATAAACATGTTGAATCTGATATTGTTTTTGTATTGATTGTTTTTAGACTCGACCGAACACCACTAATGGAGACTGGCGACTGGAGAGCCGATATAGAGCCGTATGGAAGGCAAAGAGTCGTCGACAGAATGTAAGACTTTTTATAATTGTCAGTCTTATGATAATTGGCAGCAAAATGAACCTCAGGCAATTTGTTTGTTTGTATGTATTTTCATAACTTATTATAATTGGCAGCAAAATGAACCTCAGTCTTACCCATTTCTTAAGAATAACTTTGTCAACCCGCACTGTTATTAACATACATTCATACACAGAATGCAATCATGGCACAGGAGATATATATTTCCTGACCCAGACGGACCTGTCAGAATCAGGCAACTCGTGGTTATATTTGAGGCGGAGACATTTGCTACAGCGGCAAGCGAGGTGATTACAATGTTCAGGCTTTCTATGCTAGTATATCATATATGTGATCCATTTCTGCCCGTGTGAAGAACACTAGTTTTAGTTGTCTTTGTATTACATTATGAGTCATTTGTTTTATCATTTATATCGTTACAGGCTGATTATGCGAGGAAAATATCTCTAGAAATTATTAGAATAGAGAGTTCAAGTATTTCATCCGGTCCAGTAATAGCTGGTTCAGGAATATTCGATTTAGTAAGAGCTGCTTCCTCAACGAACACTGGTGGTGCCGGCAGTCGTCCTCCACCAAGTGTAGATTCTGCCACCGAAATATCCTCAACTGATATTGGTGGTGACGGCAGTCCTCCTCCTCCAAGTGTAGCTTCTACCACGGAACTAGAAGCCTTTGGAGAGCTCAGGATTCAAGACGAAGTTGAAGACAAAGAGGTGTCAAAATGAGTGTGTTGTTAATTTTCTATTCAGTTTTTGCACATTGTCTAATTTGTTTGCTTTGCCTTGCTCGTCCTCATTAACTTCAATGTACTACAATTGCATAATTGAAACATTGAAAGAGTACCTTAAGTTTTGTTAGTTATTTCGTGTAATTGTATCGATTAGTCGACGAATTTAATCATGATATAGTATCGAACAAATCGTAGAGTGCGGAGTCTATACTTGTTAGATTATATCATGATTAATAGGATTCAAGAGTCGTAGTCCAGTCCGAAGTCATGGGTCGGAATCTTTTACGGGATTCAAGGGGCGGAACCCCTTGTGGAATCCAAGACTACTATTTAAATCGGTTATTGTTGCAAGTAAACGGAATTTTAAAATTCAAAATTCGAACGTTTTATTCAAATTTGAAATTGAGTTGTTTTTATTTAAAATCACTTTAAACTTATCTATCCTAACCGCCAAACCTATATGTTGGTCGAATTGCTTAATATATGGATTCATTCTCAAGATCACGGATTTTATCCAGTTGAGAAATTTTAGAAAACCCCAAAAATATTTCAATTAAAAATTATTTTACAAGTCTTCAGTGAATTATCCAGAAATCTTCAAACACCCTTATCTACAAATTTTAATTTTCTGGTTTTGAAAGAACGGTTGAAACCAAGAAAGGTCTCAAAACGTTAAAGCGGATACGGATAAATCAAGTGATTCAACCATTCCATGTACTAGATTAGATCGTTAACTCAGTGAGTGCTTTTAGATCAAAGCAATTATCTATAGAATCATCATCATTCACATTATTTTCATCCTTAATAAAAAAATAACATATATAGACTAAAAATCACTATTAGTCTAGTATGTTTACTACTTGTCCTGATTCTCCGAGTTTATTTTTTCAATTTACCAAGTAATTGTGATAATTTAGGCTTGATTACCTGCCCGATTGAATATATAGTTTTGCATTTAGTTTTTCACTTTTGATTGTTTGCAATGACAATAGAAATGGCATATTGGGAGAGCAAAGAGAAAGCGTTGAAAGTGACCCAACCGTGGCAAGACGATTGGGACGATAACGATATCAATGATAATTTCTCGCTTCAGTTGAGGAGGGAACTCGAGAATAATACCCCTAAGAAATGATCGATCAATGATCATCGATGTTCGCTTCAGCATACTAGTTAAGCTTACACTAAATCTATTCGATATTGTTGCTAATATCGGTACCGCATATTCTGCTTCAGTGTATAAGTAAGAACAATCTATCTCCACACTAGTATAATATTATCTGTTTTGGGTCCGAAGACCCTCAAAGTTTTTCTTTTGGTCCACTGATCATTCTCATGTTTAACCGATGTGGGATGTGAGAATTTGGTCGTGATCCTAAAAAATCCTCTTCTCGAACAAAGTACCATTTTAGCCTTATCTCAATTGATGTCCATCCGCCCACTCTAAACAGGTTGGGGCCATGGAGGCACTACGGATGTTGTTGCTCACCTCCTATTAGACCATCATCGTCTTATTCCTTAGCGTCACTCCAATCAAATACCGCCGTATTGATACACTTCAATCAAGTCACACTGGTTGATGAGCCACAGGTAGGGATGACAATGGGCCGTCCGTGGACCGGGTTCGGGCTGGCCCGTCCGAGCCTGCTTTTTGGACACTTGAACCCGAACCCGGCCCAATCCGCTCTCGGGCTTGTATTTTCAAACCCGAGCCCGTCCGTTCGTGTCTGTCGGTCAACTCGGCCCGACCAGCGGACATTAATTTTATTTTATTTTTAAATTTATTTTAAATAAATTAATTTATTATATATATTATTGTTATTATATATAAAAAATATTAATTTATATATTTTTTTATAATTTTCGGGCCGGAACGGGTCAGACAAACTAGAAACCCAAACTCGGCCCGATCCGGTTGCGGGTTACAATCTCTTAACCTGGACGCGACCCGTTCTATGTTTGGGCCGGACAAAACCTGGTCAGGCCGGAACGGGTCGGGCCGGACAACACCCGAATTGTCATGCCTAGCCAAAGGGCACTCTGCACTTGGATCTCTAGAACAGACCATTCACCTTGAGCATGGGTATTGGTTCATCATGCTCGACTTCTGAGAATTTCACCCACATCGTGTTCTGTCTGGGTATGATGCTTTGATACCATTTGTTAGAAATCACTATGCAATTTATCACAAATGACTCAAGCACAGAAAACAAATAAAGAACAGAAAAGATAAAACACAAGACTTAACGTGGTTCTAAAATTGTCTACGTCCACGGACGCCACGAGAGAAAAAAGTTTCACTATGATAGAGAAGTATAACAGATTTCCAGATTACTTTTTGTGTAGTCTTAGTAATCTATTTATATGGACTAAATAGACTTATTTGACAATAGGCCCATATACACAAAACTGTTCATGACACCAGACTGTACCAAGAGACAGAGTACACTGTCATGACATTACAGTGTACCATCAAACACGATACAGTATGAAACATTATACGGCTCATTCTCAACATATAAAGTAGTCAACACTTAAATAGAAAAAATGAATATTTCCAAAGAAATATATTGAATGTTGGTTCTTCACTATCAAAAAATATTTCCCTTGAGGCGAATACCCTTTCTTCACTATCAACAAAGAAACTTCTCTTCTTCTGACTCATCAAATGCCCCTAAGGCATTCACTCTATATTACCAACAACAATCATGTTTAGGCACTGCATAAACTTTCGAACTGATACTGCCTTGCTCATTATATCTGCTGGATTATCGTGTGTAGAAACTTTTTTCACATTAAAAATTCTATTTGATATTATATCTCGAATAAAATTATACCTGACATCTATGTTTTTTGTACGCTCATGGTACATCTGGTTCCCTGTAAGGTATATTGCGCTTTAACTGTTACAAAACACCTTTGTAATAGTCTTATCGAAGCTCAAGTCTACAACCAAACCTTGCAACCATATTGTCTTTTTTAACTGTTTCTTTTAGTGGCATGTACTCTGACTCTGTTGTACACAAAACTACAATAACTTGCAAATGTACTTTCCAACTTATCGCACTCCCAACTAAAGTAAACAAATATATTGTCAGAGATCTCCTATTATCCATATCACCTGCAAAATCAGAATCAATAAAACCAACCACTGATCCTGCAATATCATTCAACAATCTACCAATATCAATCTTGTTAGAATTTAAGCCAACGTTTGCAGTATTCTTAAGATACCAGAATTATCTATTTCATTGTCTCCCAGTACTCTATCCCCGGGCATCCCATGTACGTGCTAAATACACTAACGGTATGTGAAATATCAAGACGTGTGTGTACCATATTATACATTACACTACCAACTGCACTTGAATATGGAACCTTCGACATTTGTTCCAACTCAGCAACGCCCTTGGCCGCTCCTACTGTAGACAACTTGAAATGAGTAGCAAACGGGATGCTAACTGCCTTAGCATCAAACATGTTCGATCGTTGTAGCACTTTCTCAATATAGCTGCGTTGAGACAAGTGTAATGATCGTACACTTACGTTCCTGATAATCTCCATACTAAGAATTTTCTTTTCTCTACCCAGATCTTTTATCTCAAACTCAGCACTAAGTTGCTTATATATTCACACAGTGTGTGAGATACTACAAGGAGACATAAGCATATCATCAACATATAACAATAAGTAATTATAAGAATCATCTGACAGCTTTTGCTGATACACACAACTGTCATATGGACTCCTCGTAAAACTTTTTGACAACATGAATGTATTAAAATGTTTGTACCATTGCATTGGTGACTATTTCAAACCATACAGTGACTTTTTTAACAAACAAACCTTGTCCTCTATATTAGGTTCGATAAATCCCTATGGTTGTCCTGTGTAGATTATCTCCTCCAATTCATCGTGTACGGAGTCTTCACTCCAACAGCTCAAGTTCTAAATCTTGTAAAACTACTATGGCTAACAAAACTCAAATCAAACAATGTTTCACCACTGGAGAAAACACTTCATTCAAGTTTATTCCATTCTTTTGAGTAAAACCCTTAACGACCAGTCTTGCCTTGAATCGAGTTGCCTCAACCCCTGGATTACCTTCTTTTTTCTTGGACACTCATTTGTTGCCTAATACCTTTTGTTCTTTAGGCAAGTCAACAAGCTTCCATGTATGATTTTTATGAAGAGATTCAATATCTTCCCCTTAGCACCAATCCATCTATCTGCCTCTAAACTCGCTATGGCTTTTTTGTAGCTACTAGCTTCATACATCTCCAACTTCTTCTGTAACTGACAGAGCATATGCAACTAGATTCATATACCTTTTAGGAAATATCATATCTTTTCTCTCACTGTCCAGTGCTATGTTATAAGGTTGTTGTTCTTGTTCGGGCGCATCATCGTCAGTGTCATCCGATGCTAACGCTTTACCTCCTCATTCTCGATTCATCTTAAAACCACCCGAATGATTGAACCTGATAGGAACCGATTCTACTTTAAGCTCCACTTGTTTACTCACAACCGATCCCAATTCGAACATTTCTCCTACTTCATTCCGATTGTCTATTGAAGTAAACTCGTTAAAATTCATGTCCTTACTGATAAAAAAACCTGGAGACTTTGGAGACGTACACCATAACCTATATCCTTCATTCTATTAGAATATCCTAATAATATTCACCTCTTTGCACTCGACTCAACCTTACCATCTCTCACATGAGCATACACAAGACAATCAAACACCCTAAACTGCTCGTAATTAGTCGACGATCCAGACCAAATCCATATGCTGGTTAGAACCCTCAAATGGAGCATCATTGTTACTTTGAAAATTACCTTGTTCTAATGTGACCAAAATGATTGGTATTACAATCAATCTTACGATACCTGAGTATCCCCATTAAATTCTTCATGAATCTGGATTCTTCCTCAAAATAAATATTGTTCCCTTATTCTTCCTTCCTAACTCAACATCCTCTAGAAACTTGGTCGTTGCTGTCTCAAATATTGTACCAGTGAGAGAATCATAAAACTTGAATCCTCTGGAATGTTTGGAATAACGTATGAAGAAACACCTAATTGGTTTTGGGTCCAGTTTCTTTTCTTGAGGTTTGTAAGGCCTCGCCTCAGCTGGACAATCTCACACATGCAGATGCTTTAAATTGGGTCTACACCCATTTCAAAGCTCATATGCGTCCTCGCAGTAGCCTTGGTGGGTACTCGATTGAGTATATAAGCAGCACATTTGATGGCTTCCCCTAGAGAGCTAATGATAGAGATTAGTGACTTATCATGCTCTAACTATATCCCTTAGTGTTCGGTTCCATCTCTTAGATACACCATTCATGCAGGGTGGACTGGGCATATTGTATTAAAGGACTATTCTACACTTCTCTAGGTACTGTGCAAAGGGTTTTGGACATTATTCTACCGATCCGTCATATCTACCATAGTATTCACCACCACGGTAAGATCCAACTGTCTTAATGCTTTTACCAAGTTGTTTCTCAACCTCAGTCCTAAAAGCTATAAACTTGTCCAAGGCCTCAAACTTTTCATGAAGAAGATAAAGGTAAACTACACAAGAGTATTCGTCGATGAATGATATAAAGTACTGCTGCTCGCTCCATGATTCCTGTGGAAACGGTCCACAAATTTCAATATGTATCAACTCTAAAACTTCCCTCGCTCTATGATCCTAACTTTTTAAATTTGGTTTGTTTCCCATATTCGACACATATACCAAAGTCAGAGTAATCAAGAGGATCTAATAAACCTTCAACAACAATCCTATCCATCCTAACTTTGGATATGTGACCTAACCGTTTGTGCCACAATTTAAAAGATCTTTCAGATTTAATAATGTTGTTTGCTGTATGTTGTGTGTTCATAACATTGTTGTGATTATTAATAGTTTTGAACAAATACAAATTATTCTCTTTAATCAAATTTGTATTTCCAACAATCATATTATTTAGATAAAGTGTAAAACAGGCTTTGAACAGTACATCGTCCCTTGACTATCGCGTTTGGTGGCAGATAGTCCCTTGACTTTCAAATGTCCATTGACAGTCCCTGTACTATCACGTTTGGATAAAGTTAGTCCACCAGATCCTCTGATCCATGAGAGGCTGCCACCTGTCACCATAGTCCCTAGATTTTTGTATCACCACTAGTCCCTTGAGTTTAGTTATCCGTAATATTCTACATTTTGGGTTTGACCTAAACTCAAGGGACTAGTGGTGATACAAAAATATGGGGACTATGCTGACATGTGGCAGCTTCTCATGGATCAGAGGATCTGGTGGACTAACTTTATCCAAACGCGATAGCCCAGGGACTGTCAACGGACATTTGAAAGTCAAGGGACTATCTGCCACCAAACACTATAGTCGAGGGACGATCTAATGTTCAATGCCGTGTAAAACAATTGTTTCCCATTAGACAAGAATAACCTTGCAAGTCTAAAATGGGAAAATAAATTAAGTTCCTCTGAAAAGTGGGAACATACATTACATTCTCTAATAATAATACATATTCACTAGACAGTATTAAAGAAAAATCCCAAATAGCTAAAATGTCACACGAGCTCCCGTCTGCTGTGAAAATGGATCTTTCATCCTCGCTTAACAACCTGCTCTTTGACGTACCCTGCAAAGAAACACAGACGTGAGTTGTTCCAGCCGAATCAACCCACAAAGTATTTCTTTTCAGATAAACTATATTACTTTTTGAAACAACCAAAGATGTGGTAATACCTATACTTAACAAATAAGCATGGCGTTTGTCACAATCCTTCTTCAGATGTCATTTCTCTTTGCAGTAAAAAGCATCGACCTACAATCAATTTCTCAGGCTTTTTATTTTTTACCGGACCTTGACCCGGTCCTTTGCCATCTGCCTTCCACTTAGGCGCTGCCCGTTTTGCAAATGTAATCATATTAACCTCAGGCGATGTATCTTTAAGTTTTTCCTCCTCCTGTGCAGCGCGGGAAATCAACTCATTGATATTCCACTTTTCTTGCATGCAGTTATAGGTGGAATGGAAATACTTAAACCAGTCTAGCAAACGTGAACCCCACTATGCATTCCTGAGGTAAGTTAAACCTATTGCCTTTAAATTTTGGCCAATCATTGACATTTCCATACTGTGTTCTTGAATTTTAACTTTGTCATTATATTTTTTAGTAGCTAGCTCGATGAGCAAACATTGTATCTCTACATTTTCATTTTTTGCAAAGGCTTATCAACCTCCGCGAGAAAGACCAAGGCAGTAGTAACACCTTTAGGGACAACCCCCCATAATGCTACTTGTATCCCTTGTAACAAGAGATACATGCATAACTTATTTGACTTCTCCCACCGATTTCATCTACTTAAAAATTAAAATCAACAAAATGACCATTTTCAATAATTTTCTTCCGTTCATGATTAATTTAAACTCAAACGTGAACCTTCTGGAGAGTTGATAATATTTGAATTTAAATTTATTACCCGAACCTTTCAAAGCCTAGGATCCGTAAGAAAATTAAATTTTAACCTTCTGGAGGGCCGATTGAAGTATATCCATTAGTTTCACCTACCGGTCTACAAAACCTCACTCATGCATCATTATTTAAACATTCAAGAATATTCAATTTAATTCAAAAATAAACATACAATAATTAGCGTGCCAGACACACTATATTTGTGAAATAAATCATGTTACATATTTTAAATTAATTAATTGAAATAAAAAAAATTCCCCTATGAATAGTATTTTCAAAAAAACATTATTCATCATCCGACAATTAATGTTCATCACTGAAAAGAAAAACAAATTCCATAACCTTTCTTGTTGAATAATGTTTGTGATGAATAATGGTTTTGATGAATAGTGGTTTTTAAGATCATTATTCATCCTCCAAAAATATCATTCACACACTATTCACATTTCGAAAAAATAATATTCACAATACTCCTACTACTGTCATCGCGACAACACTCCTACTAGTATTCACAACACTCCTATTATTTGAAATCGCATAAAATAGTATATAACAAAACGCAGAAAATAAATTAGAAACCAGTTTCTAGATTTACCTAATGAATAAACAAAACCAAGAATATTCAAAGGTTTGTTTGTAGCTTTTCATATAGTATTCTTTTGTCCCTTTGCGTTATTCACCGATTTGTTTATGAAATTGAGAAAACTGCATAATAGAATTAGTGAAGAAATGAAAGGTTTCCAGACACTGAAGGAAGCGACCGTATATGTGATTAGGGTTTAGGATGATGAAATGCATAAACCTAGCCCCTTATTTATAACATTTACAATGTGAAGCCCAACATTGTAAATCCCATCATTTATTGTTTCCTTGTGTTTGGGGACCATAACCCGATAAATTGATAATTCAATTTATATCATGATTTATCAATTCAACCTTAAGTGTTGAGATTTGAGCTTTCTTCATCACAAAGCCCAAATTCAATTTGGTTACCACACTTTAGTCTATAATGCATTTTCAGCCATAAGTCCAATTTAGTTAATTAAATATTTAAACTTATTTAGTGGTATGAGGAGGATCTATAGTTAACAAATTATTCAATGTGTCTGGGTTAGTGTGGATAATTTTCTCACTAATGATGTAGCCTAGAAATTTACCGGATCAGACATCGAATGTACATTTTTCAGGATTCAATTTTAGGTTGATGGATTCCAAGTTAGAAAAAGTTTCTTTGAGGTGAAGTATATGATCCTCCTCCCTTCGGATTTTTACCATCATGTCATCAATATAAACTTCCACATTTCTTTTGATCTTACTGACAAATATTTTATTGACCAACGTTGGTAAGCGGGCCTAGCATTTTTTAACCCAAAATGCATTACCTTGTAACATAAAACCTCCTATTAGTGATGAATGTGGTATGGTCCTAGTTGTTCGAATCCATTTGTATTTGATGGTAACCAGCAAAAGCAACCATAAAAAATAATAATTTATTTCCTAAAGTAGAATCTACCAGATGATCTATTCGAGGAATTCGGAAAGGGTCATTAGGATATGCCCTATAAAGATCTGTAAAATCAATGCACATCCAACATTTATCTTTCTTATTTTTGACAAGTACCAGATTTGCAGTCCAAATTGGATACTGGGTTTCTCGAAGGTTCCCCACCTTGGTCAATTTATCCACTCCTTGAATTATGGATTCAGATTTCTCTTTAAAGAAAGCCCTATTTCTTTGTACTACTGGACCTGCATCGGATCGTACAGACAGTTTGTGGCAAACGATATTTTCTGGCGCATTAGTTACATCCTCATTGGACCAAAGAAAAACATTTATATTTTTAATAAGAAAGATAGCAATATTTCCTTCAATATTGATGGTATTTTAGTTCCAATTTGGACATTCTTCCCTTCTGCGAGGCTATGTAACTCAACCTCTTCTACTGGAATAATAACACTATGAGTCTCTCTTGGATGATCAATCTTGTTTGGATATGAAGATGAATCTAATATTCTTTTTTAGTTATCATAATTTACAGTGATTTAGGAGCAAACGTTGTGGCATAACATTCCTTAGCCACTTTTTGGCTAATTCGAACTACTCCTACTCGACTCTAAACTATATATTTCAAGCATTGGTGAACTGTCAACCCAACAACATGCATCCTTGATAATCAATATCTACCAAAAATTGCATTGTATAAGGCCATACAATTCACTACCACAAACATAACTATTATCATTTTTTCGAATGGTCATTTACCTAACAATACCTCACCTTCAAATTCTCCAATCATCAACAGCGTTTCCAATAAATCCTACTATAATTCTATTTGACCATTGGATAACCGAAGATTTGTTCATCTATTAATAAGTGGACAGAAATAAGGCATGGCCGAGTTACCCGTGTTAATCAAAATTCTACGGATCTCAATGCCTTCAACAGATTCCCCTATTACCACAACATTCTCATGTGGCCCTCTAACCTCCCGTAAATCATCTTCGTCAAATACTATAAAATGAGCAGGGATCTGGTAGAGGTGAGTAGATAGTTTTCTTTTCAATTTCATAGTTAAACTCACCACATGATTTTTTCTAGAACAATTTGGTTGTTATGTCACTCTTTCTCCCCAAAAATAGTTATACAGTTTGGAAACATTTCCAACACTTTCTGTCACTCTATTGATTCGATTATGATCCGAATTAGGATCCAAGTACTCTGAATTCATATCAAACTGTTCAATAATTACCATCGTACTCTATTGTTTAGATGCTTTTGTATTTTACGTTTGGACATTGGGAGATGTAGCTTGAGCCCCGCGTGTACTAGGTTGTGCCCTAGTGCTCATTTTCCTATTACCACCTTGCGATTTAATAAAGTTGTCAATTTTCAATTTTTTATCAATGCTTGTATATCTTATTTTAGGGTAATACAATCCTTAGTATTATGTCCCATATCGTTGTGGTATCTGCAAAACCGTGTATTTTAATTTTCCCTTGGAGTTTGAATAGGTGATGGCCTTCAGAATTGCACAACATTTTTGGAACTTTTATATATGGTGGCCATATTTTTAATTAGTTTTGCATAATAATAAGGTTGGACCGAATGATTCCCTCTCGGCCTAGACTGTTGACCCTGATTTGACTAATTTTGTCTGTGTTGATGAGAACTTTTCCTTTATATCTTAGCATGTTTGTTGACTATAGCATGTTTGTTGCAATTAAGTTATAGCCACTTGTTTGAAATAATCTACTAATCTATTTTTAGTATTCACAAAATGACTGATGTAGTCCAATGGGAATTATGCAAGGAGAGTATACCAAACATTTGGATTCAGCTGGCTTGGATAAAGTTTGATCATGTGAAAATACCTCACAATTTCTGGATCCAATGGGAATCTCAGCCCCCAATTGAATAGCTCAGTGTAAATGACGATCTCGTTGAGCTTGCAGTCCATCGGAGTTTCCGGTGTGACTGGGATTCTCACCTTCACTGATTCTGGGATCCTCCACTTGGTTCGGATCCGGCCCAGCTCGGCGGTGTGAGTATAGACATAATTAATGTTTTGCATGGCCAACAGATACTTTACATTAACCTTCTGAAAGAAAGGTCCCACCTTGCCCTCCAAGCTCTCTGGTAGCTCCGGATGAGCCCTTCCCACTTTAACTTTGCCCTTTCCTTTTTTGTCAGAGGCAACATCCTTAGTTTGTCCAGAGGCTTCAGTCTTGAAAGGGACCTCTTCGATGCTATCTTCCATTACTTCTTCCATCATTGTGGAAGGTTTGTCAGTTGTTGAGGATGGAAGATTGTCAGCTTGTGGGTTAGTGGTCGGTCCGGATGGCTGAGCACCAGTTTCTTCTAGAGGTCTGGTGTCTGGTTGGAGCTCAGCTCCAGAGGACTTTGTTTGAGGAGTTATTCTAGTTGCCTCTGATTTGGAGGGCTTGTCTCTTGGGGCTCTAATAGATATCTCCGATCCAGAGGCTTTATCTTTGGATGCAGACTTAGAGGCCCCCGTTTTGGAGGACTTTGGTTGTGAGCCAGTTGCTTGGCCTTTTACCAAATGTGTTGTCCGTCGAGGGTTGGTTTTCTCTGGGGATTTTTCAATGTCAGATCCCATGGCGATAAATGGAGAAGGTTTCCTTACACTTGATACCTCTTTCTCTTGAGAAGTCGAAGGTTGAGACTCCTGAACCGAGGATCTTGACGGGATTAGCGAGAGGTTTGGCTTGAATAAACGTTTAGGTTTTGCGCTTTTGTTAGAAGACGATCCTTGATCAGCTTCTAAAGATTGCGTATCAGACTTATTGCTTGGAGAGACTGGAAGACCAGCAGGAATGCGTCTCTCTCGTTCGATTTTTTTCGCTTTCTCTAGTTCAGAAAAAGATTCAACCAACATCCTTTCACAAGAGCGTTTCTCGCTGTGAACATATAACTATCTAAAAGAGGTTTTGAAAGAAAAGGTGAAAAGATATGAGAAAAGAAATGGTGAAGTGGTGAAGATGGTGAAACAGTAAGGAAAAAATCTACTGATACCTAGGAGAAGACGAAAAGAATTAGGTAATGATTGAAAACGGCGCTGACGTAAGAATCATTAAAAGTAGGAGTTACTTTTCAGGCTTAGTGGGAACTCCGTTCTAGGGAGAAAACGACTAGTAGGACGAATCGAAATACGACACGTGTCCCATGATCCAAAGAAAAACTCTTAGAATTCTGAGAAGAAATAAGTTATGATAAACCTCGAACCAAACACATAAACGGGCCGGAAAATGTTGTTACTGACTAAATGAGTTTTTTAGTCCTGCCAAAGACCTTTGACAAAGCCTTGAAAACGGGCTAATGGTGAGTCCGGATTTATTCACCACCACTCACTGAGAAAACCAAACAGGGGTAATTCGGACAATAAATACCCACTAAACTATTCGGACAAGACAAAAGTATTAAAACACTAAACACCTTTTGACTAATCTAGGTGCTAATCTACTTTAGAACTAATGGGTCTTTAAACTTGACCCGGTTTCATAACTTGATCCGAAAGCCCATGGGTCCATAATTAAGGGTATACATACCCAACCACTTTCATTAATGAGGGTAATGGACATTTAATACAATCAGGCAACTTAAATCTCTCACTACAAAACACCCAAACATCTAATACCTTCGAAACTCTAAAAAACACTTGACAAAACTACCCTGAATTTAAAATAAACCACACCAGATATGGAGCCAAAGCATGAAGCTACTCCAACAGTTCGCAAAGCTATTGAAATTTTGAAATTTTATTTACGTACGGATGAAAGTAGAGAAAACGATCAAACTCCGGTGCAGCAAGGTCATTCTGACATTGAAGATCGGATGAATCAATTGCCGGAGAAAATAACATCGTTGAATGATAAATATGTTCAAAGAGAATAACAGATGTAGTCAAGTAGGCTAAGATTTGAGGTACGACAAATTGAGGAGAAAAATGAAATGTTAAATCAATCTGATCAATCGTATACAACTCATCAAATTTGAGGCGATCGAAAGAAAGCACATTTTGAGTCTGATAAAGAACATCGAACTTCACAAAAAGAAAAGAAAGATACATTTAGAAATATCACATCTAGTGATGAGTATGATAGCTCGGAATCCGAGGGAGGATTTTTTAAGTAGAGGAAGTACCGGAGCTCTTCAAAAGGAGAAAAAAGTCGGCATCGGAAATCCCACAAAGAATATAAATTAAAGAGAGATAGTGAACCTCGTCATATGGTATGAAGGGAACACATCTAAAAAATACACAAATGTTGCATATTAGAGTTTGTATGTTGTTATAGGAACCAAAGGAGATAACCAGTATGTGCATGAAGTAGATTAGAGAAATTCTCCTTTAACTGCTGAGATTAGGTCTATTTCTCTTCCAAGCGTTCTGATATCTCTAAGGTCAAAAGGTTTGTTAGGACACAAGACCCTGATGATCATATTGAAAATTTCAAGAACTATATGATGAACTTCAAAGTTGATGATAGGTTGGTGCACAAAGCATTTTCTCAGATTTTCAAGGGCACTGCATTAAAGTGGTATAATAGAATTCTGAGGGGATCTATTACCAACTTTAAAGATTTTTATACAACTATTCGATGATAGTTTGTGAAAAGCAAAAAAATACGTGCTAATGATGATACAATAATATAGTGTAAGCCAGTTGTGGGAGAAAAGTTGAAAGATTATACGAGGCTTTTTGTATTATCAAAAGCGGGGTTGGATGATTGTGAAGAGTTGGTGGTTATGGTTGCTTTTAGACAAGGGTTTTTACTAGGAGATCTGATAAAAGAAACAAAAAAAATAGAGCATTAACATTTGGAGCCTTAATGGCTCAAGTAGAAGATCATGTTAAAGTGGAGGAGTCCACTAAAGTTCGAGGTTGGCCTGAGCCTATACAGAAAACATCAGGGCAAAGAACTATTAATCATGGTTATCAGGCACCTCCTCGTCCGAGGACGAACAACATTCTACCTCCTCGAACAGGAGGGGTTCATTTTCAAACAACAACAAATAATCAATATTATAGACCAAGGTCAAACTAGTGGATACTGTGAGGGTATTATGTTGACTTGACTGAGAATCCAGCTACTATTTTTGAGAAGTCTAAAGGTCATGTAAGTTTTAGAAAGACAGTTCCAATAAACAGACCAGAGAGGAGCCAAACAATAGATTATGTAAGTATCATAACAATATGAGGCATGACACTGCAGATTGTATAATATTGAAGAAGGAAATATAAGTTTTAATAGAAAATGGAAAATTAGTTGCGTTTGTTAAACGGAAAAGTAGTGGAAAAAAATTTGAGCACGTCAACACAACATATTGCTAATCCAAATTGGAAGAAAGAGAGTATATTGATGATTCTGGATTCTAAATGTGATAAGTTTGATGCATCCTCTGGATATTTGGACACAGATCCAGATCGGTTAATTTTGCTAGCTATGGATGAGTCAGTGGAGCAAGGATGAGTTCGAAGTTTGTGTGAGTACTTTGAATCTTAGCAATTTTTGGGGGAGATTGTATGGCTGACAATACTAATTCCAAGAAAAGACACATAGTAAGTTTAGCTACTCAAATATAATGAAGAATTTCTACTTATTTGTATGGAAAGAAGTACACTCCTTTTATTTTGTACGCCGAGGATGATTTGAGGGGAATAACAGGACCTCATGAAGATATAGTGGTTATTGGGGCAGATATAGTTGGGACTGAAATTCGACGTGTTTTGATAGAGATAGGGAGTTCTGGAAATTTATTATTAAAGTCAGCATATGATAGGATGCGTAATCCACCTCGAATTTGTCAATCTGATAATTGATAATTGGATTTACAGGTGTGACAACTTAAGTGATTGGAGAATTTGAAGAAGAAGTGTGTTTGGGAAAATGACTTTATAAAAAGAAGGTTCAAGTTTTGTTCATGATGGTTCAATGTCCAACTATTTATAATGCTATGTTTGGAAGATCTTGGCTTTCAAGAATGTATGTTATTGTTTCTAGTTCATCAATGCTTGAAGTATGTTATTAGAGATCGTATTGGGGTAGTTCCAAGTCACCAAAAGATAGCATAGAATGTTATGCCAGGGTGTTAACCTTGTATGAAGAGGGGATATATATTCTGAAGAGTGAGAATATAAAAGAGTATACGTTTTAATGAAAACTCTACAAATACAGACGTTATTATCACCAACATTCAGTTATTAGTTGTTACACTTTTTGTTTGATAATTTGGATGTTTTTGCTTGGAAAACAGAGAATGTAGTGGGGGTTCCACCTGAGGTGATATGTCACAACTTATCTATAAATCCAAGGATCAAACCTGTTATTCGAATGAGACGTGATTTTTCTTTCGAAAAATCAGAGGCTATTGTGGTAGAGGTGAATCACTTGTCTAAGGTGGGACATATTTGGGAGGTGTAATATTATTTATTGACAGCAAACCCAATATTGGTTAAAAAGAAGAATGGAAAGTGGAGAGTGTGTGTTGATTTCACATATTTAAGTTGAACATGTCCTAAAGATCCATTTCCTATCCCTCAAATAGATTAACTGGTTGATTCTACGTCCATAAATACAATTCTATCTTTTATGGATGTTTTTGCAGATTACAACTACATTCAAATGGATCCAAAAGATCAAGAAAGCACTATGTTCATCACTCATACAGGGCTACATTGTTATAAAGTTATGTCATTTGGGTTGAAGAATGCTGGAGCGACATATCAAAGGTTAGTGAATAAGGCTTTCGCTTCTCAGATTGGGAGGAATATGGAAGTGTACATTAATGATATGCTAGTTAAAATAAAAAACAAATGGTGAACACTTAAAAGATTTGGAGGAGACTTTTTAAAATGTAAGGGCTATTCGAATGAAGTTAAATCCTGAAAAATGTACCTTTGGCGTGGGATCATAAAAATTTCTATGGTATACCATTAGTGAAAAAGGGATAGAGGCAGATCCTGAGCAGTTAAACGCCTTGGTCTTAATGATGTTACCTCGAACTATTAAAGAGGTGAAAATCTTGACAGGAAGGTTAGCTACTCTTAATCGGTTTATTTTAATATTTTCTAGCAAATGTTTTCATTTTTTCCAAGTTTTAGAAATATCCAAAGAGTTTATATGGACACCATATTGTGAAGCAATATTTTCAAAGATTAAGGAACTTTTGTTATCACCAATTTTTTTGTGTAAGCCTCGAACTGGAGAGCAGTTGTTTTTATATATAACAGTGTCGGATTTTGTTGTGAGTGTTGTTTTGATATATGAAGATAATAGAGTTTCAATGCCAGTCTATTATGTTAGTAAATTTTATTGTCATTAGAGAATAGGTATTTGGAGCTTGAAAAATTGGCTTTCGCTTTAGTTATTGGCTGCTAGGAAGATGTGCCATTATTTTCAAGCTCACACTATTGTGGTTCGAACTTCTTTCCCACTAAATAATGTGTCACAACGACCAGATAATTCGTGTAGGATGACCAAATTGTCAGTAGAATTAGTAAACTTTGGTATCACTTTTTCTCCTCGAACGGATATTAAAGCTCAACCTTTAGCTTATTTTTTGGTTTAATTTTATTTGAGCCGATCAAATTAGGGGACAGATAAAAAGGTCATTCCAGAATCTTTGATGTGGGTGGTTCGAACTGATGGTGGTTCTAACATATTGGGATCTAGCGCAGGGTTCAGTTAGTTGCTCCTTCAGGGGAGGAGATGTACCAAGCTATTTGATTTGGCTTTCATAAGGCTGAATATGAGGTTGTGTTAGTTGGTTTAAGGCTTGCGAATATTTGTGGAGTGACAATAATTCGTTTGGAAACAGATTCGAAGTTAGTGGAAAATCATATGACTGGTGTATCTGAGTCTAAGAAAGATTATTTAATTTTGTATCTATGAGAGCTTTGAAATTTGACTCTTTTGTTGGATAAAGTGATTGTCGAGCATATTAACAGAGAAGATAATATAGTTTATGATATTTTTGGCAACAATTGCTTATAATGAGGAATATGCATGGATATTGCTACTCGAAATTCCTTTTATTTTAACATGATCAGAATAATGTAAATATGTTGAGGAAGCATTTGTTACTCCACACATAATTCGAAGTGATTGGAGGTCTGATATCCTTAATTTTTACTAAAAGGTACGTTACCTCAAGATACATAGCTGGCTAAAGAGTGAAGGTACACGGCCCATGGTTATGTTGTATTAGATGAAGTCTTATAGAAAAAATATATAAGTAGATCATAGTTGCGTTGTTTGGGTAAGCAACAATATCCGGTGATTTTATCTGAGTTGTATGTTGGTGAAGGTTCAGCTGACTGTGGGTTTAAGTCTTTGACACGACGGGTTTAAGTCTTTGACACAAAGGGTTTTGCTGGCAGGTTATTATTGGACTTCAATTATTAATGATGCTAAAGGTTTAGTTCAAGGTGGAGTTACTTGCCAGCGTTTTGCCAAGTCTATTCACAAACCAACAATACCGCTTACTTCCATTTTTGAAGCTATTCCTTTTGATATATGGGGAATAGATTTGGTAGAACCATATCCTATGGCCTCTAGAGGGCGTCAAATGATTATAATGGCGGTAGATTACTTTTCGAAGTGGGATGAAGCTGAACCATTATCTTGCACAAAATTCGTGGATGTTGTTGCTTTAAAGTTCCTCAGAAAATATTTGTTGTCACTTTAAAGTTCCTCAGAAAATTACCACAGATAATGGTCCTCAATTTAAAAACAGAGAAATGACTTCTTTTGCAATTCAAGGGGTATCACACAATTTTTTTCTACAACTTTTCTTCCCCAAACAAACGGTCAAGTAGAGGTAACTAATAGGTCTATTCTATAGGGTTTAACGAAAACATTAACAGGTGCTGCAGGGAAATTGACCAACTATTTGCAAGAGGTGTTATGGGCTTAGTGTATGACTCCTAGATAGGTTACTCACGAAACTCATTTTGCCTTGGGATATGGAATGGATATTGTTAGCCCTGCAGAATCTACTTTACCTTCTTATAGATTACTTCATTATTCTTAAGAGCTAAATGTAGAGGCACAAAGAACAAACCGAATTTGATCAAAGAGAAAAGAATTAGAGAACATTTGAATATGACTCATTACCAAACTTTGATGAAGAGTCCCTTTGATTTTAAGATGAGAATGAGGGATTTTAAAGTAGGTGATAAATTCTTTAGAAAAGTGTTTCTTCATACAAAGGACAAGCGACTTGGAAAGATGGCCCCGAAGTGGGATGCTCCTTATGTGGTAGTGGAGCGAATAAAACTGGGTACATATCGCCTTCATGATGAACATGGCAGGTTACTTCAACATCATTCGAATATACAACATTTGAAATTACACTGGGAGTAATTTTCTCTTTTGATACTTTTTGAATAATTGAGATACTCTTTCTTCACCTGTTGGCCCACAAAGGTTTTAACGAGGTGTCATGTATATATTCAGGGATATTAACAAAATTCTTGTTTAACCAATGGTTGTTTTAAATACAAGAATTTAAATTATCTTGGTAACTACTCAAAGACTGACCATCTTTGAAGCTGTTGACTAAGAGTAACTGTTTTGAATCGAAGTGTTATATATTGTTTAAAAATAACTGTTTGAAAAAACAACCATATTTGAGGTGCTAATGTTCTTTAAACGCACTGCTTATATGCAAGGTGTTATACGTTATTAAAATGCACTATTTTTATTTGAAGTATTACAAACACATTTAGATGTTATATTGGGATTCAAAGTGATAATGAATTACTCATGAAATAAAAAAAGTATTCATGATAAGATAAAAGTTTGCAAATCAATTAAGAATGAAGAAAGTATTTGTTCATTGAAGTAAATTTTCCAATCTTACAAAAACATGGGTTTAAATGCCAAGTGGTTAAGCATTCACAAAATATGGGCCATCAGCAATAAATGATTTCTATATAGCACAAAAACAAAACAACAGTCAATCATCTTCTTCACAGTTATCTTCAGATGAATTTTCTTGATGCTCATAGACCTTCTCATCTTCTTCTGAGTCAGTTTCTTCCAAGGAGTCAGGTGGTATAGCTTTAAAGGCTTCACTATGGCGATTTTCCATAGGGACTAATTCTCAAAAGCTTGACAAATTTGCTTTTGGGAATGTTGCATGAAATTTGCGGAGCAAAGTGATTGTTTTTTTGCTTGTCATCATTCTTAATCGTAGTAAGGATGTCCCGTCCACATTGAGTTTTGGAAGCTTTCACAATGACTTATTTTTCTCGTTCGAATGTCGTCTTGAGTGCTGCCATTCCTTCAGTAAATTTCTTTTTTTCTTGTTCACTCTTGTTTAGAGACTCTTGAAGAGAGGAGTACGTTTTCTTCTCCTTGGATATCTTCTTTGCATGTTTGTGTTTAAATTCATCCATCTCAGCCTGATAGGATGTCTGTAGCTCGATTGGTTTTTATCATGCACAGAGCACTCATACGAAATTTGAGGTGGATGGCTCTTTTTATAAATTCTGACATGTCATCCTAGAACACGTAGAACTTTTCCACAATATGTCTCCCAAAGATCTCCCTCATCTTCTTTTATCCATCAGCTACGTTTTTTCCATTGGACCATATCCTTAGCCATAATTTCCTAATGGTTTCGAGTAGAGTCTACTTCTGTGTACAACGTTTTTGCTGCAACTCCAAGGTTAGCAAATGGTTGCAGTGCAAGTGCAACTTCTTCAGATGGATCTTCGATAGGAATGGTACGAGATTAGTTGTAAATCATGAGAGCGAAAGATGAGGCAGCTAGAGGAAGATTTGAATTCAGAATTTCATGTAAAAGAGAAGCAGTAACCTGATGACCAATCTATTGAAGTTGTTCTTAGATTTGTTGGACCATCAGACCCATATCTTGGTAGAGGTCTTGAATTTCTTTTGCACTAATCGACTCTTCAGAAATGAAGTTGTCATCTCCTTAGTGATCTTCCACTACATTTTCTTTAGCTTCAAAGTGAGGCACTTCTGAGGGAGCTTCAGTATTCTTCTCTGCCCTATTAGAAGGAGGAGTTTGTGAAGTGCTCTTTTTTTGTTTGAAGGCCACAGTCGTTTTTATTTGTTGAGAAGTCTCAGCCTCGACTCATTCTTTTATAGTTTGAAGACTAGCTTTGTTTTCCTTCCTATTTCTTTTTCTATCTCTCTTCTTTAAGATCGTATCTGATGAAGAGCTAGCACCAACAGTACTCTTAGAAGTAGCTATTTTTTAGCTTTTTGTTAGGGAAAATTCATAACGTTTTATCTCATTTCACAATATAAAATAGAGAGAAGTAAAGGATATAAAGAGACATAGACTCTAGAGAGAAAAAGTCAAATTACTATAGTAGTTAATCTCAAAAGTGTCAGAACTTTATTAGATCAGCCTTGGCCTTTATATAAAGGCATAAGGACTTAGTTTTAACTAAAACGGTTACAAAATAGGATTAATTGTATATTAGTCCATTATCAAAACATAAAGCTTTAATTCTCTCCCATGATTATACAATATGTCACAAGAGGTTTTATTCATTTATATTCTATGTAAGCCACTGTTGCCAAAGAATCAACAAACGTATTGTTTTCTCGAACAATATGTTCTACAATAACATGATCAAATAGAGCAAAGATGATCAAATAGAGCAATAAAATTTCAAAGCTCTTGGAGATATAAAATTAAATGATCCTTTTTTGCTTTGGAAATTCCAGCTACTTGATTTGCTACTAACTAAGAATCTATTTCTAAATGATATTAGGTTACCCACCAAATATTCGCAAGCCTTAGACCAGCCAATGCAGCTTCATATTCAGCTTCGTTGTTTGATTCATGAAAGCCAAATTTTAAAGACTGAAACATTGTTACCTCGGGTAGAGCGACCAACTGCACTCCAGCACTACATCCTAAAATGCTAGAACCCCCATCAATTGAACAATCCACATCGATTTTTTTGGTCATCCTCCTAGAAATATTAGGGCGTTGTAAAACATTTTTCAATGGGAATAAACTTCGAACCTCAATAGTATAAGCTTGAAAATAAGGGTGCGTCTTTTTAGAAGCTACTACTAAAGCCAAAGCCAATTTTTTAAGCTTCAAGTACCTTTTTTATGCTGATACCAAACTTTTACTGACATAATAAACGAGAATTTTCACTTACTAATATAATACTTACTGCAAAATTTGATACACAATGTATAAAGAGAGTTGCACTCTAGTTCGAGGCTTGGAAAGTATCTATGGTGAAGTAATACTTCTTCGATATCTAAAAACACTACTTCACAGTCCGAAGTCCATTCAAAGTCCTTTGGTCTGCTTAATACCTGAAAGAAAGGGAAATATTTATCAAAAAATCTTGAAATAAATATGTTAAGAGTTGCTAACCTCCCTATTAAAATTTTTACTTTTTTGATAGTCCGAGGAGATCTCATTGATACTACAACTTTTATCTGTTCTGGGTCAGCTTCT
Source organism: Limnanthes douglasii subsp. nivea (assembly GCA_036936605.1). Taxonomy (NCBI): domain Eukaryota; kingdom Viridiplantae; phylum Streptophyta; class Magnoliopsida; order Brassicales; family Limnanthaceae; genus Limnanthes; species Limnanthes douglasii. Next base: position 330,698,219 of record JAUPFV010000003.1, on the reverse strand, counting down.
ATTCCTTTTTCACTAATAACATAACCCCAAACGTCCCTGATCGAACTCCAAAAGTACACTTCTCAGGATTTAATTTTAGCCTAATTACCGTTAAATTGAAAAAAGTCTCCTCTAAAGTGTGCATCATCTGTTAAGCTTTTAACCACCATGTCATCAATATACACCTCCATCTTCTTCAGATCGGAGAGGCAGATGTTTTATTCATTAATCTCTAATATGTAGCTCTAGTATTCTTTAATCTAAAGGGCATAACCCTATAACAATACAAGCCTCAATTTATGATAAAGGTGGTACTCTATTGATCTTTTGATCCAACTAAATTTGATTATATCCTGCAAATGCATCCATAAAGGTCAAGATTTTATTTCTTGAAATAGAATCAATCTTGGTCTATCAGAGGAACGGGAAACGGGTCTTTAAAGCAAGCTCGATTCCGATCTGTGAAGTCTACACACATTCTCCATTTCCCATTCTTCTATTTAACCACCATTGGGTTTTCTATCCGTAACGGATATAATAACTCTCTTATATATCCAACATTTGATATTGATCCATATCGGGAACAATTGCTTATGAGTTTTCAAAAGAAAATGCATGTTTTTTTGCATTGGTGGACTGTTGACACAACTACATACATCGTCGATAGTCAAGATCCCAAAAATATCATTGTAGCTTGTTAGATAATCCACCACCATGAACAACATCTGAACCTTCTTTCTGAAAGGTCCCTTTCCCAAACTCACCTCTCCCTTGAATTCCCCAATTACTTGCACCGTCACTCTAGTAAAACCAATGATATTACGTTATGATTGGGAAACTCGATGAGGGTTTCGCCTTCTATTATAAGTTTTCTTGAAAAGAACGTTAGCATAGCTTCATAATCTATCAGCACGCGTCGGATTTTGAGGCCAACAACCATTGCTAAATAGCCACTGCATCCTCATGTGGTCTTGCAGTGCTTCTTAAATCATCTTCATCAAAAAGAATAAAGGAAATGTCTCTCTTACCATACAGATGAATAGACATCTTTCCCTCTACCTGACTAGCTAGACTACTACATGTCTTTTCTTGGAACTGTGAATATTACCAGTCATAGTATCACCCCTCAAATTTACCAAGGACTCAAAATACGCACAAAGACTTCATACATGGCCTTGGTTCACCGAATCCTCTAATGGTATTAAAAACAATCGGTCTGGATCTAAATATTCTGAGGCTGCATCAAAATTATCAACCTTTGAGTCCAAAATCATCAAATATTTAACCTGTGTATTTGGATTTGTTGTCTGTGAAGTTGATACGATAGGGATCTTTGACACATTGCTCTGCCCTTTTACATAGGCCAACAACTTCTCGTTCTCAATCAAAGTTTGTACTTTATTTTTTAGCGCAATACAGTCTACAGTATCATGTCTGATGTCGTTGTGATAATTGCAAAACCTATTATTTCGCTCCTCCCTTTGCCTATTTATCAGGGTACACTTCTTGGAACTGACATACCCATTAGCTTTTTCATAGATTGTAGCAACATTCTCAGTTAGGTCGGCATAATACGCAAGCCTTACTTATTGATTGGGCCTTGATATATGAAATTGGAACCCTTATGCTTGGTTTGAATATCCTCAGTTCGAGGAGGTAAGTTGTTGTTCCTTGGACGTGCCGGTTGGGCCGAATTCGAAGATTGCCCCTGATTATTTGGCACCTTTCCAGAACTCTTTTGACCAGTTTTAACTACGCCTTGAACTTTGGTCGACTATTTAACTTTGATTTGGTCCTCCACTTGAGCCATCAGTGCCCCAAAGGTCAAGGCTCTTCAGTTTGTTGTTTCGTTTGCTAGATCTCTTGGTAACATACCTTGTCGGAAAGCTACCATTGCTACTAGTTCCTCACAATTATCTAAACCCGCCTTGGTCAACACAAACCACTTAGTGTAATCTTTCAATTTCCCTCCCACTGCTTGCTTGCATTGATTTATCGTATCTACATTCGCTTGCATTTCCTTACTCCCCACAAACTATCCTTGAAAAACAGTATAAAACTCTCTAAAATTTGAAATTGATCATCTCAGAATTCTATTGTAACACTTTAAAGCCGTTCCCTTCAAAGTTTGAGAAAGATCTCGATACACTAGCTTGTTATCGTCCTCGAAATTCATCATGTAGTTTTTGAACTGTTCAATGTGGTCATCAGGGTCTTGCATCCAATCAAATTTTTCAACCTTTGCAATATCAAAGCGCTTCAGAAGAAATATAGATCTTATCTCAGTTTTCAATGAAGAATTTCTCGAGTCAACACCTTGATCATATTGATTGCCATCTCCAGTTCCTATCACAGCGTAAAATTCAGATCATCCACAAAATTGTATTTCTTTGATGTATTTCTTTCGCACCAATTAGCTTTTTTCAAGCATCAATGTACATTTGTCAGCCTAGATTTGTATTCTTTTCGCGATTTTTGAGGTTGATATTTTTCTTGTTTCGAAGATACTCGATATCTTTTAAAATCCTATCTTGAACTTTCTATCTCTTCATCACTAGAAATGATATACCTTTGTTTATCTTTTTGTATCTTTTAGTGAAGTGTAACGCTCCTTAGAACATTCAAGACACTCTTTTTTATGTTCACTTCTAATCTGGTGTGCCATGCAAGATCGATTAGAGTGATCACCAGCGTCATTTTTGTCATCCAATTGTCTCACCTCTGATTCCAGTATAGATGACTGAATTTCTTATTCTCTCTGGTCATACTTCTTATTACAGGCTGTAATTTTATCTAGAAGTTGATTCATTCGTACTTCAATATCCGATTGAGTTTGTTGAAAAGGAACAGATTCCTCATGCTTATCATCAGCTCCTTGCGAATCATGTTTCAATATTTTAACAGCTACTCAAAGTAGTGGATCATTTTTGTTTCTTGGATTCATCGTCAATAGAAACATTCATCTAAGATTCAAATGAAAACAAAAAAGATGAATCAAACAAAAGTAACCTAGGCACCAATCAATGATCAGTCTGCAGTGAAGTCGCCAATTTGATAAGTATTTATTTGATTTTAAAATGTAAAATAGAGAGAAGTAAAGGATGTAAAGAGAAATATATTGTAGAGAGAGAAAGTCAAATAATTATAGTAGCAAATCTCAAAAGTGTGAGAACTTTATTAGATCAACCTTGGCCTTTATATAAAGGCATAAAGACTTAGCTTTACATGAAACAGTTACAAAAGGGGTTTACTTTCATATTAGTCCCTTATCAGAACATAAATCTTTAATTCTCTCCTATGATTATACGATATGTCATAAGAGGTTTTATTCCTTTAAATTTTAGTCCTCGAAGTTCTTCACAAATGCCTATTTTGAATAGGCTAAATGACCTTAGCATCAGGTGCAAGTAATCTCTTTACGACATCGCCTGGGTTCGGGGGTTCCATCAAATATTCAAGGACGATATTATCCGAGGTGATCTTCCACAGGTGATTGTTGATGAAATTTATGAGCATGAGTAGAACTCGTTGCCCCACGTATGTTCTCCCTAGGTGGCCAGCTTGGCAAAAATATCTTTAGCATTCTTTTTGTGATCCTTATACCTCTTCCAAGATTCTACATACAGTAGTAATACATATAAAAATTAATATATAAGCAACAAAGAACAAAAGAAAGTGTAAGAGAACTTACTTGTACTTCTCCAAATAATGATGAGTCTTTAGGGGTTCTCTTTTGATATTTCCTTACGCACCAGAAATAAAGACGAACTTTTGCTTCCAAAACTTTTGAGCCTCAAGAAGAGCATCAATTACTTTAAAATAATCTCCAAACGTTAGATAATAGAAGGATAATACGAGACCCTTTGAAAGACCAGTCATGACAATAAAAAATTTAATATAGAGAGGTGTTTGACTCAACCTAGAACCATAAAGTTGTTGTTGCTTGTGTAGAGAGGGGATTTAGGAGTTCGAAATACTCCACTATCATCGGATCTAGTGGGAACCGAAGTCCACAATTGATGATCTCAGGCTAGACGACTAATTCATTTGCTTTACAGTCAAGATGAGTCTCTTTATTCACTAGCAGTCGAAGCTCTATATTATTTGGTACTCCATATTGTTTCCTTAGTCGTCCAACTAAAGATTGACTGTAATAGTTATATAGCACATTCTTTAGTGGTGTGAATTAAAGTTGTAGTGAGTGAATTAAGAACAGAAAGTCTACCAAGAGAATTCAAAGTAGTGAAAAGTACTTCTGAATATATCATAGGTCAAAATAACTCCTTCAGCCTCTTTAAATAGGCAAGGTGAGTTAGTTAGAGAAACGGTTACATATTGATATATTTACAATTTAACCCTTTGGTTTCTCCTAAAGTCTAATTTAATCCTATAATTAAAGAACTTATCACTTTAGTCCCTAAGGAATATCTTTCCTTATCAGTAGCCCCCTAGTTCTTATACATTAATGTATAAGAACTATTAGCTCTTCGAATTCTTCCTCGGATCAGCATCATTTTACATCTTTATTATGATTAAACTCAATGGTCTAGGACTTTCTTCGAATTTGTGAGTAAGTGCAAACGAATTTCTCAACTGCCTCGAATTTAACTCCTCTTCGAATTTGACTTCTTGTGGTATGGCTTTGCCTTTTCTTCGAACATTATTACTTCAAACATAGTTTAATAACACTTCGAAATCTCTGAACCCTACCTGATGGATTGATTAGACTTCTAGTAGTAGACCTGTGACATCACTAGTTTCCTTTTCGTTTCATATTCCACCCAATGAAAACAGATTACTTGTTCCACACTTTCACATTCTCGACGTCATTCTTTTACCCTATAAATACCCAGCTATTCATTCAGTAAGAACTTTTTAGAGAATCCGCCTTTTGAACCATCTTCAATCTGTTCTTCATCTTCAATCTGTTCTTCATCTTCAACCTCTTCATCTTCAACCTGTTCTTCATCTTCAACCTCTTCATTTTTTCTTGTCTACCCAAGCAATCTCTCATACCAAAACCCATTGTATGAGAAGATACCCTAGATACAATAGATTTAAACCCAGAAGACCAGTAAGATCAAAGAAAAATCTTTTTCCTGGTTCTAGTAACCAAGTATTCGGGGCCTACGATTATCTTTGCATTTCTCGAAGAGCCAAAGAATACAAAGCTGCTGGGTTGATCTACAACGGTCCTCACTCTTCCTGCACCACTTTAAAATACGGCAACTTCAATCCTAACCTTGCCACTTCGTCTTCACCTTTAGCTTCTAACCCAGAAAATAGCTCAACAGCCTCTCCTCTCCAAAATCCAGCCAAATCTTCATTGCTAAGACCTCATCGAAAATCTAAAGTAGTTACTTTAGACAAGCCACCAACTGATAACAAATCACAACTCAAATCACCTGTCCTTCAAGTCGAAGAGACAAAAAACCTTCAATCCAACACACTTCCTCCTCAATTCGAGGCTATCAGAGCTAAACGTGCCAAAAAATCACCTTTCTTAGTAATGGGTGAAGAAGCAAAAAACTCTTCTCCTCCTCAACACTCTCCTCCTCCCCCACAAGAAGTGGATGACACTACACCAGAGTGTAGTCAGCCAATTCCTATGACTCAACAGGAGACTTAAATTCGAAGTCACTCCGATGAAGGTCACAAAAAAGACGATTCAGAAGCTACTGAGTCTGATGCCGAGGAGGAATCCGAGGCTGATGGTGTAGCTCCTCCAAAGAAGACTCGAGGGAAAAAAGCTCTTATTACACTGCCTGAGAACGTTGCCTCCTTAGTTCAAGAAAATCTCAAGCCTCTTTCTGCTTGGTACATCCTTGCCTTAAAGAATGTATCTTACAGCTACTACCTCGAATCAGAGAAAGAGCACCTCAGAAAGCTATGGGGGTTAACTGACAATATGACGCTTCGATTACCAGTTGAAGGAGAGACACCCTTGAACTGTCAAAAAGATGAGCTAGTAGTGTACCCTGAGCTCTTCAACTGGGGACTTCGGTTTCCCCTTGATCCGATGATAGTAAAGTTCTTCGAAATCCACAGACTGTGCCCAACACAAGTTACTCCCAACTTGCTCTTCACTTTGTTCTCAGCAATTATGGTATCGAGGCTTGGAGGCATTCCCCTCGAAATCGAGGACTTCATCTCAGTAACCAAAGTTTCAAATGGCCCTGTTCTGCCATTTTATTACTTAACCCTTGAAGATGATTTGAAAATTATCGACGACCTCCTCGAAGCCGATAAGTTCTGGAAACAAAGGTTCGTCTTTCTGTCAGGTGCCTGGGAAAATGGCAAAGAAATTTCCGATGCCAATCCTTCCAGACTCACCCTTACTTGGAGAGACAGTAGTAAGTGATACCTTCCCTTATTTATCTAGTTGTTTTTGAATCAATTTACTTAGCTAACTATTTATCTCTCTTTAGAAATTCCGAGGCGGTTTAAGGGTCGTCGAAAAGAAGCCAAGCTTATCTTCCAAAAGATGGCTGAGTGGGCTGAAAAATCTTGGGGAAATGGCTTTCATTCAGCATTCGAGCCCATTAACTTTGTTAATAGCCATCTCTGGCGTATATATTTAGGGGCCGACTTCCCTCAGGATCCGATGACGCCACCAGATCCCCTTCTAGCAGTTGAGAGGATACTTGCACCAGATGGGAAATGCTATCTTCCGCTTCGGAATCGAAGTGACAGCCATCTTCCTTTGAAGAAGAAAAGAAAACTGACCCAGAAGAAAGCCAGCACAAGCAGGGCTAAGCCTTCCAAGACTTCGAAGAGTGCAGGGAAAAGAAAAACATCAGCACCTTCACTTCCCACTATATCCGAAGAAGATCAACCTGCCCTGAAAAAGAAAAAAGACACTTCTCCAAAAAAGAAAAAGAATAAGTCTAGCAAGCCAAAAGAAAAGAACGAAGCTGATATGCTAGAGGCTGTGCTAGCTTCCGAGGCGCAGGGTAAAACTTTTGTTGAGGAAAACCCTGAAGGAGAAATAACACTTGGAGATAAACAGATAGATGATTATCTGAACTTCTAAGACTTTAACTCAAGTGGAGATTTTGTGTTTTCTGGTTCTCAGACTACCAATGTTGTTCCACCAATTTTTACTGGGGCTGGAACAGCTTCGACATCTAACACTATCGCTCCTGTTCATCAGCCATTAGTCTTTCCTCACTCAGAAAAATCCGATGAGGTAACTTCAATTCTCCAACCTTTTCCAAATTTAATTGCTGCAGTCTCAAAGTTATACGAAGAGATGAGCAAATCTCAAAGCCAATTGGAGCGCCTCGCCCAAGAATTAGCTAAGAGTAGAAAAGAAACAGCCTCTGAAAAGACTTCGAAAAACGAAGCACTCCAGAAATTCGAAGCTGAGAAAGAACAGCTTCTTAAAAAACACAAGGAAGAAGTCGAAGCTCTTAAAACTACTCATCTGCAGGCTCTTGAAGATTTAAAGGCTGAGCATTCTACTGCTATCTCCGATGCTACGGCACTTGTTAAGGAAACGAAAGAGAAACTGGAAAAAAGCCAAAGTGAGATTACTACACTTCGAACAGGATTCGAAGAAGAAAAGAAAGCTGCAGTCAAAAAGGCTGAAACCAAAGTTAGTTCTGTGATGCTCGAAGGCATGAAGAAAACTCAAATTGATACATCTATTCAGTTTCTTCGAGAAGTTCATGCTGCTTGTCCAAGACTAGACTTATCAGACCTTTGGAAACGAATTCCAGAAGAGCAACGTCCCAAGGAAGCTTTCGAAGCGCCACCAAGCTCCTCCTCAGAAGAAGGAAATAGTTCCGAAGAGGAATCATCAGAAGGAGAAGAAGATGATGCCTAATAGGCTAGGCAATTTGTTTTTGTTTTTTGTGTATGTGATTAAGTACTCCCCCTTTTTTTTTTGTAAACTTCGTATTTTATTCCACGAGGAAATCACTTATCTTTTTTTTTATATCTTAAATTTCTGGTATACTTGTTTGAACTGGTTATTCTTAAACATAAATGCATTCATAAGTCATGGCACCTCGAAAAATAGATGCACTCATAAGACGTGGCACCTCGAAAAATAGATGCACTCATAAGACGTGGCACCTCGAAAAATAGATGCACTCATAAGACGTGGCACCTCGAAAAATAGATGCACTCATAAGACGTGGCACCTCGAAAAATAGATGCACTCATAAGACGTGGCACCTCGAAAAATTTGGTTGTTTCTTCAAAGCTATCGCTTCGGAAAATTATTCTTGGTCAACTTTCAAAGATGATCAATCTTTGCCAAATTACCAAAATAATAAATCACACATCATAACAAACAACCAATGGCCAAAAGAAATTTTATTAAAAAATTCAATATTAATCAGACACCTCGTTAAAACCTTTCTGGGCCAACAGATAAGGAAAGAGTATGTCTGTTTTACAAAAATTCGAAGTTCAGTTTTACTCACAGTACAATTTCAAGTGCTCTATGTTCCAAGGGTGCTTGAGCATCCTCCCTTCTCGATCTGATAACCTGTAGGAACCTGGTTTGACCCTCATTTTAACTTCGTAAGGACCTTCCCAATTCGGGGCCAATTTTCTGAGGTGTTTATCCTTGGTGTGAAGAAATACTTTTCGTAACACTAGATCGCCAATTTTGAATTCCTTTTTCTTAACTTTAGCATCGTACCTGCTTCTCATTAATGTTTGATAATGGATCACATTCAAATGTGCCTTGACCCTTTTTTCTTCCAACAAATCAAGTTCCACCCTTCTAGCCTCATCGTTATCTGCATCGGAATATTGTAGTAGTCTATAGGAGGGCAATGTAGATTCAGCAGGGCACACAGCGTCCATCCCATATACTAATGAAAAAGGGGTCTCTTTTGTAGCCTCTCTAGGGGTTGTTCTATATGCCCATAATACTTCTTGAAGAAAATTTGGCCATTTCCCTGCTGCTCCTGCCAAATTTTTCTTCAAGCCATCCAAAATAGATCTATTTGTAACTTCTACCTGTCCATTTGCCTGGGGGTGAAAAGGAGTGGAAAAACATTGCTGTATCCCTTTCGAAGAGCAAAAAGAGTCCATTTCCTTGTTATTAAATTGAGGACCATTATCAGTTGTTATTTTCCGAGGTACTCCAAAACGGTAGCAAATGTTACTTTGAATAAACTTGATTACATCCTTAGCTTTTGTCCCAGCTAAGGGTTCTGCTTCTGCCCACTTCGAAAAATAATCAACCGCAACAATAATCATTTGTCTTCCACCAGAAGCCATAGGTAATGGTCCCACTAAATCAATTCCCCACCTATCGAAAGGAACCGCCTCTGAAATTGTCATTAGGGGTACAGCTGGTTTATGTATTAAATTTGCATACCTTTGGCAAGTGTCACAACTTCGAACTAACGACTTGGCATCTAGCAAAATGGTAGGCCAATAATATCCTGCCAACAATACCCTACGCGTTAAAGCTCTAAACCCACAATGAGCTGACCCATCCCCATCATGCAGTTCGGACAGAACGTTCTGAGACTCATGTTTGCTTAAACATCGTAGTAAAGGTTTCGAAGCAGACCTTTTGTACAATACTCCATCCAGTACCACATAGCCAAGGGATTTGTACTTTATTTTCTTGAGCAAGTGTTTATCCATAGGTAATATTCCATTTGAAATAAAGTTTAACAAGTCAAACCTCCAATCTCCTCGAGCGCACGTCGGATTATTTACCACCTCATCAACAACTTCACATTGCTCAGAATTCGATATGATCGAAGGCGATGGTTGTGTTACAATCCATGGGTATTCTTCTGAGTAAGCCATCGTTGCCAAAGAATCAGCCATAGTGTTGTTTCCTCTTCGAATATGCTCCACTTCGACATTTTCAAACTGCGCCATCATCCCCCGAAGTTCTTGTAGATACAAAACCAAACGCTCCTTTTTAGCTTCTGACACCCCTTTAACGTGGTTAACTACCAACTGTGAATCTGTTTCTAAGCGTACAAACATTGCTCCACAAATCTTCGCCAACCGCAACCCTGCTAGCACAACCTCATATTCAGCTTCGTTATTTGAAGCATGAAAGCCAAATTTTATAGCTTGAAACATAAATTCCCCTGTTGGTGCCACCAACTCAACTCCTGCACTTGACCCTTTACTACTGGATCCCCCATCAGTTCGTATTGTCCACGTCGGGTTCTCATTCACCTTTTCAGCATCTTTCTCTTCGGATCTGCTTGAGTGAAACTCCACCAGAAAATCTGCTAAAGCTTGAGCTTTGATAGCTGTTCGAGGAGATAATAGCACATCGAAATCTCCCAATTCCACAGACCACTTGGTCATTCTTCCTGAAATGTCTGGTTTTTGCAAAACATTTTTTAATGGATATGAAGTTCGAACTACAATCGTATGTGCCTGGAAGTAAGGGCGCATTTTTCTAGCTGCCACTACTATACACAGTGCCAATTTTTCGAGCTTCAAGTAACATTTCTCAGCATCAACCAAACTTTTGCTGACATAGTAAACAGGCTTCGAAATTTTTGTGTCCTCACTGATCAAAACTGCGCTCACTGCATAATCTGACACTGCTATATACAAAAATAACTGCTCACCTTTCCGAGGCTTTGATAATATTTCAGGAGAGGACAAAAGATTTTTTATCTTCAAAAAGGCTTCTTCACAATCCGAAGTCCACTCGAAATTATTGGGTTTACGCAGCACCTGGAAAAAAGGCAAGCACTTATCTGAAAAACGAGAAATGAATCTGTTCAGAGCTACTAACCTGCCCGTTAACATTTGCACTTCTTTGATATTCCGAGGTGAAGACATCGATATCAGAGCCTTCAACTGTTCTGGATCCACCTCGATTCCTCTTTCACTAATCATATACCCCAAAAATTTGCCAGATCGGACTCCAAATGTGCATTTTTCTGGGTTCAACTTCAATTGAATGGCTCTAAGATTCAAAAACGTCTCTTCTAAATCATCAATATGTTCATCATCACTTTTGCTTTTAACAAGCATGTCATCGATGTACACTTCAATATTTCTACCAATCTGTGAAGCAAACGCCTTATTCATCAGCCTCTGATATGTTGACCCAGCATTTTTCAATCCAAATGGCATTACTTTATAGCAATGCAAACCTCTATCAGTAATAAAAGTCGTGCTTTCTTCATCATCTGGATTCATTCGAATTTGATTATACCCCGAAAATGCATCCATGAAAGTCAAAATTTTATTTCCCGAAGTGGAATCCACTAACTGATCTATTCGAGGCACCGGAAAAGGATCTTTTGGACAGGCTCTATTCAAATCTGTGAAGTCCACACACATCCGCCATTTTCCGTTCTTCTTTTTTACTACCACCGGATTAGCCGTCCACCTCGGATAATTGGCCTCCCTAATGTGCCCCATCTTATATAACCGATCCACTTCGGCAACTATGGCCTCGGATTTCTCCAACGAAAAAGCCCTTCTTTTTTGGATAATCGGTTTGACCTTCGGATCCACCGCTAGGCTATGACATATGATGTTACTTGGGACCCCCACTACGTCTTCGGATCTCCACGCAAACACATCCAAATTTTCAGACAAAAAAGTCAACAACTTTTCTCGCATCGACAAAGATAACAGAGTGCCAATTCGAAGTACCCTGCCATTATTGAAAATATATTCCTCTATTTCTTCACTGACCACCACAGAACTCGGGGTTGACCTCGGATCATCAATTCCCTCATCTGTTCCATCAGAAGACAACCCCCCAAATTGCTAATTCTCCATCAGATCATCAGAACTTTTGCCCCGTAGTCTAAATGCAGCAGCATAACATTCTCTTGCTACCTTTTGATCACTTCGAACTACACCGACCCGGTCCTCAATTACATACTTCAAACACTGATGAACTGTGGAAACTACAGCATACATCTTTGCCAACCACGACCTCCCAAAAATAGCATTGTAACTTGATGGACAATCTACCACCACAAAAAGTACTTGTACTTTCTTCTTGAAAGGCCCCTTTCCCAAAGAAACTTCTCCCTCGAACTCTCCTATCACATTTGCTGTTGCGCCAGTAAACCCTATGATAGTCCTTTCTGATCTTTCTATTCGAGGCGGAGCAGTCAATCTCTCATACGTTGACTTGAAAAGCACATTAGCAGAGCTTCCTGTATCAATTAGCACTCGTCGAATCTCCACCCCGCATACTTCTGCTCCAATGACCACTGCATCTTCATGCGGCCCAGTAATCCCCCTCAAATCATCCCCGTCGAAAATTATAAAGGGTACATCCTTTCTGCTGCTTAGGTGTGTCGATGCGCCTCCCTCAATTTGTCGTGTTAAGTTTACTATATGCCTCTTCCTCGAATTATTAGTGTTGTTGGTCATCGAATCCCCTCCAAAGATTGTGAGTGATTCGAAAAAGGCACACAAATCTCGAACACGTCCCTGACGCATCGGCTCATCTATTGACATTAACAAAAGTCGACTGGGGTCTGGTTCGACATATTCCGAAGCTACATCAAAACCATCCCCTTCACCTGCAACATCTAAAATAATTAACGCAGTTTCCTGCTTAGAATTAGGATTACCACCTTTTGGAGCTGTTGCCTTGGCATTCTTCCTGACATATTCCAACAATTTTCCATTTTCGATGAGAATTTGCATCTCTTTCTTCAGAGCAATGCAATCATTTGTATCATGGCCAATGTCTTCATGATACCTACCGAATTTATTATTGCGCTCCTCTCTTGGCCTGTTGATAGCTGGTGGCTTTCTAAAATTGATTGTTCCCCTTGTTTTTTCATATATTGAAGCCACACTCTCAGTTAAATCTGCATAGTAATCTGGCCTTACCCACACATTCGACCTGGACCTAAACTGCTGCTAATTGTTAGAATTATGCTGGTTATATCCCCCTTGATACGAGTTCGAGGTTCCTCGGTTAGAAACGTTTTGATTGTCCACTCCCCTTCTGAACAGTACTAGCACCTCCTCGGACCCTCGTCGATTCTTCGACCTTAATCTAGTCCTCAACCTGAGCCATAAGAGCTCCAAATGTTAACGCCCTGCGCCTCGTAGTCTCATCGGCTAAATCCTCAGGCAACAGCCCTTGCCTGAACGCCGCCATAGCCACACTTTCTTCACAGTCATCCAATTCAGCCTTTGTTGACACAAACCTCTTGGTATAATCCTTTAACTTCTCTCCCACAGCCTGTTTGTATTGTATTATTGTGTCTCCATTGGCTCTCATTTCCTTGCTTCCCACAAACTGTCTTCGGAAAGCGGTGTAAAAACCTCTAAAGTTTGCAATTGACTCCTTAGGAATCTTATTGAACCATTTCAGCGCAGTTCCCTTAAACGTTTGAGAAAAAGCTCTACACACCAATTTATCGTCATCTTCAAAATTAGTCATGTAGTTTTTAAATTGTTCTATGTGGTCATCGGGATCTTGAGTCCCATCAAACTTATCAACTTTAGAAATATCAAACCGCCTCGGTAGCGGCACAGATCTGATATCCCTGACCAGTGGTGAGTCCCTCCAATCAACCCCCTGAACATACTGGTCGTCATTTCTCATCCCCACAGTTGCGTATAAGCTGGACTCACCTTCATATTTCCGAGGCGAACACCTCCGAGGCGAATATTTCTGAGGTGAGTATACTCGCCTCTCTTTCTTTTTCCTTCCCTCCTTATACGCCTTAGCTGGCCGGAGCTCACGCTCTGTTCCTCTTGAACGGCCTCGAGAGCGTTCGTACCTCGGTGTTTCATCAGATTCAGAATATTCAAAATCCTCCTCATCACTAGAGTTTTCATACAGTCGCCTTTGTAACTTTTCCTTCCTCTTTATCCCGCTATATTCTTTTTTTTGCTCAGAACGTGCCCTACGCTGCTCATAGTGATCATCGCCATCATCCATCGACTGATCCGACTGATCATTACGATCGCCTCCTGCTATTTTAGACCTAAGTCTAGCACCGTTATTATCTCCTTTCTTTTTTACCAATTCGTCAAGCTCCGCCACCTTCTTTATCATCTCATTCATTTTTCCTTCAAAATCGAATTGGATTGATTGAACAGGAAACGATTTACCTGCCTCTTGCAGATCGGATTTTAGCGTTTCCATCGCCTTGCGAACGGATGGATTGTCACCTTCCTCTGGATTCATCTTCAATCAGCGAAAAATCAAACAAAATATGAAAATTCGAACGAAAAAACTTTGAAAAACGAAAACTCGAACGTCGATTTCTGATCTGTTGATCAAGGTATCCTCGAGCCCCTCTTTCTAGCGCCAATTTGGTGTGAATTAAAGTTGTAGTGAGTGAATTAAGAACAGAAAGTCTACCAAGAGAATTCAAAGTAGTGAAAAGTACTTCTGAATATATCATAGGTCAAAATAACTCCTTCAGCCTCTTTAAATAGGCAAGGTGAGTTAGTTAGAGAAACGGTTACATATTGATATATTTACAATTTAACCCTTTGGTTTCTCCTAAAGTCTAATTTAATCCTATAATTACAGAACTTATCACTTTAGTCCCTAAGGAATATCTTTCCTTATTATTTAGCACCATTATATATTCGGGGAGGAGTAGGTTTAGGTGTACACTGACAGTGGCAGCGACATCTTTAGGAAGCTCAACTAACACTATCTTTTTATTCTCTTTTTTCTCTACTACCTCTTTTTTCGAAGCATCATCTTCGGTTTCAGAAGCAATACCGCTTTTTGTAGCCTCAACATTTTAATTCATCTCTGTCATTTCCTCTAAATCAGCTTCTTCTTCAGAATCTTCGTCTAGCAGTCGAGAAGGATTTGAGCTTGAGGCCAGATTTTCATGTTGGGTATTCGAAGGAGTTTGTTGGGACTCCAGGTTAGTCTCAATAATCTTCCCCATGGGAGGAGATGCTAGTATTAGATTGTTTGTGGTGTTTTTGGTAGAATTTTGTGGAGTGTTGTCAGCTTCAAGGTCTTGTATAGCTATAAATATTTTCTTTTTTATAGGATGGTTTTGGGAGAGATGAACTTTTGAAAGAACTCGAAAAGTCTCTTTGTGAGAAATTCGAAGTGGATCGGTGTTGATAGGTGATACAACTTTTTATGTCCCTCATAAAAAAATTGGGGGGCTACTTATAAGGATATAAAATATCAAGTACTTAATGTAGTAATGTCAAGGTTACTTATGAAGTGTATAGTTATAAGATGATATTTGGATTATTTGTAAATATAAGGGGTTGTAATGCAATTTACCCTATAAATAAAGTGTGAGGTGAGGAATAAAGGATGAATCTTTTTATAAGTCATATTTGGATATACTGGATTACTTTCTCGCTCTACAATCTAATTCACTCTTTTACTTTCTCTTTCGAAAAATATAATTCTAACTCAACAAAAAACACAATAATAAAACTACTTCATTGAAAAATATGAGAGAAACATATTAAACATATGATATAAACTCTTGAGCACTTTTGCAAAGCTATATCAAACTCGTTATAGCATTATGTAAGAGTACAACAATAAACTCATAGCGAATAGAGAATTATTTGGAATATTCCACTTTTTAATATAATTAGGAATGATCTGATCTTTATACTAATAGTATGATTGTCTATTTTAGACACAGTTTTTTTAAATATTTATTTTCAAAATGTCTCATACTAGTTAACATATGGTTTTATTTATACAATCTTGATCATTTCCATGTCTAACCGACGTGAAACTTTGACTGTATCTAACAAATTCTCATCTCGAACAAAATACCATTTAGACTCATCAAAATTGATTTTCATCCGTTGTCTCTAATCAAATTGTGGTAAGGTTCACAACCTGAATCATAATGCTTTACAACGGATCTATCTGCTCACTCTTATAAGACCATATTTCCAATTCATAAGCGTCACTACAATCAAGTCCCATCGCCATGATGCATAAACCCACAAACACTCCCAAGTAGGTCATATGAGTGATCTATAGAGGAGATTATTCACCTTCAACATGACTACTAGTTTCATCATTTTCGAAATTAGAGAATTTCACCCACAACATGTTCTGTCTAGGCCTGTGATATAGGTCCGAAAGCGGTTTAGTTGTAAAAGTTGATGTTCGGAAAACACTCACAACTTTAATAGATTCAAATGACATGTAAGGTTGTGGATGGAGTATTGGTTTGACTTGTTGTTGTTTGGAGAACACTCACAAACAAAATCAGATGGAAAATGATTATAAATAGATGATAGATCGAGTTGTGCCACAAAGGTGATAACAAGCCTTTGATAATCAAAACTTCAAACTGAATTCATCCCGGATAAATCATGATGAAAGATCAAAACTAAACTCTATTCTCACAAGATTAGTTTAAAGATAAATATCTTTCGGAAAAATATTTGAGTAAAAACTTATTTTTATTGATATTTTTTCAGTTGAATAATTTTGATTTCTCCAATCGAGATTAAAACTATCTAAGGAAAAATACAACTGAAAATCTTAAAAACTAGAATAAAAAATGGCAAATAAAAATATATCATAATAGCTAGTAAATCAGAAAGATATCTTAACAACTAACTAAAAGATATCAAATTAAGATATGTCTTAACAAACTAAAAATAACAGCTAATAAATTAAAAGATGTTCTAACCAAATACCTAAAATATAGCGAATTAAAAGATACCTTAACAAACTAACTATTTTAAAGATCTGAAGCTTCATTTTCGTATCCTATTTTGACCAGATTTTCTTGAAGCATTTTAAATACTTTCGTGATCTTTTATCACGTATAAGAAAGGCTGATATTGCTAAATTAAATAAAAGTTGATTTATGGTCCCATATCAGCCTGTAGCTCTGATACCATTCATTAGGAATCTAGATGCAATATATATCACAAATGACTCATATACAAAATATAATAAAGAACATAAAAATGTGAAAGTCAATGTGGTTCGATAATAATATTTACGTCCACGAGCACCGATAGAATAAAGTGTTTCACTATAATAGATTTGTTTTTATAAATTTGAGTGTTATGTTTTCTATAAACCTGTGAATTTATAAGGGAATATATAGATAACATATAATGGATTTTTAGATAATAGACATAATGGGTCCAATAGTCCAAATATTAACAACTATAGTCATCACCATTTTGACTCAAGAAGGGACATTGTGAACATAAAGTACACTGTGCAAATATGGTAAATTATGAATGCACAAATCACAAGGTACATTGTGAACTATTATATCACCAATCATTCAAGCTTCATGACTATTAAGGTAAATATCATTCCTTCATTATCAACAAAGAAAATTCTCTTCATATGACTCGCCAAATGCTTTTAAGGCATTTAATTGATGATGTGAAGATCGATCCATTTTATGCACTCCTTAAGATTCTAAACTAATACTGACTTGGTCATTACATTGTTTGATTATCGCATGAATACATTTTGTTCACATCAATAATTACATTTGATATTATATAATGAATAAAATAACATATAACATCTATTCGCTTTGTACGCTCGTGGCATATCATGTTACATGTAAGGTGTATCGTTCTTTGACAATAAGAAAATACTTTTGTGGTAGTTCTTTCTAAGCCTAAATTTTACACAAAGCCTTGCAGTTATATTTCCTATTTAGTTTCCTCTGTTACAATCATCTATTCGTCTTTTATTATAAAAAGCTAGAGTAGCTTGAAAATTTTGTTTCCAACCGATCGTACTCCCACCTAGAGTAAATACATATCATGTCAAATATATACTATTAACCATATCCCTTGAAAAATCATAATCAACAAAACCAACAACTTATTCTGCAATATTATTCAACAATCCTTGAATATCAGTCTTGTTGAAGGGTAAACCAATATTCACAGTATTTTTAAGATACTAAAGTATCTATTTTATTATATGTATATGTTTTTTTCCATGATATCACATGTACATGTAGATCACACTCACTGCATGTAAAGTATCATGACCCGTGTACACCATAGCATACATGATAATGGCAACTGCACTTGAGTATAGAACCTTAATATATGTTCTAACTCAGTGTCGTCATTGATATAACTAACTCGTTTCATTCAACATCTTTTAGTAACTTAAAAGGGAAATTATCTATAGATAAGTTCAATTCGTGGTATACTAATACCAACTCTATCATAATATCATAATAAATCATGTAATATGTATAAAGAAAGAATCCAATGAATCAATAAGGTACACATAAGATCAAATAAAGGATAAATTTTCAATACCTTTGCCTTTTTATTATTATTCTTATTTGGTATCGTACTTTCTTTGGCTTCTTACATGGAAAACCATGATTGACATGCTGTGGATCCATAGGCTTGGATTTACATACTGAATATTTTTCCAATCACAAGACCTTGCAAATTAGCCCAATAAACTGAATCAAACACATAAGGTTGAACATAAATAAATTTATTCTATGATCTTTATAGTACTTTATATGATAAGGAAATATAGGTTTGAATATTTTATAAGTGGATAAAATCCATACCCTTTAAATTAATTACAGGTACAAATAATATTCTCATTGAGAATTCATAATTTGAGAGATAGATGGTCAAAGATCAGCTTGTATTGGGTTGCCGTTATATCACAATCATTGCTAAAAGAGTAGCTCAGATAATGGTAGCAGAAACATTAAACTATGTGAGGAATGTAAGAAATACTTTTTGGTTTTCTTATCTAACTTATTGAACCATGAAGTTAAATCATCTTGTAATATTGCGGAAAAAATACTTACAAGATGTAGACATTCTTTGATCTTCAAATTCCAAACTTGCACCATATGATCTTTGAATCCTTTGATAGGTTATGATCTTCTAAGAGATGGCAACCAAAACCCGTTGATTGATTCTGAAGGAAAAACCAATCTATTTTTCTTAAAGGCACTTGTTTCTCTCTGTATTTGATATCGTGTCTCTTAAGAATGAGAAACTCATTCTTATATAGAACTAAAGTGAGAAAACAGTTCTTCTCTTTTAACTGTTTGTAACTTTCAGACAGTTACTTAATGAAGACCAGTCCTTATTAAATTTCCACAATTGGGGACCATAAGACGGTATTATTTTGTTTACAAAATAACCCCAAAACTTTACGATTTTCCTAAGTTGTTTATTTCTGAATCCAATCCTTCACTGTATTCAGAATTAAACCTGGTATCTATACAATGACCTCCATGATACATATTTTATCTACTAGTCTGTTCCTTTCTTTATGATTACTTTTATTGGACTAATATTAACGATAGTCCAATACATCGATAAATCATGTGACGGTCCAACTCAATGGAGAAATTCCAAAAATCTCCCACTTGGATCATCATATGGTACTATAGGATGCATCCACTTAATGAACGTTCTTAAGTTCTATCGTCACATAGATAACCTTAACAATCCTATAAATGACCATTAACGATATAGGACTAAAGTCATCATCAATGCATTTCAAGCCGCAAATAGATGCATCAATAATCACGATATCGCAACAATCAACTACATGGATCTATCATGGTGCATATCATAAGAATGATATGAAATGTAATCGTAAATATATATTCTTAACTGGTCCCACTTAATTGGCGGTCTACTTACATCAGAGTACGAATAATCAAAGATAAGAGCACACTGAAAACTTATATATAAATATGTTTGCATTAATGATCTTAAGTTCGCGATTATCATAATACAAAAAAATTTATAGCTTAATACAAACTCGTACTGAAACTAACAATCCTCTAAGTACATAATACCCATGTTAATGATGTGTTCAATAAAAGCTTTAGGCACTAATTTCTTCGTAAGAGGATCTGGTAACATCGAATTTGTCCCTATGTGCTCCACACTGATTTGACCACTCTGTACTCTCTCTTTAACAGACAGAAACTTGATATCTATATGTTTGGACTTATCAGAGCTCCTGTTATTGTTGGAATAATGAACTGCCGAGTTATTGTCACAATATAATCTAATGGGGTTTTTATATCCCCTCTACGATTCGCAGTCCCGTGACAAAATTTGGCAGCCAAAGCGCCTGGTTGGATGTCTCGAAACAAACAACATATTCTGCAGCCGTAGTGGAAGATAAAACGAGTGTTTATTTAATAGTTTTCCATAATATTGCACCTCCTGCTAAAAGGAATATAAGGCCTGAGGTTAAACGACGAGAATCTTCACATCCAGCGATATCTGAGTCAGAATACCATATCACCTCCACTTTATCCGACTTCGTATATGTTAACCTGTGATGTTTTTTGTTTGTTGCAAATATCGGAGAACTCTTTTGACTGCTTTCCAGTGTTCCATCCCCGGATTACTTACGTATTATCCTAACAGACCCACCACAAAAGCAATATTTGGCCATGTACAAACTTGAGCATACATTATAGTTCGAATAGCCGAAGCATATATAACCTTTTGCATTTCTTCAATCTCAAGTTTTGTCTTTGGGCATTGCTTAAGGCTAAACTTTTCACCTTTTGATATATGGGTTTCCTTTCCTTTGCATTTAGCCATCCCGTAACGTTGTAACATACTCTCAATATACTCTTTTTGTGATAAATTTAAAATTTCATGGGATCGATTCCTATGAATTTGAATTCCCAACACAAATGATGCATCACCAAGATCTTTCATATCGAATTTGTCTAAAAGAAATTTCTTGGTCGTATGTAACAATTCTTTATCGTTCGTGGCCAATAATATGTTATCAACATACATCACTTAAAATATGAATTTACTCCCACTGAACTTTTGATACACACAATCCTCCACTGAATTTATCTCGAAACCAAATGAGAAAATAACTACAAGGAATTTTTTATACCACTTTCGAGACGCTTGCTTGAGACCATAAATAGATTTCTTTGGTTTGTATATCGTCGACTTTGGATCACCACAGACAAAGTTTTCAGGTTGCAACATATAGATTGTTTCCTCAATGTCTCCATTAAGAAAAGCGGTATTTACATCCATTTGATGGAGCTCAAGGTCGAAGTGTGCAGCTAATTCCATGATTGTCCGAAAAGAATCCTTCGATGAAACTGGAGAGAAAGTTTTTTTAAAGTCAATCCCTTCATGTTGAGTAAGACCCTTAGCTACAAGTCGTGCTTTATGCCTCTCACATTACCCTTAGAATCTCGTTTGGTGTTAAAAATCCATTTACAACCAATCGGCTTATTTCCTTTAAGTAATGGAACAAGCTCCCATACCGCGTTATCTTGCATTGATTTAAACTTTTCATTCATTTCTTTAATCCACAAGTGAGAATCAGAACTTTTCATGGCTTCACCAACACTTAAATGATCGCTTTTTATTGAACCATAAAATTCTCCATGTTCTTGAAGATACACTATATAGTCTGAAGATATAGCACTCTTTCTTTCTCTACTAGATCTATGCAAAGGCATAATTTCATCATTTTGTACTTGAACTTCTTGAGGAAGTAGAGTTTGTTCTTCTTGAACACCTTCATTTTACTCCATTGGAACAACTTCAATTTGTTCAATTTGGACAATATCCAGAGGAGGAAGATTAACATCATCTTGAGTATATATATATTCTAACGAATCTGAAGTGATGATTGGTCTACTAAATACCATATCATCATCTGGTACCAAAGTATCATTGTTTGAACCTTAATGAATCTCTACCGATTTTCTACTAAATTCTTCCCCCAAAACTCTATATCTTCAAAGAATTTTGTTGTATCCGTCTCAAATATATTCTTTGTGAAAGGATCATAAAACTTAAAACCCCTACTGTGCTCGGGATATCCGATGAAATAACTACTAACCGTTTTGGAGTCCAATTTCTTTTCATTCGGCCTATAAGGCTTCGCTTCAGCTGGACATCCCCAAATATGTAAATGTTTTAAACTAGGTTTACGCCCAGTCCAAAGTTCATACTGTGTCTTAGTAGTTGCTTTCGTCGGAACTCTATTAAGTAGGTAGGTCTCACATTTTATTGCTTCTCCCCTGAGTGATATAGGTAATGTTGAATGACTAATCATACTTCTTACCATATCCTTCAATGTACGGTTTCGTCTCTCAGATAATCCATTCATGTGGGGCGAATACGGCATCGTATACTGATGGACTATCCCACACTCCTCAAGAAACTTTACAAACGGTCTATGACGTTGTTCACCTGAACCGTCATATCTCCCGTAGTAATCACCACCACGGTCTGATCTGACACACTTAATGTCTCTACCAAGTTGTTTTTCAACCTCGGTCTTAAAGACTTTGAACTTGTCAATGGCCTCTGATTTTTCCTGAATAAGATATAGATACCCATATCGTGAAAAACCGTCAATGAAAGATACAAAATATCGTTGTCCGTTCTATGATGCTATAGAGAACGGACCGCAGATATCTGTATGTATCAAGTCTAAGACCCCTTTCGCTCTGTATGCATCTAATCTTTTCACTTTGTTCTGTTTTCCTTTTATACATTCAACGGAAACATTGAAGTCCAAAAATCCAGTCCACTTAATAAACTTTCTTAAACAAGCTTTTCAATTCTATTTCTAGAAATATGACCTAATCGCTTGTGCCAAAGTTTTGCTGAATTTTTCATTTTACAATTTAGTTTTCCAGGTACATCTAAATTTATTATCTCTTTGTGATCCTTTATAGTATCCAATAAATACAAGTTATCATTTGCTATTAACTTTCCAGAACCAACAACATTACCATGTAAATAAAGATATAAACTTTCATTTCCAAATAGACAAGAATAACTTAATTTGTCCAACAACGAAAAGGAAATTAGGTTCATTTTAAAATAAAGTACATACAAGACGTTTTTTAAATACAAAAAATGTCCACTGGTAAGCAACAAACGAAAATCACAAATAGAATGAACTAAAAATGAACTACAATCAGTTGTATAGATGGATGTTTCACCATCAAGTATTTCTCGGTACCCAAACTAAATTGATCTGAGAACAGACCATACAACTGAAAATACATATGGCTTCATAGCCCTCAATTTTTCACATTCTTTTTTAAAGTGCCCTGGTTTCTTACAATGGAAGCAACACCCTTTACCAGACATACCTTTATGCTTCTTTTGGCCCGAACCGGATGCATGTGCATCTAAACCTTCATATTTTCTCTTAATTCCCTTATCCATCTGAGCTTTCACCATTTTCACTTCTGGATGTTCTTGCTTCATCTTTTCTTACGCTGCATGAGAGATGAGCTCGTTGAGAGGCCATTTCTCGCGCTGACAGTTTTAAGAAGTTTCGAAGTTCTTATACTGAGGAGGGAAAGAGTAAAAAGAAAATCTTACCAAAACATCTTCCGGAAGGTCAATCTTAGGTGCTTTCAATTTTAAAGTGATGTTTGACATTTCCAAGATGTGCTCACGAACATTCCATTTGCCACAATATTTCATAAAGGCTAGCTTAATACGCAGCGTCTCAATCTCTACTTTATCGTTCTTGGCAAAACATTTCTCTACCTCTTCGAGAAACATTTTCGCATTGGTCATCTAAGGTGGAACTGCACCTTGGAATGCTAATATAATTTCTTGCTTCATGATCCCTAGACTTATCTTGTTCGACTTTTCCCACGCCTTTGACTCTTTCTTCTCTGTAGGAGAACTGTCATCAGTTAGAGGTTTAGGTTTATCGACACTTAATGCTAAGTCGAATCATGGCACATCAAGTGCAGCAACATATCTTATTTCCACAGCTCAAAGTTGCTACTATTAAGTATGAGTGTTTTTTTGCTTTCCAGGTTATAGAGATACAAATTTGCTAACATAACAAATAACAAATAGCCAAAACAGGACTTAACATATAATCTCCATAGTATTTAACAAATAAACATAGCATAATAAACCATACTCTTATAACATCAACAAGATACCTTTGGGCAAGCATATTAATTTGTATATGTATGATTTTTAGCATAATTAATGTTGATCCTATTAATTGACTTAAGTAAGAAAATCTTCCTTTGGGCCGATTTTCCTAGTTCAATTTTCTTCATAACCAATTCAAAAATAATTATCTCGTGTCTAAGATTAACTATGTCAAACCTTAAACTTCCCTTGGGCCGATTAGAGTTTACATACTTGTCAATCAGATATTTGTCAGAACTCTAAAATAATTAATTCACCAATAGGGATCTTTTGACGATATATTGGATCACTAATTAATTATCCAAATTCGGACAACTTAAAACATGCTAATTATTCTGAAAAATACTATACGACTATATATTCACCTAATGTTCAAACTATTTTGTAGTCTATGTATAAATTTAATCGATTTAATTTACCCCTTAAATTTATTATATTATAATATATCTGTAATTATATTAGGATATAATTCTTAATATATATTATAATATAATTCTTATATATATAATACAATATCTCTTTATTTATATATATGTATATATATATATAATAAACTTTAATTATATAATATAATATAATTCTGATTTATATATAATAATATTATATATACCTAACGTGCAATAATTTTTCAATTATAACTACTGCACGCCTTAAATACAGATGCACCGCAATCAATCATGCATAACAACCGCAACTGCTCTCCTAGGTAGCAGTGGCAAATGGGTCTGGAACCGCGAGAAAAAACTGGGAACCTGTCAGTAACCTGGTGGGTAATCTACGAACCTGGCCCAACAGACCTGTAACCTGATAGACCTGCATAAGCAGTAACTCGACAAACCTGCAACCCGGCAGACCTACAACCCAGCAGACCTGCAATCCAACAAACCTGTTTAAGTATTTTAAGTGTTGTAATTATTTTATAAACTAAAATCATATCTTAAGTTATATTTAAAAAAATATTTTTATAATGTATATCATTATAAATTTATTATTATATTTTGGTTAGTATTAATTTGTTTTGGTTATTAATATTTTAAGTGTTGTAATAATTTTATAAACCAAAATTTTAAATATTACTTTTAAGGTTATAATATTAATAAATTTTGAATATTATTATTATGTTTTGGTTTTAAATATTAGAAGTGTTGATATTATCTTATAAAGTAAAACCATATCTTATCATGTTAAAATATTACAAATTTTATGGTTATAATTTAAATATTACATTTTGAATATTATTATTGTGATTTGGTTATAAATATTACAAGTGTTATTTATTATTTTTTAAACCAAAATCATATTTTATCATGGTAAAATATTACAAGTTATATTGTTATAATTTTATTATTACATTTTGATTATTATTGTGATTTTGATTTAAATAGTACAAGTGTTGTTATTATTATTTTTTTACAAAAATCATATCTTATAATTACTTGATAGTACAATTGTTGTTATTATAATAAAAGGTAAACAAGTATCAGAAAAACGCAAACAAAACGTATCAGAGGTTAGTAAACAATGCATTCGAGAGGCCGATCGGGAGGAACGTGGAAGTCTACATTGACGACATGCTCGTCAAAAGTGAAACCGACGATAACCATCTTGCTGATTTCAAAGAAACCTTCGACAACTTAAGGGATAGAAACCTCAAATTGAACCCGAAGAAATGCTCTTTTAGCATTCGATCATGAAAGTTTTTACGTTTCTTGGTTACCAAAAGATGGATTGAAGCGAACCCGACCAGGTTGCAGCTTTGGCTAACATGTCACTTCTGAGGAGTGTCAAAGAAGTTCAGATACTGACCGGGCGTTTGGCAGCGTTAAATCGATTTATCTCCCGTTCCTCTGACAGGTGTGCACCATTTTTTCAGGTTTTGAGAAACGCAAAATCTTTCGCTTGGACATCAGCCTGCGACGAGGCTTTGGTGTGGATAACAAATTACTTGTCGTCCCCGAACCTTTTAACAACGCCTCTGAAGGGAGAAATTTTATTTTTATATATAGCGGTTCCTGATTATGCGGTGAGTGCAGTTCTGGTTAGCGAGTTAGGGTTGCCCCTAAAGCGGTTTATTTTGTGAGCAAAAGTTTGTTAGATGCAGAAACAAGATATCTCAAGCTTGAAAAGATGGCGTTGGCCCTGGTTACCACGTCACGAAAGATGGGACCATACTTTCAGGCTCATTTGATAGTCGTCAGAACATCATTTCCTCTCAAGTACGTACTACAACGGCCAGACATATCTGGACGAATGTCCAAATGGTCGGTCAAATTGGGCGATTTCGATATCGATTTTGAGCCACGAACGGCCATAAAAGGCCAAGCTTTAGTTGATTTCTTGGTAAAATTTCATTCGAGCCGACCAGAAGAAGTGGAATACCCCGAGGATAATAAGCAAGAGGAATGGATAGTCCGAACCGACCAGAAGAAGTGGAATACCCCGAGGATAATAGGCAAGAGGAATGGGTAGTCCAAACCGATGGAGGGTCACATGTCAGCGGATGCGGGGCGGGCGTACAGATAACCACACCTTCGGGAATAATGATGCACCAAGAAATCTGTTTTGGTTTCACCATATCCAATAATGAGGCTGAATACGAAGCCGCGCTAGCTTGTTTAATACTGGCACAAGTGTGTGGAGCCAGACATATGCGTCTCATTAGTGATTCTCAGTTACTAATAAACCAATCTTCGGGTGCATCAGAAGCCATAAAAGAGCATCTGGTTCAGTATCTGCCTTCGTTGCTTATTGGCTGCATCGTTTGCCAAAGTAACTTACGAACACGTTCCCAGGGCTGAAAACATGATCGCGGACTCCCTTGCATCAGCGTCTTACTCAAACCACTACCCGTGGATAATAACTTAGGAAAATCCTTCAATTATTAAGAGGACAGAGCTCAAAAAACGACCTGAAATTGCTTATCCGATATCTTCGATAGCCTTGTCGGACTGGAGATGAGATATTATAAACTTTCTAGCAGAAGGTTCATTACCAGAAAGAAGATGTCGGCAAGAAAAAGGAAAAACAAAGCGTGGGGGTATGTGCTCCAAGGAGATGTACTTTATAAGAAATCTTTTAGCAGACCTTTACTGAGATGTCTGGAAACGAACGAATCAAAAATAATTTTGTCTGAGATTCACAAAATAGAAAGAGCCTCTCTCTGCGGCTTTAAAGCTTTGATAAGGAGATTTTTCTTTGCAGGTTTTTATTGGCCGACCATAACAGCCGATGCGAAGGGCATAGTGAAAACTTGCGATACTTGTCAAAGGTTCGCAAACGTAATATAAACGCCCGTTGTTTCCCTATAATCAATTTCAGAAGGCCTTCCTTTTGACCGATGGGGAATCGATTTGGTAGGACCATTACCAATAGAATCTGGCGGAAGGCAGATGATAGTAGTTGTAGTGGATTATTTCTCCAAATGGGTAGAGGTCGAGCCGTTATCTGGAACAAAGACTAAAGATATTATCAGATTCATCTGGTCAAAAATTTGCTGTTGATATGGGGTTCCGCAGAGGCTCACAATGGACAATCGACCGTAGTTTGATAGCAATGAAATGAAGACTTTTTGCTCGACCCATAGAATCATGCAATGTTTTTCGGTTTCTTTCCACCTGCAGGTGAAGGGACAGGTCAAGGTCACAAATTGGACTATTATAGACGGACTCAAGAAAAACTTGGAAGGAAAATATGGCAAATGGCCGGCATATTTGCAAGAAGTACTTTGCGCCTACCGCACAACTCCCTGAACAGCACCTCAAGAGTGACCTTATGCCCTGGTTTACAGAATGGATGTGGTAAACCCTGCCGAGACAATCTTCCCATCTTTTAGGGTTGGGAACTATGACGAGAGAAAGAATGCGGACGAAAGACTTTTGGCTCTTGATTTGATAGAAGAGAAGCAAAGTCAAGCTCAGTTAAATTCACTACATTACCAGAACCTAATGAGGAGCCGATATGCGTCGAGAGTTCGCCGACGAGAGTTCAAAGTCGGAGATATGGTTTTGAGAAGAGTTTTTCTGCATACGAAGGAGAAAAGCCTCTGTAAGCTTGCTCCAAATTGGGAAGGCCCATATCAAGTGGTGAAAAAAGTCAAGAACGGCACGTACAATCTCTAAGATAAGCATAGGCACCTCTTGAGACTCTCCTGGAATATTGAACATTTAAAGATTTATCTGGATTAAATTTTTAGTTTCTGTATGATTAATTAGAACTATATAAATTTTTTTGATTGGGGATGCACTCTTTCCTACCTTGGAGGCGCGGGGAGGTTTTAATGAGGCATCTCTGGCAACCGATCTGTTTAATCTACCTTTTCGGACTTTAAAAATTTGGAGATTATATTAAAGGAAAGTCCATCAGCTGACGAGCTGATAGACATAATCCTCGAGTTCAGTAATCCGCACTTTTCAATTGATAAATTGATCTACATATTATACAGAACCTTAACTGGTTTTTCAGTTTTTAACTGATCTACGAATTCTCCCGACCCTAAAGGGAAATTTTCAACTGAAACATTGATCAACATATTATAAAGAACCTTAACTGGTTTTTTAGTTTTTAACTGATCTACGAATTCTCCCGACCCAGAACGGAAATTTTCAATTGAAAAATTAATCTACATATTGTATCAAACCTTAACTGGTTTTTCAGTTTTTAACTGATCTACGAATTATCCTTACCCAAAAAGGGAAAATTTCAATTGCTAAATTTATCTACAAGTTATCCCGATTCAAAATGGAAATTTTTGGTGGACAAAGCAATCTACATATTATCCGGTCCTTTTTAAATGGAGAACAAACAGTTACAAAACAAACAACTTTTCCGTTCCTTCAGCAATGACACCTCCGTGGGCAGATACTGCAGAAAGCTATTACACAAAAAACACAAATTCATCAAGTCAAAGAATACTGAATAATGCGTTTTTCATCAAAATACAGTGATAATGATTTCTCTTCAAAAAAAAACAAATTCAAACATCTTCATCATCGGGATCGGTATCTGACATATCGATATCATTTTTTTCCTCGTCCTCAAAAACAGCACCAGGTGGGCGGTCTTCTTCTGGAACATCCAACCACATTGAGCCTAGTGGCAGGTATGCAGGTTCAGAACATAAGCAGCTTTAGCATCGACTGCTTCTCTCTCCATCAGGTTTTTACACTTGGCAGCAAAAAGATCGTTTTCAGCTTTGCCTTCAGCTCAGAGCTCGTCAATTACTTTGTTTTTTTTTGCCACAAAGTGACGGAAAAACCGGTTCTGGAACCTCAATTCCGTCGAGTGCCGCTCTTTATTATCACGATCTTTCTTGACTCGCGAAAGATAAAAGCTCAAGGATTTGTTTTTTGCTTGAAGAGACGTAAGGGCCGCCTCAGACTTTGACGCTTTCTCTTCCGTGTTTTTAGTCCTCTCCTCCAGAAGTTTTTTGCCCTCGTCTCTTTTTTTAAGCGCACCCTCCAACTCGGCTATTCGTTCTTTGGCATCTGACAATTCTTCGCTCAGTTGTCCCGCCTGTCTCTCTTTCATACCCAGCGGTACAATCATGCTATAAAGTGATAAAGACAAGATATTGTTGCATTGCAAGGCAAAAGTATATTGGCTTCCAGGTACTGACAGCATGAGAATTTTTGTCCCGTTTGATGAGGCACCATCAACTCTCTTTACATCAGAGGGGCCAACCTTTTTCTTCTCTGGCGTAAGCTCACCAACTTCATCTTCATCAAGAATCACCACAACAGTTGCCTTCTCTATCAATAGTGTTGCGGGAGCATCAAGATCTCCGCTTTTAGCACCCGCTCCATACTGCTTGAAGAGAGCTGGAATCATAATATTCTCACCAAGCGGCGGTACAGTCCTAACTGCCTCTGACTTAACGTATGCTTTTTTTTTATGCTTTTGGCCTTTTGACCTTGTTGCCATCAGCCACAGACTTCTTTCGTTTCTTTTTCACCTCGTCTGGACATTTAACCTTCTCAGCATCAGCGGCAACTACTGGCTATTTTACTTCAACATCAACCTCAGCCTCACATTTATTTTCCTGCTCGGCAATCTCATCAAATTTTGAGCGCTTACTCGGCACCTTGTTGCATTTCAGCAGGAACAAATGTGCATCAGGATCGTCGGTTTTTGCCACCAAGTCCACTAAACTGGGTTGTTGGCGCAACTGTTCTATGGTAAGGGGTTCATTAGAGCAGCGCCAAAGGTTTCTCATTATCAAGTTGGTGTCCGTGAAGCATCTGTGGAATGTCTGACCCTAGTTCTTCCGAGCATAGTCCTTTAGCACTTGGAAGGTTAACTTGGCATCTTCAAAGTAATCTTTTTTCAGCCCCTAAATATACTCCTTGCAAATTGAAACGAAGGTTCAATTATAATATATATATATTACCATCAGGAACCCACGTGCGCAGCAACCGCCTCAGGTTCTCGCAGGTATAGGGCCGTCCGTTAACCCAGCAGCTGTTGATGAAAACGAACCGAAGTTTCCACAATTTGTCACCTTCCAATAAATCATTTACAATCTTCCAGGTATTCCCCAAAGAAGAGTAGAAGAAAGATAACTTTGGCGATTTAGAAAACCCGGACATGGTGACTTACTCTTCCGTCGACATAACACAGCCAGACAACCGAGAAGCCATGATGCAGGACATAAGCGTGTACCAAGCATTAGGAGTCAACTAAGATGGTCAAATACTAATGACCTCAAAATATCTCGTAATCTCAGGATCCAGAGGGAGTCTGAGACCCTAGTTGAAAAGCTCGGTAATGATGAGTCCGAATTCAGTATACTCCCCGGAAGGGCAGATCAGTGTAAATCTCTCCGAAAACCAGACAGACACTAAGAACATAAATCGGACAGAACTTTGGACCGGACAGATCACTTCGAACACTGTGAACCTAAGGCTGTTCGAACTATGACTAAAGTACTAAAAAACCTAAACACTTCCTGACTAAGCTACCTGCCCTCCTGCTTAGAACTCATGGGTCTTTAAACATGACCCGGGTCCATTAAAGATGACCCGAAAGCCCATAAGGGCCCAAATATCATACTATAAATACTCAACCACCAGCATTAACTATTGGGAATGAAAATTAACTGCTACCAAGCTGCTTAATTATCTCTCCACCATTAAACACCCATACACCACCGTTAAACACCCATACACCACCTTGAAACTCCACTTGAAATTACGAGCCTACCCTCAGGCGATAATTATCCACACCAAATTGGCGACCATAGTGGGAGCAGAGAGGTGCCTGAATCAAGCATTCAAAACCTGCCAAGAAATTCTGTCTGTATGAATCCGGATAATCCAGAGCTTCCACCAGCTTTGCTCGAAGTGGTGGAAGAAAACGATGAGTATACTGTCCAAGAGCGCGACAGGTTAAAGCTTGAAATAGAAGCTTTGAAGGCTGAAAAGGCCAAGATGGGCGTGAAATAAAAATCCAAAGCATCGGTAGTTCATCACACCGATAACCCCAGAGAGCATGAGGCTTCCAAAACTCATGTGAGCACCAAAAAGACTCATGCTAGTTCTAAAAAGTCTCACCGGTCCAAGCCTGTGGAGAGTTTTGACTCGAGCTCAGAATCTTCGGACAGCTCTTCGGGCAGTGAGGGATATGAAAAATCCTTGTCCTCTAGCAGTGATGAGGGTCGAACCAAGAAAAAGCAAAAGCAAGTTAAGAAATATTCAAGAAAAAGAGATCACCATGGAAGAATGAAAAGGCATATTGGAAAGGGGTCATCTCACCATCGGAGGTACACGGACAAGATGCTGATGGATCCCTTTGCTTTCCATGATGAGCCAGGTATCTTTGCTACTCCTAATGAGGATACTGTGTTCAGTCGTGGAAGGAATTTGAGGCAGTCTCCACTGTCTTCTAAAATCCTGTCCGGAAACCTCCCTAAGAGGTTTGACAGTACCAAGATGGAGAAGTACGATGGCAGTACTGATCCGGACAATCATCTGGAGCAATTCAAGAACTTCATGATGAACTTTGATGATGATGATAAACTACTTTGTAGGGCATTCTCCCAATCTTTTACGGGGAGTGCTCTGAAATGGTACAACAGCCTGCCTCAGGGTTGTATTAAAGACTTTGACACGTTTTGGGTGGCCTTTCGAAGGCAGTTTGTGGGGAGTAAGAAGCTGAAGGGCAATGGAGACACAATAATCCATTGTGCCCAGGAGCCAAATGAGTCATTGAAGGAGTACATAAGTCGTTTTGTGAACACAAAAAATGGGTTGGCTGATTGCTTCGAACAGGTGGCAATAGCATCCCTATGAAAAGGTTTGAACCCAGACAACCTGGCTGACTCAGTGACCAGAAAGAAAGCCATGACCTGGGGAGGATTGCTAAATCAAGTTGGCAAGCAAATAAACGTTGATGAAACAAAAAAGACCAGGGTGCACAGACAGGTGAGGTCCACCCCAGTGGCACCAACTCCAAATCAGAACCAGTGCGAGAACAAAGCAAGAGAACCGGACAACGGCATGGTAGGGCAAAAGCGCAGTCTCAACCAGCTGCTCCTGCTCAAAGTCAACAATCTAGAAACAAAAGAGGACCATGGGTCCAACCGGAGTGGTTCGCAGAGCTCAAAGAAAGTGTGGCCACCATCTTTGATAAAACAAAAGATGAAGTACACTACCGGAGACCCGCAACCTTGCAGTCTCCCAGAGAGCATCGTAACAACTCCTTTTGCTAATACCACAATGATATTGGCCATACCACTTGATGATTGCATAGCATTGAAATAAGAGGTTCAAAACTTGATTGAACGGGGGAAGTTAGGAGCCTACGTTAAAAGAAGAGGAGGCAACAGGCCTGACAACACTCACCGGGTTGGTCCAAGTAATGCTGCCCCGGAGGGGGCCATGGTAATAGTTGAAAGATTTGATGTGGAATCTGAATACTCGGATCCTGATCCAACACGAAACAGAGTGGGTGCTATAGAGGAGTGTTCTAGATCGGTCTCCAGGCTCATTAAATTCTTCGAGTCACTGACAATTTTCAGAGGGGACACCATGAGGGCTCCTACTGCTTCTTCAAGAAAGAGGCATGTTCATAATTTGGCCTCCCAGCTAGAAGGAGGCATGACTTCTTATCAATCGCCAAACTCATTCCCATTAATTGTCTTCGATGAGGATGATTTAAGAGACATTGCTGGCCCTCATGAGGATGCTGTTGTCATAGGAGCATCTATAGGGGGCAATGAAATAAGGAGAATTCTGGTGGATACTGGAAGCTCTGCCAATATCCTTTTCTTAAACACTTACAAGAAAATGAAAAATCCAGCTGTAATTCAAAAGTCGGACAGGTCAATCGTAGGCTTCACGGGCAGCTCAGCCGATGTGATCGGGGAGTTTGAAGAAGAAGTGCTATTGGGCAGGGGCCCTTTCAAGAAAATGGTTAGAATACTCTTCATCGTGGTGGATTGTCCCACTTGCTATAATGTTATTCTAGGGAGATCTTGGCTCTCTAGGATGCATGCAGTGGCTTCGACAGTCCATCAGTGTTTAAAGTATGCTGTTCAGGGACAGGTTGGGGTTGTCCATAGCAGCCAAAAGATTGCAAGAGAATGCTATGCCACTGCCCGTGCTCCACGAATGCTGGGGGCAGTCCGTATAAATGATCAATAGCAGTTTGAGGGCCTTTCTGGGGGTGAGGGTGAGATTGATGACCCCAGAGAGACCCATGGAGTGTTGATTCCAGTTGAAGAAGTTGAAACGCATTGTTTGGAAGAAGGCAAAAGTGTCAAGATAGGGTCCAAGATGCCACCAATGTTGAAGAAAGAGATGTTGAAATTCTGGAAAGACCATCAGCACGTTTTTGCTTGGTGCAATGCTGATGTTACTGGAGTTCCATCAGAGGTGATATCCCATCACCTGTCTGTCCGGAGGGATGTGGCACCAGTGGTACAAAAGAGGAGAGCTTTCTCAAAAGAAAAGGCTGATGTCATAGTGCAAGAGGTTGACAGACTCACGAAGATGGGGCATATTAAAGAATCTCAATACCCTTTGTGGACTGCCAATCCTGTCCTGGTGAAAAAGAAAAATGGCAAATAGCGCATGTGCATTGACTTTACAGACCTCAATAGAGCTTGCCCAAAAGATTTGTATCCGATCCCCCGGATAGATCAGTTAGTAGACTCTACTTCTGTGAACAAGCTGCTCTCCTTCATGGATGCCTTCTCCGGGTACAATCAGATCCAAGTAGATCCAAAAGATCAAGAACATACCACGTTTGTCACGGATAGGGGTCTACATTGCTACAAGGTGATGCCTTTTGGCTTGAAAAATGTTGGGGCTACTTATCAAAGGTTAGTCAACAAGGCATTTGCTGATCAAATTGGAAGAAATATGGAGGTTTACATTGGCGATATGATGGTGAAAAGTGTGGATGAGCAGTTGCACTTGTCCGACCTCCAAGAAACTTTTGCCAACTTGGCAAAAGTGAATTTAAAATTAAACCCAGAAAAGTGTGTGTTCGGAGTGCAGTCCGGGAAATTCTTAGGGTATATCATAAGTGAGCATAGAATACAGCCCGACCCGGACCAACTCAATGCCTTATTCCAGATGGAGCCTCCTCGAAACATTAAAGAAGTACAGCGATTAACGGGGAGATTGGCTGCCTTGAACAGATTCATCTCCAGGTCTTCGGACAGGTGTGCTCCATTCTTTCAAACTTTGAAGGGTGCAAAGGGGTTCGAATGGACCCCACAGTGTGGTGAGGCATTCAATGAAATCAAGAAACATCTCTCATCTCCCAAAACTTTGTTCAAACCAGTTGATGGGGAAACTCTCTTTGTGTATCTGGCTGTTTCAAGTTGTGCCATCAGTGCTGTGCTAGTAAGAGAGGTCGATGGACATCCCCACCCAGTGTACTACATCAGCAAAAGCTTGATTGATGCTGAGAGGCGTTACTTGAAACTCGAAAAACTGGCGTTAGCTTTGGTGATAGCTGCAAAAAAGATGAGGCCTTATTTCCAGGCTCATCCTATCATCGTCTGGACATCTTTCCCTTTAAAGAATGTCCTTCAAAAAGTAGACATTTCAAGCAGAATGACGAAGTGGTCAGTAGAGTTGGGGGACTTCGATATAGACTTTGCTCCCCGGACAGCAGTAAAAGCCCAAGCTGTGGCTGATTTTCTGGTTGAATTCCACTCTGATAGGGATTCAGAGCAACCTACTGATTCAAAAGACAAGAAAGTGTGGATTGTCCGAACAGACGGAGGATCCAGCACCATGGGATGTGGGGCAGGAATATGTCTCACTTCCCCATACGGGGACAACATGTACCAAGCTATTTGTTTTGCTTTCAGGGGGTCTAATAACGAGTCCGAATACGAAGCAGCTATAGCTGGAATAAAGTTGGCCTATATCTGTGGAGCTAAAAGGGTCAAGCTACTAAGTGACTCCCAGTTGCTTGTCCACCATGCCTTGGGCCTATCAGAGGCTAGAAAGGAGCAATTGGTCAAGTATTTACTCCTCCTAAAAAATGAAGCGTTAAAGTTTAAAGCTGTTGTCTATGAACACATACCCCGGGCAGAAAATGAGCTAGCAGACTCATTGGCAACGATAGCATATATGGAGTCCTACCCATGGATCCATGTACTTGAAAGCCCTTCTATTCAACTCAGTAAGGGTGACAAAGAGGAAGTTTTTGAAATACAAGTGAGTTGGCCTCAAGATTGGAGATCTCCTCTCATACAATATCTGTCCGATGGTATTGTGCCTTCAGATAAATCACAAGCCAGAACGTTGAAGCACAGGGCTCGTGGTTTCATTATGTTCAGAGAAGTGTTGTATAAAAAATCCTATAGCAAACCTCTCCTACGTTGTTTGGGGGATAATGAGTCACAAGTGGTTCTCTCCGAATTGCATGATGGTGAGGGATCAGCCCATTGTGGATTTAGAGCTTTAACAAGAAGAGTGTTACTCTCCAGATACTATTGGCCATCAATCATGAAAGATGCTAAGGAGCTGGTAAGAAGGGGTGACCCATGCCAGAGGTACAGCAATGAAATTTATGTACCAGCTATTCCTTTGGAATCAATTTCTGAGCCCATCCCTTTTGCTCGATGGGGTTTGGACTTGGTTGGACCTCTCCCTGTGGCGTCCGGAGGGCGTAAAACTATAATTGTGGCTATTGACTACTTCTCGAAGTGGATAGAAGCAACTCCCCTGGCAGGGACAACATCAAAAGCTGTTATAAAATTTATTCTGTCCAACATATGTTGCAGATTTGGTGTCCCACAGAAGATAACAACAGACAATGGGCCACAGTTTGACAACAGAGAGATGGAAAGCTTCTGTGCCTCAAGGGGTATACAACACTGCTTTTCTTCACCTTTCCACCCACAAGCCAATGGGCAAGTTGAAGTAGCTAATAGAACAATACTGTCCGGTTTAACGAAAAATTTGGAAGGGGCTGCTGGGAAGTGGCCTAGTTATCTATAAGAAGTCTTGTGGGCCTACCGGACAACACCTAGGGCTGCAACACAAGAATCCCCCTTTGCCTTGGTCTGTGGAATGGATGCAGTAGCCCCCATAGAGAAGACACTCCCTTCCTTTCGTGTTCATAACTTCTCCGAACATACTAATGAGATGGCAATTAGAAATCAGCTTGATTTGATCGAAGAAAGACGGGTTAAAGCTCATCTTAGAATTGCACACTATCAGGGCTTGATGAGAAGCAGGTTTGCTTCTAAAGTTAAAAGGAGAGATTTCCAGCCAGGAGATAAAGTATTAAGGAAGGTTTTCTTGCATACTAAGGAAAAGCTCTTCGGAAAGCTGGCCCCAACCTGGGAGGGTCTGTATACTGTGGTTGAAAGAATCAAGCCTGGGACTTATTGGTTGGAAGACAAAGATGGCAGGGTTTTAACTCACCCTTGGAATATTGAACACCTTCGAATGTACTTGGAATAACACCTGCGTAAATATTTACTTGTTTAAACATCCATGTAAATATTTGGGGGCATACCTTCCCCTCTTCGGTGGCACGGAGAGCTTTCAATGGAATTTGATGCCTTCTTCAATAATTTTCTAAGTATTTTCAAAATTCTGTCTCTTGTCATACTACCCGGACTGAAAGGTCTAAGGGCTATTAAAACTCTAGCCGGAGAATCTTAACACTCTCACAATGCAATAACTCAAAGCTACTTAAATTCTAGCTATCTAAAATAAAACAGATAATGAAAGAAGATGATGGTTGAGTAAAGATAGAAACATTCATTCAGCAAATTAAAATTGCCTTGGCCTTCCAAGGACTTTTGAACAAGTTAGGGAACAACACAAAATATCTGTCCGAATAATACCGGACACCACAACAAAAATAGTGCCTTGGCCTTCCAAGGACTTTAGTTTTAGTAAAAGATAAATAAAATGCACAATAAATTAAGGTGGAGCCTTTGAAGATGGCTCACCCTCGTCTACTTTCTCGCCTTTGATGTTGCTCCTCCCTTCGACCACTTTCTTGCCCTTGGGATCATTCTCTTCTTCACCTGGGCTCTCTCCGGTTTCCTCTTTATTATCAGATAAGGACTCATCGGAATATCCCTCGTCAACCATAGTATAATATGGAAGGTCATCATCATCCACATAGCGCCATAAGTCCCCCAGTCTCCTCTTCGGGAATTTCTCGTGAAACAGGAGAACCATATCAGACTTCACCCTTTGAATCATTAGCTCTTCGCTTTGTATCATCTCCCTGGCATAGGCAT
Source organism: Limnanthes douglasii subsp. nivea (assembly GCA_036936605.1). Taxonomy (NCBI): domain Eukaryota; kingdom Viridiplantae; phylum Streptophyta; class Magnoliopsida; order Brassicales; family Limnanthaceae; genus Limnanthes; species Limnanthes douglasii. The sequence goes on along the minus strand of JAUPFV010000003.1, from coordinate 330,660,664 downwards.
TAATCTTGGCTTTGATTGTGGCCTCTTGGTCCCTTACCAAAGCAGACTTCTCTTCAGCAGCCTGAGTCACTGCATTTTCCAAAGTGATCTTGTCAGTAGTCAGGTTGATGATGAGCTTTTCCTTTGCAGTGGTCTCTCCCCTTGAAGCAGTAAGGTCTTTCTCCATACCAGACAGTTTAGCCCGGAGATCTTTTATGGTCTCTTCCAAAGAGGAAACTTTTATGTTGCTTTCATCTTGATTCTTCTTTAGCTGTTCGTTTCCCTCCTTAAGCAAATCAACCTTAGTAGTAGCAGTCCGGAGGTCATCGGACAGCTTCTCCTTCTCAGACTTGAGGTCTTTGTTGGAGTCTGCCTGACTTCGGACTTGCCTTTCCAAAGTGAGTACTGGATGCACATTACTAAGTAGGGAGTGGGCTATAGTGTCTTTCTCACTAGAAACCATGAAAGTCTTACCGTTAAAATTGACCGTGTTGGAGCTGCTCGGAGGAATGTAGGGCCCTGCGAACTCGTCTCTGGGCAGGCCAAGGAAATATTCACCAAGTCCACCCAGACCGGTGATGTCCACTTCATCCAAATTAAGATCTCCCCCCTCAACCTCACCGGTATGGAATTCCCTTGGAATCTCTTCTTGAAAGTCCCTTGGGATCTCTTCGGCTAGTGTCGGGTCAGTAGGGAAAGAGGGCTCCGGATCCCGGAGAGCAAGCTCATCTCATTGGGAAGTCTTTTTCTTCTTGGCTTCCCTGTCAGCACCTTCACTTGCTTGCTTGCGAGTCCTCTTCGGAGCCCTTGGAGGTTTTGGGAGGTTCACTTCCTGCTTTTCGCTCTCCTGCTCCACCACTTGTAAAAGGGCTGCATCAATTTGAACCTGGGCCAGCTCCTCTGGATCTGTTGGGGCCTCCTTCTCAGTATCACCTACCACCTTCCTGCCCTTCTTCTTCTTGCCCTTCATTTTGCTTGGGGCTTTAGCCCGGGCAGGTAGGTAGAGTGTCCCGTCCAGTTCATGAGACCTTCTAAGCACAATGTCTTCATCAGGCTGGGTGGTGAGCTCCTCCCATGATAAGTCTCTCCGACCTGTGGTGTTCCACAGGTGGGACCTTGCTAGGTTTCCACGAGTGAAGGCCTTGTGGAACCGATTCTCCCAGTTCTCTGCGGCCCAAGCGTTGATTTTGCCACAGGTAGTTTGTCCGGCCTTCAGGTACTCCCCGAACTACTTTGGCAGCTCTGATAGAACAAAAGAGAAATTAGTTAGTATAAACTTAACTCAAAGAAAAGGGAAAATCGGACAGAGGCTTAAGATGAGAAACTTACGATCACTCCTCCACCTACTCCTGAGGAGGCTTGGGTTCTCTCCGGCCTTGATTCTCTTGCCATTTTCCCAGGATCCACTGACGAACATGAATTGGCTTCTCCACTTACTCTCCGATTCCAGGAGATCATCAACAGCTTTGAGGTCGTTCCCCATGTTGAAATGGTAGAAGGGGAACTGATGATGCTTGCACAGGCTGGCCACTGCTGCGAACTCTTCCATAGGAAGAGGAATCCTAGATAACCTAGACGCCATAATACATGACATTAAGGTGAACCAACCATTGGGGCTTAGCTGTGTTGGGCAGAGCTTGACCAGGTGAAAGTAGCGCACAATCTCCGGGTCCAGTGGGAACCTGAGTCCCCAGTTAAATAGCTCCGTAAAGAAGACTATTTCATTCCTTTTACAGTCCATCGGGGTCTCCGGATTGATGGGAATCCTTATCTTTACATTCTCAGGGATCCCCCACTTTGTGCGCATTCTACCCAGATAAGAGGTATGGATGAATGCATACTTTGTCTTCTGCAAGGCCAAGAGGTACTTGAGCTCAACTTTATGAAAACATGGCCCCACTCTCCCTTCAAGGCTCTCCGGCAGGTCCGGATGCCTCAGATATAAGTTTTCCCTGCCCTTCTTGGCAACGACAATAGCAGTATCAGCCTGTCCGGATGACTCGGACTCAAATCGGACCTCCTCAGTGGAGTCCTCCATTCTCTCCTCCATAATTGTTGGGGGAGCTTCTGTAGAAATAGTCCGGGGAGGATTGAAGCTTGGCATAGCTGGCCCTCCGGACTGTTGACTGCCCGTATTTATTTGACTTCTCACCTCAAGTTGAGTTTCTGAGGCAGAAGATTCTTTGGAGGGTACTGGGCTGCTGGCCTCCGGACCGGACGGCCTCTCCCGGGGAGCTCTAATGGGTGCCCCAGACCCAGATTCACTATTTTTTCCCCCGATTTCGAGGGAGTATTTTTAGAGGTTAGCCCCTTGACTAACCGGCTTGGCCTTTTGATGACTAACTTCTCCGGGGAATGGTCAGAGTCAGACACAATGGCAATAAAAGATGATTTTTTCCTGACGCTTGTAGCGGTGACTCCCGGTTCAACAGCAGGGATTGACTCCTGAACTGAGGAGCCATATACTATGGGAGAAAGGGTGGATTGAAAGAGCTTTTTAGGCTTGGTACCTTTGGAAGAGGATGATCCTCTATCAGATTCTGCAACAGAGGAGGCTGGTTTCTCAACAGGCGACGATGGTAGCCCTGCTGCTAATCGTTTCTCCTTCTCGACCCTTTGTGCTTTCTCCAACTCCGAAAGGTTGAGCCAACCGCCTTTGATCAATGCTGTTCTTGCTATAAACATAAAACAGCCAAGGAAGTTTTTGTTCTAGAGAGATAAAGCTCTGGGTGAAATTGCAGAGTAAAATTTGAGAGAGATAGTGAGGCAGTGAAAAATGAATGAGAATTTATAGTAAATGTGAAAAAAGGAGTTGATTCCTAGGAGAATCCGAAACGTTGGGCAATGATTAAAAGACGGCGCTGATCTCACTACTGGGAATTAAAGAGGTAACTTGTTAAAGAAGGTGGTGCGAAATTCAAGGTGAAAAAACGGCTGGAGTGACCAATCAGAGAGTGACACGTGTCCCATTAACTCTGGCAAAAACCGTTTTGAATTCGTAACGTTTGATCTGTCCGGGTATACCCATAACTCTCTCCGAATTGAGAACCACTTCCTATAATCGGACTGTTTTTCAGTTCTTTGACAAGGACACTTGTTCAAACACCTAAAAAAGGGGCTCCTGATGAGTCCGAATTCAGTATACTCCACGGAAGGGCAGATCAGTGTAAATCTCTCCGAAAACCGGACAGACACTAAGAACATAAATCGGACTGAATATTTGGACCGGACAGATCACTTCGAACACTGTGAACCTAAGGCTGTTCGAACTATGACTAAAGTACTAAAAAACCTAAACACTTCCTGACTAAGCTACCTGCCCTCCTGCTTAGAACTCATGGGTCTTTAAACATGACCCGGGTCCATTAAAGATGACCCGAAAGCCCATAAGGGCACAAATATCATACTATAAATACTCAACCACCAGCATTAACTATTGGGAATGAAAATTAACTGCTACCAAGCTGCTTAATTATCTCTCCACCATTAAACACCCATACACCACCGTTAAACACCCATACACCACCTTGAAACTCCACTTGAAATTACGAGCCTACCCTCAGGCGATAATTATCCACACCAGGTAAAGATAACAATGTCCCGAGACTTAACATGTAATGGTGTTTCCCCAGGAACGGGAAATCACACCTTTACGCACTCTGGTATTCCTCACCAGATCAGTAGCTCGGACTACTCTTTAGGAGTGTAATACAGATACTTGCCTTCATACAAAGTGATGATGTTTTCCATGTATAAAGACCGATGATAGGTGGTCGGGAGGAACAGCAGTAACAACCCTTCACCCGCGGCGGCAATCTCTTCTTCTACCTCGCGCTCTTCTGCGGGACCGACTTCTGGGTCGGCCAAGATGGCCACCTCTGGGTTATTGTCAGCAGAAATATGTATCCCTTCGGCATCGATGGGTCAGCTTCCTCTAAAATCTTGGAGTGAGCAACCTTTTTGGCTCTAATGGAGGCGGGGAAGAACTGCTCGAAGAAATAAGAATTACTTCGGGGCTCTGGACGGCGGGCGGTTCTGGCGCGAGAAATTTCTCCGCAGGTATAGATGTTGATTGAACAGGATCGTGAGGAAGAGGAACAGGTGTAAAAGGTGTTTTGTTGGAATCCCAAATCAATCCCGCGGCACGGTACTCTTCAGCCCTGTGAGTAATGCTGGACCAGTCAATAAACCCGAACACAGGCTTAGATTTCTCTTTAGCCTTCTGATTTTTCTTCGAGACTCTCTTTCTCATAAACACAATAGTTTATCTCTAGAACTGCTAAGGGAGACTCTCTCTTTAGAATTTTTCTGAGGAAGCAAAGAATGGTTGAAGAGAAGACAAATTTATAGGCAGCCTTGTGCCTGAACCGTTTTCTGTATGGGGAAGTTCAAAGGAAAAGAGCCACGGGAAGGTGAAGAGTCTCCTAGAGAGGTATGCGACTAGACACGCTTCGAGGAAGAGATCGACACGTGGAATTCATCATCAACTCCTAGAGAAATAGGTAATCATTGAGTTAGATTCATAGGTGTGCGACGGCGTCAGAACTCGCGTGTTCCTCAAGCGAGTCCCACGTGTACACGAGCGCCAAAACGAAAGACAGAATACTTCGCAGATGGACTGGGTAATTCTTTAGACCCAAGATGGGCCCATCAACAAGGGCCCAATGGTGTTATAGCCTAAGATCGAAGCAATAGAGACATAACTGATATTTTCTCCTAAGTATCGCAAGGAGTAAGAATTGGTCGAGCGTAATGTTTCGTAAATAAATAGACTGATGGCCTCACCAATGTGGAGCGAGGGATGCTCTGCGGCTAACTCGTAAAACCCGAAGCGGTTTTATTTTCACTCATGAAGGCAAAGTTACCGACGCAGTGATTCGCCAGAGGCTTTTCTCACCTATTTACAAGTCTTCACTCCCAATCTCTTGAAGACTGGGGGGCTACTGATGAGGAGATAAATCACCAAGTTCAAGATTAGAATTATTTATTGTTACGTGAAATAAATGTAATTGTCCCATTGATGTATTTATTATTAAGTTAGAGGAGAATATTCTTAGGATATTAAAAGTGAGGGACCAAGTGGTAAAGTTGGAAGGACCACAAAGGAAATAAGTTGGGGCCACCTCACCCACTATATAAGGGAACCCCTTTTTCCTAGGTTGGTGGACATTATTAAATATATTCTGTTTCTATTTTCTCTCTCTACACTTTCTTCTCTAGTCACATCAGACACTTGATCCAAGATTCCCTATTTAGTCACATTTTTACTCATCAAAAGGAAATATTTCTTCTTGTTGCACTTATTGAGGATGTAGAGTTTGATGATTATGAACGATGTCATTTTGATTATTTTTTGGAAGATTATTTTGAGATTCCACTCTACCTGGACCATATCTGTATCCTGGTTAGAACCCTCAAGTGGAGATCATTGTTAATTTGAGAATTACCTTGTTCTAATAGGACCAAAATGATTGGCATTACAACCAATCTTCTGATATCTAAGTATCCCCATTAAAATCTTCAGGGATCTCTCTGGATTCTTCCTCAAAATCAACATATGTTTCCTTATCCTTCCCCCAAAACTCAACATCCTCTAGAAACTTGGTTGTTTATGTCTTAAATATTGTACCAGTGAGATAATCATAAAACTTAAAGGCTTGAAATGTTCAGAATAACCTTTGAAGAAACAACTAACTGTTTTTGGGTCCAGTTTCTTTTCTTGAGGTTTTTAAGGCCTTGTCTCAGTTGGACAACCCCACACATGGAGATGCTTTAAATTGGGTCTACGCATATTCCAAAGCTCATATGGGGTCCTAACAATAGCCTTGGTGGGTACACAATTAAGTATATAAGCGACACATTTGATGGCTTCCCCCAAGAGAGATAATGATAGAGATGAATGATTTATCATGCTTCTAACAATGTCATTTAGTGTTCGGTTTCGTCTTTCAGATACACCATTCACGTGAGGTGAAACTGGAATAATGTATTGAAGAACTATTCTACACTTCTCTAGTTACCGTATAAAGGGTCTTGGATGTTGTTCATCTGATCCGTCATATCTACCATAATATTCACCACCACGGTAAGATCCAACGGTCTTAATGCTTTTACCAAGTTGTTTCTCAACCTCGATCTAAAAAGCTATGAACTTGTACGAGGCCTTAGAATTTTCATGAAGAAGATAGAAGTGACCAAAGCGAGAGTAGTCGTCGATGAATGATATAAAATACCACAGACCGTTCCATAATTCCTATGGAAACGGTCCACATATATCGGTATGTATCAACCCTAGGACTTCCCTCGCTCTATATGACCCTAACGTTTTAACTTTGATTTGTTTCCCTTTGATACACTCGACACATATATCGAAGTTAGAGTAATTAAGAGGACCTAATAAACCTTCAGCAACAAGCTTTTTCATCCTAACTATGGATATGTGACCTAACCGTTTGTGCCACATTTTAGAAGATCTTTCAGATTTAGTAATATTGTTTCGTATACGTTGTGTATTCATTGACGAGAGGCTTGTTTAAGCGCATGTATGGATTTCTTAAGCCTGCAAACCAAACATATTGAGTTACTTTTCATAAATTATTATGGTTACATCATATAAATTGTTTTCTCAATATTACCATTGAGGAAAGCGGTCTTCACATCCATCTGATAAATCTCAAGGTCAAAATGTGCAACTAATGTCATGAATGTTCTAAAGGAATCTTTTCTCGATACCGGAGCGAAGGTTTCTTTAAAATGAATCCCCTCACGCTGAGTATAATCTTTCGATACAAAACGTGCTTTATGTCTTTCCACATTACCAAGAAATCGCGTTTGGTTTTATAAACCTGTTTACAACCGATTGTATTTTTCCTTCAGGTAATGGGACAAGATCCCATACCGCATTGTCCTGCATTGATTTATACTCTTCCTTCATAACATAAATGTACCTCCAAAATCTAGAGCTAGTCATGACATGTTTGTATGGTAAGGGATCATTTACAGTTCCAGCACATAACTCATCATGCTCCTCAAGATATACTATAAATTATGGACCTATAATAATCTTCATTTCTCTCGTGGACCGTCTTAAGGGCGATGAGGAGATAAATCACCAAGTTCAATATTAGAAATATTAATTGTTAGGTGAAATAAATTTAATTATCTCATTGATGTATATATTACTTAGTTAGAGGATAATATTTTTAGGGTATTAAAAGTTAGGGACGAAGTTGTAAAGGTGGATGGACCGCAAAAGAAATAAGTGGGGGCCACCTCACCTACTATATAAGGGAACCCATTTTTCTTTAGTTGGTGGACATTATTAAATACATTCTCTTTCTACTTTCTCTCTATATATTTTCCTCTCTAGTCACATCATACATTAGATCCAAGATTCTCCCTTTAGTCACATTTTTACTCATCATTGGCGTTGTCTGTGGGGAAGCTGATACCTGGAGGGCATCGTTTTCCTCAAAATCAAGATTAACTAAAGTATGAACGACGATATGACTAGGGACGGGATCGAGAGAGTTGCACCCCGAGTTGGATCGCTGTTTGAGGACGAAAGAGCTCCCGACCATGACCACTATGGACGGGGTCGGGATAAGCGGTCGACTCTAATCATGACGAGAAGACAGTTAATAGAAGCTATCACGAAACTCAATGCTGAAAATGAGAAAACTTTGAATGAAAAGAGGACCCGAGAAGGGAAAGGCAAAGAACATATGATTGACACTGACATAGAATATTCCTAGGGTGAGAATCGAAACAAGAACAATTCCCATGGACGAGGTCATCGGGAACCCAAACCAGATCGGGAAATGGAAAGAAGGACCAAGCGTCTTTCAAGAGAGGATCAAGAGGATTCCACTGATTTCACTTCAGATGAGTCTTCGGGTAGAGAATCCCGACGCAGAATCAAAAGCAATAAACTCACCAGGAAGAGTAAATCTCGACGCAATAGAGCAAGCCTTTTCGAATCTCCAAAACTCAAGAAGGACAGGACCAAAAAAAGAACACATAATTCTCACGAGAGAGAAAAAATGTTGACAGCAAGTAGGGAAGATCGGGTAGTGTTACCTCAAGTTCAGTGGCAACCGTAGGGAAGCCAAATACACGGGTACAGGGTTAGAAACCAGTTTATCAATCCAAATAACGAGGGATTGTGCGGGATTCCCACTGAGGGCCTCCGAGGTGGTGCTTTCAGATTTGGACTTAGTTGGAGAGCATCGCCATTGTTAGATGAAATATTTTCGGGATATCTCCCGAAGAGATTTGACATTTCCAAATTGGAAAAGTACGACGACAAAAAGGATATGGATAACCATTTGGAGGCTTTCAAGAACTTTATGTTAATTTTTTACAACGATGATAAGCTTCTGTGCCGAGCTTTTTCCATGACTTTCGAAGATCGGGCCTCCAAATGGTACAACAGGTTGTCGCAGGGCTGTATTAAAAACTTAGAAATGTTTTGGGTGATGTTTCTGCAACAGTTTGTTGGAAGCAAGAGCTTCCGAGCAAATGGAGACACGATTGTCAGGCAAAAGTTGGAAGAGAGCCTCATGGATTACACCAGACGTTTTATCGATGCTAAAATGGATCTTGACCATTGCGAAGAAAATGTAGCCTTGACAAGGTATCGGTTAGGAATTCTTCCATGACCGATGAAGCAAGCAGTGACTAAAAAGCAAGCACTCAACTTTTCTGCCCTTTTAGCTTGGGTGGAAATACAGATATTAATTAAGGAGACAGAGGCGTCTGAGTTGACAGCACCAATCGAATAGAGTGCGCAGGTCTCGGTCGTAACAAAGCAGATTACTCAGTTTTGCTATGTCATGCAGCCTCAACCAATTAACACCCTTCACTTAGTTGTTCAGCCAATCTCAGTCAAAACTCAAGCATCTCAGCTTCAGAAGTCTAAGCAGAACAATCAAGTGGTCACCCGACCTATTTCCAACAAGTGGATTCGACATGCTTACTTTGCCGACCAGACTGAATGTGTGTCAACCATCTATGGGAATACCAAAAAGAGTGGAATCTACCGAAGACCATTTCCCATCCCGACCCCCCCGAGAGAGCAGGAATAATCGGTATTGTCGATGCCATAAGGACATAGGGCATGACACTAAGGATTGTATCTCTTTGAAAAAGGAAATACTAATGCTAGTGGAAAATGGGAAGTTGCTCGTGTATGTGAATAAACGGGAACCAAGAAGTAGCGTCAAACGAAATAGTGGCAATGCAGAAACCGGAAACAACAATGGCCATAACAGAGGTGAAATATATTTCCGATGTATTAGTGGAATACCGTGTGCCCGATGTCAATCGAAATATCATTGGTTTTATCGAGGAAGAAGTTATGGAGGGTCGAAAGAAGGTAAGTAGTCTATGTCCATTTTTTGAGTCTCTGACAATTTTTGGAGGTGATTCTATCACATGGATCATTAATTCTTCCCGAAAATGGCACATTGTGAATCTGGTAACTAAGTTGGAGCCTCGGACATCTCCCCATTTGCGCGGGAGTCCATCGTCAATCCTGTATTTCGACGACAACGCATACTTGTGGACACTGGAAGTTCCGCGAATATAATCTTCTCATCTACCTTTGCTCAGTTCAAGAGACCTCCAGTAATTTCGAGGTCAGATCAGACTATTATGGGGTTTACAGGGTCAACGACGGTGGTAATCGGCGAGTTTGAAGGTATTGTGCAGCTCGCTCGTGGGCCATTCAAAAAGAAAGTCAAAGTTCTGTTCGTAGTGGTAGATGCTCAAGTTTCCCATAACACATTTTTTGGCAGATCGTGGTTATCACGAATGCACACGGTGACATCTACAGTTCATCAGTGTTTGAAATACATGATCGGCAACAGTGTAGGGGTTGTGAGAAATAGTCAGAAGGCAGCCCGAGAATGCTACCGTGCCGCTTAGCACCAAAGGGCGACCAAGAAATGGTGAAAGACTAGCAGTTAATGGGGCTTCCTTTGGGGTCATTACCGGTAGACGATCCCCGAGAAGCCCCCAGCCTGCTGACTATCGATGAAGATTGTGAAAATTACCAGTTTACAGAAGGAAAAGTTTTGAATCTCGGGACCAACTTAACGTCGGACTTTCGGGAGAAGTTGATTTCGTTGTTGAAGGAAAGGTTACATTTATTCGCTTGGTGTTTGGAGAATGTTAAGCGTCGGGCATATCAAAGAGTCAAAATATCCATTATGGGCATCCAACCCTGTTCTGGTCAAAAAGAAAAATGACAAGTGGAGGATGTGCGTGGACTTCACTGACCTTAACCGAGCATGCCGAGAACCTTCTGTGGGACCGACTTCTGGGTCGGCCAAGGTGGCCACCGCTGGGTTATTGTCAGCAGCAGTCTGTATCCCTTCGGCATCGATGGGGTCAGCTTCCTCCAAAATCTTGGAGCGAGCAAACTTTTTGGCTCTAATGGAGGCGGAGAAGAACTGCTCGAAGAAATAAGCATTGCTTCGGGGCTCTGGACGGCGGGTGGTTCTGGCGCAAGAAATGTCTATGTAGGTACAGGTGTTGATTGATAGGATCGTGAGGAAGAAGAACATGCGTAAAAGGCGTTTTGTTGGAATCCCAAATCAATCCCGCGGCAAGGTTCTCTTCATCCCTGTCAGTAATGTTGGACCAGTCAATAAACCTGAACACAGGCTTCAATTTCTCATTAGGCTTCTGATTTTTCTTCGAGACTCTCTTTCTCATAAACACAATAGTTTATCTCTAGAACTGCTAAGGGAGACTCTCTCTCCATAATTATTCTGAGGAAGCAAAGAATGGTTGAAGAGAAGACAAATTGAAGAGTGCAAAGGAAAAGAGCCACGGGACGGTGAAGAGTCTCCTAGAGAGGTGTGCGACCAGACACACTTTGAGTAAGAGAGCGACACGTGGAATTCATCATCAAGTCCTAGAGAAGTAGGTAACCATTGATTTAGATTCATAGGTGTGCGACGGCGTCAGAACTTGCATGTTCCTCAAGCGAGTCCCACGTGTACACGAGCGCCAAAATGAAAGACAGAATACTTCTCAGATGGACCGGGTAATCCTTTAGACCCACGATGGGCCCATTAACCAGGGCCCAATGGTGTTATTGCCCAAGATCTAACCAATAGAGACAGAACTGATCTTTTTTCCTAAGTATCGCTAGGAGTAAGAATTGGTCGGGCGTAATGTTTCATAAATAAATGGACTGATGGCCTCGGTAATGTGGAGCGAGGGATGCCCCGCGGCTAACTCATAAAACCCGAAGCGATTACATTTTCACTCATGAAGGCAAAGTTACCGATGCAGCAATTCGCCAGAGGCTTTTCTCACCTATTTACAAGTCTTCACTCCCAAGCTTTTGAAGACTGGGGGCTACTGATGAGGAGATAAATCACCAAGTTCAAGATTAGAATTATTAATTGTTAAGTGAAATAAATGTAATTGTCCCGTTGATGTATTTATTTCTTAGTTGGAGGAGAATATTCTTAGGATATTAAAAGTGAGGGACCAAGTGGTAAAGGTGAAAGGACCACAAAGGAAATAAGTTGGGGCCACCTCACCCACTATATAAGGGAACCCCTTTTTACTAGGTTGGTGGACATTATTAAATACATTCTCTTTCTACTTTCTCTTTCTACACTTTCTTCTCTAGTCACATCAGACACTAGATCCAAGATTCCCTATTTAGTCACATTTTTACTCATCAAAGGTAATTATTTCCTCTTGTTGCACTTATTGCAAGATCTAGAGTTTGATGATTATGAACGATGTCATTTTGATTATATTTTGGAAGATTATTTTGAGGTTCCACTTATTCTACCTGGAACATATTTGTATCTTGGTTAGAACCCTCAAGTGGAGATCATTGTTAATTTGAGAATTACCTTGTTCTAATGGGACCGAAATGATTGGCATTACAACCAATCTTCTGATATCTAAGTATCCCCATTAAAATCTTCATGAATATCTCTGGATTCTTCCTCAAAATCAACATATGTTCCCTTATTCGTCCCCCAAAACTCAACATCCTCTAGAAATTTGGTTGTTCATGTCTTAAATATTGTACCAGAGAGATAATCATAAAACTTAAATGCTTGAAATGTTTGGAATAACCTATGAAGAAACAACTAACTATTTTTGGGTTCAGTTTCTTTTCTTGAGATTATTAAGGCCTTGTCTCACTTGGACAACCCCACACATGCAGATGCTTTAAATTGGGTCTACGCATATTCCAAAGCTCATATGGGGTCCTAACAATAGCCTTGGTGGGTACACAATTGAGTATATAAGAGGCACATTTGATGGATTCCCCCAAGAGAGATAATGATAGAGATGAATGATTTATTATGCTTCCAACAATATCATTTAGTGTTCGGTTTCGTCTCTCAGATACACCATTCACGTGAGGTGAACCTGGAATAGTGTATTGAAGAATGATTCTACACTTCTCTAGTTACCGTGCAAAGGGTCTTGGATGTTTTTCATCTGATCCGTCATATCTACCATAATATTCACCACCACGGTAAGATCCAATGGTCTTAATGCTTTTACCAAGTTGTTTCTCAACCTCGGTCTAAAAAGCTATGAACTTCTGCACGGCCTTAGAATTTTCATGAAGAAGATAGAAGTGACCTAAGCGAGAGTAGTCGTCGATGAATGATATAAAATACCATTAACCGTTCCATAATTTTCTGTGGAAACGGTCCACAGATATCGATATGTATCAACTCTAGGACTTCCCTCACTCTATATGACCCTAACATTTTAACTTTGGTTTGTGTCCCTTTGATACACTCGACACATATATCGAAGTTAAAGTAATCAAGAGGACCTAATAAACCTTCAGCAACAAGATTTTTCATCCTAACTTTGAATATGTGACCTAACCGTTTGTGCCACAGTTTAGAAGATCTTTCAGATTTAGTAATATTGTTTGGTGTACGTTGTGTATTCATAGCAATGTTCTAATTATTAATAGTATTCAACAAATACAAATTATCCTCTTTAATCAAATTTCTATTTCCTCCAGTGTACTTTCCGGACTATGGGGGATGGTTTGGAAGTTGACAATGCATGGTCATAATCATGTACAAACAAAAACAACAACATATCTTACTTCCATAATTGGAAGTCCAAACAATCCAACATGGGTTAACGGTTCCCCAATAGATTGTGACCATTGGATACTAAATAAGAACAAACAACACAAAATACATTTAGCATATTGACATGTAACTGAAAACATATGCATGAACATGGAAAATAAATATAAAACATAAAATTCCCCTCATAATGGATATTGGAGGGCAAATCATACTAACATGTAATTTTATGATTTCAAGAAAAATACCATGATCATTATTTTAATGTCCTAAGTACCAATGAGACCTTCTTGAGGGCCGATGTCATTTATTTTGATTAAAATTACCCTAATTTGATTTTCTTAAGTACCGGTGAAACATTCCGGATGGTTGATTTCACCTACTTCAAATCAAAAAATTGGATAGATGAATTTAATTTATCTTAAGTACCGATGAATCTTCTGGATGACCGATTTCATCTACTTAAACTTAAAAATCATTACAAGGCCATTTTCAATAATTTTCTCTCGTTCATGATTAATTTAAACTAACACGTGAACCTTCTTGAGGGCCGGTAATATTTGAATTTAAATTTAATCCTCGAACCTTTCGACCCTTAGGATCCATAAGAAATTTTATTTTTTTAGCTTTACCCGTCTACCAAACCTTAATGATGCATGCCCATTTAAACATTCAAGCATATTCAATTCAATTCACAAATAAACTTACAATAATTAGCATGCCAAATACATTATATTTCTGAAATAAATCATGTTATATGTTTTAAATTGACTAATCAAAATAAGTTTTCCCTCATGAATAGTGTTTTCGAAAAAACACTATTTATCATCCGACAATTACTGTTCATCATACGAAAAGAAAAACATATTTCATAACCTTTCTTGCTGAATAGTGTTTCCGATGAATATTGTTTTTTAAAATCATTATCATCCTCTGAAAATATTGTTCACACACTATTCATATTTCAAAAAACACTATTCACAACAATCATATGGTTGTCATCGCTACAATAGTAGATTGCAAATTACCTCGCAAGTTGTGGTGTTCATCCACAGCGTCAGCGGTTTGCTCGCCATTGTGAATATCACCGGACAACCTTCGATCCACGTTAAAATGAGGGGTTAAGTCGTCGATGAGAAACTGCCCCAATAGTTTGAAATTATACAAAACAGAAAAAAACATATAATCACATATCATATTTTTCAATCGAATAAATCAAAACTCATGATTTTCACACAGTTTCTAAATTCATGTCATAACCAGCTCAATCAACATATAATTCCAATGGCATGGATTCTTTACAGTGAAGAAAACCATGCATCAATATATATATAATCAATATACAATTTGATTATTCTATAGATTCCAATAAAGGTTTTCGAAAGGAAAGTAAGCGGTTGTATTATTAAGTAGGGTTTAGGATGATGAAATGCCTAAAGCTAGCCCCTTATTTGTAGTATTTACAATGTGAAGCCCAAGATTGTGAAGCCCATCATTTATTACTTCCTTGTGTCCGGAGTCCATACCCGATAAATTTATAATTCAATTTATATCCTTGATTTATTAATTTAGCCTTAAGTATTGAGATTTAGGCCCTCTTATTATATTTGATTTTTTTAGGTGATGTTGAATTAAAATCATTGTATTATTTGGTTTGTTTATTTGTTGATGTACAATTATCAATTCTCTTTGAAGTTGTTCTAAACGGTTGGATTAGAAATCCCATTCATTTTTTTTATTTTTTAAACTTAATTCGACCTCGTATTTAGCTTTGTAAAACAGTGTAATATAGTATAATTTCAATGGATTAGTTGAAAACTTAAACTCTTAACTAGCTTAAAAAAGTGTAATCTCATTGAACAAAAATCGGTTAAAAGTCACCAATAGTCTTCCATGTTTCACGCTTGAATCAAACTAGTCTCATATCTTTACTTTTGTCTCCGACTGATCCTTTATGTTTCAGAAATATCCATTATTAGTTCCCCGCACATGTGAGTACTGATAAGCTGATTTGTGACAACCCAAACATCCAAATTTTGCCTTATTATTGATTCCTAAATAATTATCTAGTTATACTTCTTCATGCCGAGTCAGCTGCCAATCAGTAGCCACCTAATTTTTACCATTTATCTTACTATTTATATTTATTCATTTAGTATAGCATTGGACTCGATGGGTTAAAATATAAACCCAACAATCCAACTTCATAAAGTCCAATTAACTTACACACATAATACAAATCATAACCCATAACTCAAACCTAAAAATCCAATTAAAAACTCTTAAAAATTTCAAAATTTCAAATAGACATAATTTATTATAACATGTTGAAATTTTTTAAAAATAAGAGGACTAATAAGTTGAGAAAATAGTTGTAAACATAAAATGAATTGAGAATTTTAATATTTTCTGGGGGGTTTTAAAAATACTTTTAGATTATCGTTAATTCGCATTTTAAGTGCATGTGTATATATAGTTGGGAGCTTAACTGAAAAATATCCAAAGTAAACATTTTTTCTCATTTTACTTTTCAGAATACCGAGTGTCTCCGTGTACAAAGTCTGTTTAAATTTCTTATTCTTGTTTCTTGCAAGATCCCATCAAAACCACACATACTCCGATTATTGGTACGTTTATCTTCCTTTATTTTTCTGTATCTTAACCGAAACACTGATATTGCTTCGATTTCAAGAGTTGGATTACTGCTTCTTAGATTAATTTTGAGCGGCCGGGTCTTGTAGTGCTATAATGTAAGAATAATTTCTGTGTTCTTGATACGTGAGACGTAAAATAAACATGTTGAATCTGATTTTGTTTTTGTATTGATTGTTTTTAGACTCGACCGAACACCACTAATGGAGACTGGCGACTGGAGAGCCGATATAGAGCCGTATGGAAGGCAAAGAGTCGTCGACAGAATGTAAGTCTTTTTATAATTGTCAGTCTTGTTATAATTGGCAGCAAAATGAACCTCAGGCAATTTGTTTGTTTGTTTGTATTTTCATAACTTCATAACTTATTATAATTGGCAGCAAAATGAACCTCAGTCTTACCCATTTCTTAAGAATAACTTCGTCAACCCGCACTGTTATTAACATACATCCGTGCATACACAGAATGGAATCATGGCACAGGAGATTTATATTTCCTGACCCAGACGGACCTGTCAGAATCAGGGAACTCGTGGTTATATTTGAGGCGGAGACATTTGCTACAGCGGCAAGCGAGGTGATTACAATGTTCAGGCTTTCTATGGTAGTATATCATATATGTGATCCATTTCTGCCCGTGTGAAGAACACTAGTTTTAGTTGTCTTTGTATTATATTATGAGTCATTTGTTTTATCATTTATATCGTTACAGGCTGATTATGCCAGGAAAATATCTCTAGAAGTTATTACAATAGAGACTTCAAGTATTTCATCCGGTCCAGTAATAGCTGGTTCAGGAATATTCAATTTAGTAAGAGCTGCTTCCTCAACGAATACTGGTGGTGCCGGCAGTCGTCCTCCACCAAGTGTAGATTCTGCCACGGAAATATCCTCAACTGATATTGGTGGTGACGGCAGTCCTCCTCCTCCAAGTGTAGCTTCTACCACGGAACTAGAAGCCTTTGGAGAGCTCAGGATTCAAGACGAAGTTGAAGACAAAGAGGTGTCAAAATGAGTGTATTGTTAATTTTCTATTCAGTTTTTGCACATTGTCTAATTTGTTTGCTTTGCCTTGCTCGTCCTCATTAACTTCGATGTACAACAATTGCCTAATTGAAATATTGAAAGAGTACCATAAGTTTCCTTAAATATTTGAAGTGTAATTGGATAGACTAGTCGACCAATTCAATCATGATATTATCGAACAAGTTATAGAGAGCGGAATGCACGTTTCTTAGATTATATCATTATTAATAGAGTTTAAGTTTAGATATTTTAAGTGTAATTGGATAGACTAGTCGACCAATTCAATCATGATATTATCAAACAAGTTATAGAGAGCGGAGTGCACGTTTCTGAGATTATATCATTATTAATAGAGTTTAAGTTTATATATTTTAAGTGTAACTGGATAGACTAGTCGACCAATTCAATCATGATATTATCGAACAAGTTATAGAGATCGGAGTGCACGTTTGTTAGATTATATCATTATTAATAGGGTTCAAGTGGCTGAGCCATTTGCGGATTCTTAAGATACTATTTAGATCGGCTATTGTTGCACGTCAACGGAATTTTAAAATTCAAAATTGGAATGTTTTATTCAAATTTGAAATTGAACCGTTTTAAATATAAATCTCATTTATCTTATCTACCCCTAACTACCCTAACGTCAAACATATCTTGTTGGTCAAATATACATATCAATAAATCATTCTCCCAATTAAAAAATAAGATCGTTAATTTTATCCAGTTGAGAATTTTTAGAAGAATTCAAAAATATTTGAATTAGAAATTATTTTACAAAACTTTATGAATTATCCGGAAATCTTCGAACATGGTTAACTTGTTTTCTTGTTAAGAAGGAACCGTCGAGACTAAAAGAGCTTCACTTGAAACCAGGGATGACAAGTCACCTAATGAATTTAAGCCATAATAAATCTGAAACATCACAAGGATACAGATAAATCAAGTGATTCAACCATTCCATGTACTAGATTAGATTGTTAACTCAGTGAGTGCTTTTAGACGAAAGCAATTATCTTTAGAATCACCATTAACATTATTTTCCTCCTCCTTAGTAAAAGAATAAAATATAGACTAAAAATCTCTGTTAGTCTAGTATGTTTACTATTTGTCTCGATTCTTCATGTTTATTTTTGTAACTTACCAGATGTCGACACGTGCAAGCAGCAATTTTGTTATCCGTTTAGTCCTCCAAATTTCAAAACAAGCATACTCTTCTTTAGTTCACTTCACTAGCTATGTAGGCGGTACACTTTCAGGTAAATTTTTTAATTTCTTTTTTATTATTTAATTATACTCCTTAACTTTCTATTTTTTTATCGTTATTTTTTAACTTTTCACTTTTTTTTATACCAAAACTAGCTCCCGAAGAAAGTAAGGTGGATTTGTTTGAAGGCAGTGTCAAGTTTGAAGAATTTGTGTTCAACAAAGTTACTGCTAACAAACTCGAATTTGTTAGATGAAGCCTCAAAATTAGTCTCTCTTTCAGTTTGAGGTTTATGATGTTTGGATGTCATTTTATAATAGATATCTCTGTGTAGTATGTTTAGAATCGTATGGTTATTGATTCCATTTTGTTTAAATAGATTTAGAGGGCCACCAATATTGAAGATGTTTTAACGACGAACAATAGTATGCTCTTTGGACTAATCTTCACAAAATAATAAAACACTCAGGTATATGGATAGTAATTGTGATAATTTATGCTCGATTACCTGTCCAATTGAATATATAGTTTTGCATTTAGTTTTTTACTCTTGATTGTTTCTAATGACAATGGAAATGAAAGATTGAGAGAGCAAAGAGAAAGCATCTAAAGTGACCCAACCGTGGCAAGTGGGACGATAACGATATCAATGATAATTTCTTGCTTCAGTTGAGGAGGGAACTCGAGAACAATACCCCCAAGAAATGATCGATCATCGATGTTCGCTTCAGCATACTAGTTAAGCTTACACTAAAGCTATCCGATATTGTTGGTAATATGGGTACCGCATATTCCACTATAGTGTATAAGTAAGAACAATCTATCTCCACACTAGTATAATATTATCTGTTTTGGGTCTGAAGACCCTCAAGGCTTTGCTTTTGGTCCACTGATCATTCTCATGTTTAAACGATGTGGGATGTGAGACTTTGGTCGTCATCCTAAAAAATCCTCCTCTCGAACAAAGTACCACTTTAACCTTATCTCAATTGATTTCCATCCGCCCACTCTAATCAGGTTGGGGCTACATAAACCACAGAGGACTACGGATTTTGCTGCTCACCTCCTATTAGACCACCAATATCTTATTCCTTAGCGTCACTCCAATCAAATACCATCGCCTTGATACACTTCAATCAAATCACACTGCTAGATGAGCCACATGCACTCTCAACTAGGATCTCTAGATCAGACCATTAACCTTGAGCATGGCTATTGGTTCATCATGTTCCACTTCCGAGAATTTCACCCACATCGTGTTCTGTCTGGGTCTGATGCTTTGATACCATTTGTTAGAAATCACTATGAAATTTATCACAAATGATTCAAGCACAGAATACAAATAAAGAGCAAAAAAGATAGAACAGAGGATTTAACGTGGTTCGACAATTGTCTACGTCCACGGGCACCACCAGAGAAAAGTGTTTCACTATGGACTAAATAGACTTACTAGACAATGGGCCCATATACACAAAACTGTCCATGACACCAGACTGTACTAGTAGACACAATACACTGCCATGATATTACAATGTATCATCAAGCACGATACACTATGAAAACATTATACGACTCATTCTCAACATACAAAGTAATCAACACCTAAATAGAAAAAGTGAATATTTCCAAAAAGAAATATATTGAATGTTGATTCTTCACTATCAAAACATATTCCCCTTGAGACGAATACCCTTTCTTCATTATCAACAAAAAAACTTCTCTTCTTCTAACTCACAAAATGCCCCTAAGGCATTCACTCTATATTACCAACACCAATCCAGTTTAGGCACTCCATAAACTTTTGAACTGATACAGCCTTGCTCATTATATCTGCTAGATTATCATGTGTAGATATTTTCTTCACATTAACAATTCTCTTTGATATTATATCACAAATAAAATGATACCTGACATCTATGTGTCTTGTACTCTCGTGGTATATCTGGTTTCCTGTAAGATATATGGTGCTTTGACTGCTACAAAACACTTTTGTAGTAGTTTTATCAAAGCCCAATTGTGCAACTAAACCTTGCAACCATATTGTCTTTTTAACTGTTTATCTTACCGCATGTACTCTGCCTCTGTTGTACACAAAGTTATAATAACTTGCAACTGTACTTTCCAACTAATCGCACTCCCAAGTAGAGTAAAAAAATATAATGTCATAGATCTCATATTATTTATATCACCTGTAAAATCAGAATCAACAAAACCGACCACTTATCCTGCAATATCATTCAGCGATCTACCAATATCAATCTTGTTAAAAGTTACGTCAACGTTCGCAGTATTCTGAAGATACTGAAATATCAATTTCACTTCCTGCCATTGTGTTGTCCCAGGACATCCCATATACCTGCTAACTACACTAACGACATGTGAAATATCAGGACGTGTGTGTACCATATCATACATTACACTACCAACTGCACTTGAATATGGAACCTTCGATATTTGTTCCAACTCAACAACGCCCTTGGTTGTTCCTGCTGCAGACAACTTGAAATGAGTAGCAAACGGGATGCTAACTGCTTTAGCATCAAACATGTTGAATCGTTGTAACACTTTCTCAATATAGATTCGTTGAGACAAGTGTAATGATCGTACACTTATGTTCCTGATAATCTCCATACCAAGAATTTTCTTTTCTCTACCCAGATCTTTCATCTCAAACTCGGCACTAGCTACTTCTATATCTGCACAGTGTGTGACATACTACAAGGAGCAATAAGCATATCATCAAGATATAACAACAAGTAAGTATAAGAATCATTTCACATCTTTTGATGATACACACAACTGTCATATGGACTCCTCGTGAACCCTTTTGACACCATGAATGTATCAAAACGTTTGTACCATTGCATTGGTGACTGTTCAAACCATACATTGACTATTTCAGTAAATAAACCTTGTCCTCCATATTAGATTCGATAAATCCCTCTGGTTGTCTCATGTAGATTCTCTCCTTCAATTCATTGTGTACAGAATCTTCAAATCCAACTGCTCAAGTTCTAAATCTTGTAAAACTACCATGGCTAACAAAACTCGAATCAAACAATGTTTCACCACTGGAGAAAACACTTCATTGAAGTCTATTCCTTTCTTTTGAGTAAAACCCTTAGCGACCAGTCTTTCCTTAAATCGAGCTGCCTCAACCCCTGGATTACCTTCCTTTTTCTTGAACACTCATTTGTTGCCTACAACATTTTGTTCTTTAGGAAAGTCAACAAGCTTCCATGTATGATTTTTATGAAATATTCAATATCTTCCCCCTTAGTACCAATCCATTTATCTGCTTCTAAACTCGCTATAGCTTCTTTGTAGCTACTAGCTTCTTGCATCTCAACTTCTTTTTTTAACTGACAGAGCATATGCAACTAGATTCGTATACCTTTTTGGAAATCTTATATTTTTTCTCTCACTGTCCACTACTATGTTATAAGGTTGTTATTCTTGTTTGAGCGCATCATCATCAGTGTCATCCGATGCTAAAACTTCACCTCCTCATTCTAGATTCACCTCAGAACCACTCGAATGATTGGACCTACTAGGAACTGATTCTACTTTAAGCTCCACCTGTTTACTCACAAGCGATCCTGATTCGACCATTTCTCTTACTTCATTCTGATTATCTATCAAAGTAAACTCGTTAAAATTCTTGTCCTTACTGATAAGAAAACCTGTAGACTTTGGAGAGGTATACCATAACCTATATCCCTTTAATCCAGTAGCATATCCTAAAAATATTCACCTATTTTCCCTCGGCTCAAGCTTACCATCTCTTACATGAGTATACGCAAGCCAACTGAATACCCTCAACTGTTCCTAATTAGTCGATGATCCAGACCAAATCCATATCTTGGTTAGAACCCTCAAGTGGAGCATCATTGTGAATTTGAGAATTACCTTGTTCTAATGTGACTGAAATGATTGGCATTACAAGTAATCTTCTGATACCTAAGTATCCCCATTGAAATCTTCATGAATCTTTATAGATTATTCCTTAAAATAAATATTTGTTCTCTTATTCTTCCCTCCAAACTCAACATCCTCTAGAAACTTGGTCGTTTCTGTCT
Source organism: Limnanthes douglasii subsp. nivea (assembly GCA_036936605.1). Lineage (NCBI taxonomy): Eukaryota > Viridiplantae > Streptophyta > Magnoliopsida > Brassicales > Limnanthaceae > Limnanthes > Limnanthes douglasii. The sequence goes on along the minus strand of JAUPFV010000003.1, from coordinate 330,638,622 downwards.
GAAATATTGTACCAGTGAGAGAATCATAAAACTTAAATCCTCTAGAATGTTTGGAATAAACTATGAAGAAACAACTAACTGGTTTTGGGTCCAGTTTATTTTCTTAAGGTTTTTAAGGCCTCGCCTCAGCTGGACAATCTCACACATGCAGATGCTTTAAATTGAGTCTACGCCCATTTCAAACCTCGTATGGGGTAGTCACAGTAGCCTTGGTGGGTACTCGATTGAGTATATAAGCGGCACATTTAATGGCTTCCCCCAAAGAGATAATGATAAAGATTATTGACTTGTCATGCTTTTAACCATATCCCTTAGTGTTCGGTTCCGTCTCTCAGATACAACATTCATGCAGGATAGACTGGGAATATTATATTAAAGGACTATTCTACACTTCTCTAGCACTGTACGAAGGGTTTTGGACGTTGTTCTAGCGATCTGTTATATCTACCATAGTATTCACCACCACAGTAAGATCAACTGTTTTAATGCTTTTACCAAGTTGTTTCTCAACCTCGGTCCTAAAACCTATAAAATTGTCCAAGGCCTGAAACTTTTAATGAAAAAGATAGAGGTAACCTAAACAAGAGTAGTCGTCGATGAACGATATAAAGTACCGCTGCCCGTTCCATGATTCATGTGGAAATGGTCCACAAATTTCAATATGTATCAACTCTAAGACTTCTCTCGCTCTATGACCCTAACTTTTTCACTTTCGTTTGTTTCCCTTTGACACATTCGACACATATACCGAAGTCAGAGTAATCAAGAGGACCTAATAAACCTTCAACAACAAGCTTGTCCATCCTAACTTTGGATATGTGACCTAACCGCTTGTGCCACAATTTAAAAGATCTTTCAGATTTATTAATGTTGTTTGTTGTATGTTGTGTGTTCATAACAATGTTGTGATTATTAATAGTATTCAACAAATACAAATTATTCTCTTTAATAAAATTTCTATTTCCAACAATCACATTATTTAGAGAGAGTGTAAAAATATTGTTTCCCATTAGACAAGAATAACCTTGCAAGTCTAAAACTGGAAAAGAAATTAAGTTCTATCGAAAAGTGGGAACATAGATTACATTCTCTAAAAATAATACATATCAAGTGGATAGTTTTACGGAAAAATCACAAATAGCTAAAACATCACACGAGCTCCCGTGTGCCGTGAAAATGGATCTTTCATCCTGACTTAGCAACCTGCTCTTTGACGTACCCTGCAAAGAAACACAGACACGAGTTGTTGCAGCTGAATCAACCCACCAAGTATTTCTTTTCACATAAACTATATTACTTTTTGAAACAACCAAAGATGTGGTAATACCTATGCTTAACAAATAAGCCTAACATTTGTTACCGTCCTTTTTCATATGTCATTTCTCTTTGCAGAAAAAACATTGACCTACAATAAATTTCTCAGGCTTTTTATTCTTTACTGGACCTTGACCTGGTCCATTGCCATCTGCCTTCCACTTAGGCCCTGCCCGTTTTTCAAATGTAATCACATTAACCTCAGGCGTTGTGTCTTTAAGTTTTTCCTCCTCTCGTGCAGCGTGGGAAATCAACTCATTAATATTATATTTTTCTTGCATGAAGTTATAGGAGGAATATAAATACTTAAACTGGTCTGGCAAACATGAACCCCACTATGCATTCTTGAGGTAAGTCTAAACCGATTGCCTTTAATTTTTGGCCAATCATTGACACTCCCAGAATGTGTTCTCGAATTTTAACTTTTCCATTATATTTTTTGGTAGCTAACTCGATGAGCAAACACTGTATCTCTACCTTCTCATTTTTTACAAAGCCTTTATCCACCTCTGCGAGAATGACCGAGGCAGTAGTGACACCTTTAGGGATAGCCCCACGTAATACTACTTGTATCCCCTGTAACAAGAGAGACATGAATAACTTATTTGATTTCTCCAACCTTTTATCGGTCTTAATTTCCTCCGGTTTACTTTACGGACTAAGGGGGGATTGTTTGAGAGTTGACAATGCATGGTCATAATCATTGACAGACAAAAACAACAACATATCTACCTTCCACAAGTGGAAGTCCAAACAATCCAACATGGGTTGGCGGTTCCCGAATAGATTGTAACCAGTGGATACTATACATGTAAACATATGCATGAACATGACAAATACATGTAAAACATAAACTTCCCTTGATACTAGATACTGGAGGGAAAATCATACTAACATGTAATTTTATGAGTTTGAAAAAAAAACCATGATCATTATTTTAATTTCCTAAGTACCAATGAGACCTTCTGGAGGGCCGATGCCATTTACTTTTTAAACTAACCATAATCTAATTTTTTGAAGTACCGGTGAAACCTTCTGGATGACCGATTTCACCTACTTAAAAGCAAAAAATTGCAAGGATGAATTTAATTTATCTTAAGTACCGATAAAATATTCTGAAGGGTCGATTTCATCTACTTAAAATTAAAATCAACACAAGGACCATTTTCAATAATTTTCTCCCATTCATGATTAATTTAAACTCAAACTTGAACCTTCTGGAGGGCCGATAATATTTGAATTTAAATTTAATCCCCAAACCTTTCAAAGCCTAAGATCCATAAGAAAATTAAATCTTAACCCTCTGGAGGGCCGATTAAAGTATATCCATTAGTTTCACCTACTAGTCTACAAAACCTTAGTCATACATCACTATTTAAACATTCAGGAATATTCAATTAAATTAAAAAATAAACGTACAATAATTAACATGCCAAAGACACTATATTTTTAAATAAATCATGTTACATATTTTAAATTAATTAATTAAAATAAAAAAATTCCCCTATGAATAGTATTTTCGAAAAAACATTATTTATCATCCGACAAGTACTGTTCATCACCGAAAAGAAAAACAGAGTTCATAACCTTTCTTGCTGAATAATGTTTCCGATGAATAATGTTTTTGATTAATAGTGTTTTTTAAGATCATTATTCATCCTCAAAAATATCGTTCATATACTATTCACATGTTGAAAAAAATACTATTCACAATACTCCTACTATTGTCATCGCGACAACACTCCTTCAAGTATTCACAACACTCCTATTATTAGAAATCGTATAGAATAATATATAACAAAACGCGGAAAATAAATTAGAAACCATTTTCTAGATTTTCCTAATGAATAAACAAAACCAAGAATATTCAACGATTTGTCTGTAGCTTTCCATGTAGTATTATTTAGTTCCTTTGCATTCTTCGGCGATTCCGTTTATGAAATTGAGAAAACTGCATAATCAAATTAATGAAGAAATGAAATGTTTCCAGACACTAAAGGAAGCGGCCGTATTTTTTATTAAGGTTTAGGATGATGAGATGCCTAAACCTAGCCCCTTATTTATAGCCTTTACATTGTAAAGCCCAACATGTGAAGCCCATCATTGTAAAGCCCACCATAACTTGATAAATTGATAATTCAATTTATATCCTGATTTATCAATTCAACCTTAAGTGTTGAGATTTGGGTCTTCTTCATTATAGTGCCCAAATTCAACCCGGTTACCACATTTTAGCCCATAATGCCTTTTCAGTCATAAGTCCAATTTAGTTAATTAAATATTTGAACTTCTTTAATGATCCGAGAAGGATCTATAGTTAACAAATTATTCAATTTGTCTGGGTCAGTGTGGATCATTTTCTCACTAATGATGTAGCCTAGAAATTTACCGTATCAGACACCGAATGTATATTTTTTAGGATTCAATTTTAGGTTGATGGATCCCAAATTAGAAAAAGTTTCTTGGAGGTCAAGTATATAATCCTCCTCTCTTGAAATTTTTACCATTATATCATCAATATAAACTTCTACATTTATTTTAATCTTACTGGTAAATGTTTTATTGACCAACGTTGGTAAGTGGTCCTCGATTCTTTAATCCAATAGGCATTATCTTGTAACATGAAGCCTCTTATCAATGATGAATGTGGTATGGTCCTAGTTGTTCGGATCTATTTGTATTTGATGGTAACCAGCAAAAGATCCCATAAAAGATAATAGTCTATTCCTAAAGTAGAATCTACCAGCTCATCTATTTGAGGAACTACGAAAGGGTCATTAGGATACGCCCTGTAAAGATCTGTGAAATCAATGCACATCCACCATTTGTCTTACTTATTGTTGACAAGTACCGAATTTTTATTCCAAATTGGATACTGGGTTTCTCGAATGTGCCCACCTTGGTCAATCTATCCACTACTTGAACTATGGATTCAGATTTCTCTTTAAAGAAATCTCTCTTTCTTTGCACTACTGGACCTGCATTGGACCGCACAGATAGTTTGTGGCAAATGATATTTTGTGGCGCATTAGTTACATCCTCATTGCACCAAGAAAATACATTTATATTTTTTAATAAGAAAGATAACAATTTTTTCTTCAATTCTGATGGTATTTTGGTTCTAATTTGGACATTCTTTTCTTCTGCCAGGCTATGTAACCAAACCTCTTCTACTAGAATAATAACACTAGGAGTCTCTCTTGGATCATCAATCTTGTTTGGATCTTTCGTTGTATTCTTGGATTATCACAAAATTCGTTCATTGAAAGTGTGTTACAACGTTACGGATTGGCAGATTGTAAACCCTTAAGTACTCTGATAGCAAAAGGTGACACACTTAGTCTGGGTCAAATTCTTTAAGACAAAACTTGAGATTGAGGAAATGAAAACTGTCTATTATACTTCGGCAGTTGGGAGTTTAATGTATGATCAAGTTTTTACTAGGCCAGACATTTCCTTTGCTATAAATATATTAGGGAGATATGTTAGTAACCCGGGAATGGATAACTAGAGAGTAGTTGAAAGGGTACTTCCATATCTACAAGGAAAAAAAGGGCACATATTGACACATGGGAAGTCAGATAAAATGGAGATCATTTGGTATTCCGACTCGGATTTTGGTGGATGCATAGACATACTAAAAAGAACTTGGGGCAATCTATTCTTATTGGCTGGAGGTACAACATCCTGGAAAAATATAAATCAAACACTTATTGCATCATCGATCATGGCAGCAGAATTTGTTGCGTTCTTTGAGGCATCGAACCAGGCACTGTGGCTGCGGAATTTGGTTACTGGATTATGCATTGTACAAGGGATAAAAGGTCACTTGAGTTTATATCGCGATAACAATTCCGCAGTGCAATACTTTAACAGAAACATGAGCTTGTCTAAATCCAAATACTTAGATATAAAGTTTATGTATGTCAAATAAGTATAGAACACATCGGCACTAACTCCATGATAGCAGAGCATCTAACAAAGGCGGTTTTTCTTAAGGTTTTCCAGGGACACACCAAAAGTATGGGTTTAGTTCCTCTATAGGGTTGTTAGTTTCAATGGGAGAGTTTGTAATAAGATTTGATGTTATATTTTTTAGTATTGAGCACATTAAAGTTTATTGCAATATATATATATGCTTGGAAACATTTATTGATATCAGTATTGTATGGGATCTCCAAAGGTATGAACCATTTAAGAACATATATGTACTATTACAAGCCATATTACTCTTAGACCACACTCTATAATTGGCCCAAGTAATTGATTGATAATGGTAATGTGAAAACTATTGCATCCTATTGTTTACATTACGAGAAATAGGTCTTTCGTCCTTTATTTTTATCAGTCATGTACGGGGCTGTATCGTTTCCCCATTGACAATGAATATAGGAATCCCATTAAAGGGGAATATGTATTTTTTAGTACCATGTGGTGGTCCAAGTGGGATATTGTTGGAATATATTTATGGACCAAAAATAATTTGGACTGAAAAGCTAAATAAACATATTCGGTCATTATCTTAAGAATGTACGAATTAAAAGTAATGGAGTTAATTATTTAATCAACTAAATTGGACCTGTGGGTGAATAGACATTATGGGATATAAATTGAATTATCAGTTTATCAGGATAAGTTTAATTATCAGTGCATTATGATTTATCCGGGATAAATTCAGTTTGGAGTTTTGATTATCAAAGGTTTGCTATCACTTTTGTGGAACAATTCGATCCATCATCGATCTATAATCATTTTCCATCTAATTTTGTTTGTGAGTGTTCTCCGAAAAACAGCAAGTCAAACCAGTACTCCATACACAACCTTACATGTCATTTGAATCTGTTAAAGTTGTGAGTATTTTCTGAACATCAACTTCTACAACTAAACCGCTTGCTCACCTATATCACATGCCTAGACTTAACATGTTGTGGGTGAAATTCTCTAATTTCGAAAATGATGAAACTAGTAGTCATGTTGAAGGTGAATAATCTCTTCTATAGATCACTAGTATGACCTACTTTGGAGTGTTTGTGGGTTTATTCATCATGACGGTGGGACTTGATTGGAGTGACGCTTATGAATTGGAAATATGGTATGATAAGAGTGAGCAGATAGATCGGTTGTAATGCATTATGATTCAGGTTGTGAACCTTGCCACAATCTGATTAAAAATAGCAGTGGAAAATCAATTGTGACGAGGCTAAATGGTACTTTGTTCAAGATGACGATTTTTTAGATATGGTCAAAGTCTCACGTCGGTTAAACATTGAAATGATCAAGATTTTATAAATAAAACCATATGTTAACTAATATGAGACATTTTAAAAATAAACAAATAAAAAAACTGTGTCTAAAACAGGCAATCATACTATTAGTATAAAAACCGGATCCTTCCTAATTATATTAAAAAGTGGAATATTCCCAATAATTCTCTATTCGCTAAGAGTTGATTGTTGTACTCTTATATAATGCTATAACGAGTTTGATATTGCTTTACAAAAGTGTAGAAGAGTTTATATTATATGATTAATATGTTTCCTTCATATTTTTCAATGAAGTAGTTTTATTATTGTGCTTTTTGTTGAGTTAGAATTAGATTTGTTGAGTTAGAATTATATTTTTAGAAAAAATAAAATAAAAGAGTGAATTAAATTGTAGAGAGAAAGTAATTCAATAAATCCAAATATGAATTATAAAAAGAGTCATCCTTTATTCATCGCGTCACACCTTATTTATAGGGTAAATTGCATTACAACCCTTTATATTTACAAATAGTCCAAATATATTCTTAAAACTATACAATTTATCGTAAGTAACTTTCGCATTATTATATTAAGTCCTTGATTTTTGATATCCTTATCAGTAGCCCCCTAGTTTTTATGAGGGATAAAAAAAGTTGCATCACCCATCAACACTGATCCACTTCGAATTTCACGCAAAGAGACTCTTCGAGTTCATTCAAAAGTTCATCTCTCCCAAAAAACTGTTATAAAAAAGAAAATATTTGTAGCTATATGAGACCTTGAAGCTGACAACACTCCACAAAATTCTACCCAAAATACCACGGATAATCTTATACCAGCATCTCCTCCCATGGGGAATATTATTAAGACTAACCTGGAGTCACAACAAACTCCTTTGAATAGCCAAAATGAAAATCTGGCCTTAAGCTCAAATCCTTATTGACTGCTAGACGAAGATTCTGAAGAAGAAGCTGATTTAGAAGAAATGACAGAGATGTATTAAAATTTTGAGGCTACTGAAAGCGGTGTTGCTTCTGAAACCGAAGATGATGCTTCAAAAAAACAGGGAGCAGAGAAAAAAAGAATAAAAAGACACTGTTAGTTGAGCTTCCTAAAGATTTCGCTGCCACTATCAGTGTACACCTAAACCCACTCCTCCAGGAATATATAATCGTGCTAAAGAATGTGATATATAACTATTATAGTCAATCTTTAGTTGGAAGACTAAGGAAACAATAGGGACTACCAAATAATATGGAGCTTCGATTGCTAGTGAATGGAGAGACTCATCTTGACTATAAAGCAAATGAATTGGTCGTCTAGCCTGAGCTCATCAATTGGGGAATTCGATTCCCAATAGATCCGATGATAGTGGAGTATTTCGAACTCCTAAATCCCTTCCCTACACAAGCAACACCAAATTTATTGTTTTAGGTTAAGTCAAACCCCTCTCTCTATTAATTTTTTTATTGTCATGACTGGTCTTTCGAAGGGTCTCGTATTATCCTTCTATCGTTTGGAGATTGTTTTAAATTAATCGATGATCTTCTCGAGGCTCAAAAGTTTTGGAAGAAAAAGTTCGTCTTTATTTCTGGTGCATCAGATAAAGGTCAGGAAATATCAAAAGAGAACCCCTCAAGACTCAGCATTGTTTGGAGAAGTATAAGTAAGTTCTCTTACACTTTCTTTTGTTCTTTGTTGCTTGTATATTAATTTATATATGTATTACTACTGTATCTAGAATCTTGGAAGAGGTATAAGGGTCGCAAAAAGAATGCTAAAGATAGTTTTGCCAAGCTGGCCACCTAGGGAGAACATACATGGGGCAACGAGTTCTACTCATGCCCATAAATTTCATCAGCAGTCACTTGTGGAAGATCACCTTGGATAATGTTGTCCTAAAAGATTTGATGGAACCCCCAAACCCAGACGATGTCTTAAAGAGATTACTTGCACCTGATGCTAAGGTCATTTTGCCTATTCAACATAGGTCTCAAAGTCACTTGCGATATGGAATAGAATTTCGAGGACTAAAATGTAAAGGAATAAAAGCTCTTGTGACATACTGTATAATTATAGGAGAGAATTAAAGATTTATATTTTGATAAGGGACTAGTATGAAATTAAACACATTTTGTAACAGTTTCGGTTAAAGCTAAGTTTGTATGCCTTTATATAAAGGCCAAGGTTGATCCAATAAAGTTATGACACTTTTGAGATTAGTTACTATAGTCATTTGACTTTCTCTGTGTACAATATATTTTTCTTTACATCTTTTACTTCTCTCTATTTTACATTGTGAAATCAAATAAATACTTATGAAATTGGCGACTTCACTGCGGATTGATCATTGATTGGTGCCTAGGTTACTTTTGTTTGATTCATATTTTTTGGTTTTGTTCGAATCTTAGATAAAAATTTTGATTGACGATGAATCCAAGAAACAAAAATAAACTACAAGTTCGAGCGGTTGTTAAAATATTGAAACATGATTCGCAAGGAGCTGATGATAAGCATGCTGAATCTGTTCTATTTCAACAAACTCAATCAGATATTTAAGTACGAATGAATCAACTTCTAGATAAAATTACATCCTAGAATGAGAAGTATGGCCATAGAGAACAAGATATTCAGTGATCTACACTGGAATCAAAGGTGAGACAATTGGATGACAAAAATGACGCTGATGAGCACTCTGATCGATCGTGGATGGCACACCGGATTAAAAGTAAACACAAAAAAGAGAGTTTTGAATCTTCTAAGGAGCATTACACTTCACTAAAAGAGAAAAAAGACAAACAAAGGTATATCATGTCCAGTGATGAAGAGATAGAAAGTTCAAGATCAGATTTTAAAAGATATGGAAGATCTTCGAAAGAAGAAAAATATCAACCTCGAAAATCATGAAAGGAATACAAAGCTAGGAGGAAAATGTACCTCGATGCTTGAAAGAAGCTCATTAGTGCGAAAAAATATATCAAATCAATACAATTTTGTGGATGATCAGAAGTTTACGCTGTGATGGGAACTGGAGATGGCAATCAATATGTATAAGGTGTTGACTGGAGAAATTCTTCATTGAAAATTGAGATAAGATCTCTCTCTCTTCTGAAGCGCTTTGATACTACAAATGTTGAAAAAATTGATGGGATGCAAGACCCTGATGACCACATTGAACAGTTCAAAAATTACATGATGAATATCAAGGACGATAACGGGCTAGTGTGTCGAGATCTTTCTCAAACGTTCAAGGGAACGACTTTAAAGTGTTACGATAGAATTCTGAAAGGATCAATTTCAAATTTTAGAGATTTTTATACTGCTTTTCGAGGATATTTTGTGGGGGAGTAAGGAAATGCAAGCGAATGGGGATACGATAATTCAATGCAAGCAAGTAGTGGGAGAGAAATTGAAATATTACACTAAGTAGTTTATCTTAACCAAGGCGGGTTTAGATAATTGTGAGGAACTAGTAGCAATGGCAGATTTCCGACAAGGTATATTACCAAGAGTACTAGCAAACAAAACAACAAAGTGAAGAGCCTTGACGTTTGGGGCACTGATGGCTCTAGTGGAGGACCAAATCAAAGTTAAATAGTCGACCAGAGTTTGAGGAGTAGTTAGAACTGGTCAAAAGATTTTTGGACAGATGCCAAATAATCAGGGGAAATCTTCGAATTCGGCCGAACCGGCATGTCCGAGGAACAACAACTTACCTCCTCGAACCGGGGGATATTCAAACCAAGCATAAGGGTACCAATTTCATATATCAAGGCCCAATTAATGAGTAAGGCTTGCATATTATGTCAATCTAACTGAGAATTTTGCTACTATCTTATGAAAAAATAAAGGGGTATGTCAATTTCAAGAAGCCTGCCCTCATAAATATTCAAAGGGAGGAGCAAAATAATAGGTTTTGCAAGTATCACAACGATATCGGACATGATACTGCAGACTGTATTGTGTTGAAAATGAATTATAGACTTTGATTGAGAATGGGAAGTTGTTGGCCTATGTAAAAGAGCAGAGCAATGTGTCAAAGATCCTTATCGCATCAACTTCACAGACAAAAAATCCAAATACACAAGCTAATATTTGATGATTTTGGACTCAAAGGTTGATAATTTTGATGCAATATTGGAATATTTAGATGCAGATCCAGACCGATTGATTTTAATACCAATAGAGGAGCCGGTAAACCAAGACCATATATGAATTCTTTGTGTGTATTTTGAGTCCTTGGTAAATTTTGGGGGTGATACTATAACTGGTAATATTGACAGTTCCAAGAAATGACATGTAGTAGTCTAGCTACTCAAATAGAAGGAAAGATGTCTACTCATCTGTATATGGTAAGGGAGACATTTCCTTTATTCTTTTTTATGAAGATGATTTAAGAGGCATTGCAAGACCACGTGAGGATGCAGTAGTTATTGAGAAGATGTTGCTGGGGTCGAAATCTGGTGCATGCTGATAGAAACTTGAAGCCCTGCTAACGTTCTTTTCAAGAAAACTTATGATAGAAGGAGAAACCCTCATCAGGTTTCCCAATCATAACGTACTATCATTGGTTTTACTGGAGTGAAGACGCAAGTAATTGGGGAATTCAAAGGAGAGGTGAGTCTGGGAAAGGGACCTTTCAGAAAGATGGTTTTGGTGTTGTTCATGGTGGTGGATTATCCAACAAGATACAATTCTATTTTTGGGGTTTTCGCTATCAACGATGTATGGAGTTTTGTCAACAGTCCACCAATGTTTTAAGTATTTCATCGGAGATCGAGTGGGGGTCGTCTGAAGTGATCAAAAGGTTGTTAGAGAGTGTTATGCCACAGCTTTTCGAACTCGGGCAACTGGCTGTGGTGATAAAATGTCTGAATAGCAACCAGGAGGGTTGACCTCGACAATCAAAGAATTGGACGATCCGAGAAAACCCCAGGCTCTTTGACAATATGTAAAAATATCGAGGAATATGCTTTTCTTAAAGGAAAATTACTTCGAATAGGAACTTTACTAACCCTAATTTTACGTCAACAGGTATTGTAATTTTTGTCTCACAATTTAGATGTCTTTGTTTGGAAAACAAAGGATATAATATCAGTTCCAATCGAGGTGATTTTCCATAGCTTAGTGATAAATATTGGACATATAAGAGAGTCATTATATCTTTTATGGATAGGATACCCAGTATTGGTCAAATAGAAGAATAGGAAATGGAGAATGTGTGTAAACTTCACAGATCTGACTCGAGCTTGCCTTAAAGACCCGTTTCCCATTCCTCCGAAAGACCAAGATTGATTCCACTTCAAATAAAATCTTGACCTTTATGGATGCATTTGCCGGATATAATAAAATTTATTTGGATCGAAAAGATCAAGAGAGTACCACATTTATCACGGATTGATGCTTGCATTGTTATAGGGTTATGCCCTTTAGATTAAAGAATACTAGAGCCACATATAATAGATTAATGAATATAGCCTTTTCCTCTCCGATCCGAAGAACATGGAGGTGTATATTAATGACATGGTCGTTAAAATCTAAATAGATGATGCACACTTGAAAGATTTAGAGGAGACTTTTTTGAATTTAAGAGTAATTAGGCTAAAATTAAATCCTGAGAAGTGTACATTTGGAGTTCGATCAGGGAATTTTTTGGGTTATGCTATTAGTGAAAAAGGAATAGAAGATGACTCTTAACATATACAAGCTGTAGTATCAATGAAATCTCCTCGGACTATCAAAGAAGTGCAAATTTTAATAGGGAGGTTAGCAACTCTTAAGAGATTTATTTAAAGATTTTCTGATAAATATTTCCCTTTCTTTTATGTATTAAGCAGACCAACGTACTTGGAATGGACTTCGAATTGTGAAGCAGCATTTTCAGATATCAAAGAATTATTGCAGTAAGTGTTGTATTAGTGAGTGAAGATGCTGGTTTATTATGTCAGTAAACGTTTGGTATCAGCATAAAAAAGGTACTTGAAGCTTAAAATATCGGCTTTGGCTTTAACAATAGCTTTTAAAAAGATGCACCCTTATTTTGAAGCTCATACTATTGAGGCTCTAAGTTCATTCCCATTGAAAACTTTTTTACAATGCCCTGATATTTCTAAGAGGATGACCAAACAATTCGATGTGGATTGTCCAACTGGTGGGGGCTCTAGCATTTTAGGATGTAGTGCTGGAGTGCAGTTGGTCGCTCCATCCGAGGTAACGATGTTTTGGGTATTTTAAATTTGGCTTTCATGAATCAAACAACGAAGCTGAATATGAAGCTGCACTTGTTGGTCTAAGGCTTGCGAATATTTGGTGGGTAACCTCAGATCATTTAGAAATAGATTCTTAGTTAGTAGGAAATCAAGTAGCTGGAGAGATTTGAAATTTTATTGCTATATTTGATCATGTTATTGTAGAACATATTATTGAAGGAGACAATACGTTTGTTGATTATTCGACAACAGTGGCTTACACAGAATATAAAGGAATAAAACCTTTTGTGACATATTGTATAATCGTGGGAGAGAATTAAAGCTTTATGTGTTGATAGTGGACTAGTATGCAATTAGTCCCATTTTGTAACCGTTTTAGTTAAAATTAACTCTTTATGCGTTTATATAAAGGCCAAGGCTAATCTAATAAAGTTCTGACACTTTTGAGATTAACTACTCTAGTTATTTGACTTTCTCTCTCTAGGGTTTATTTCTATTTATACCCTTTACTTCTCTATATTTTATATCGGGAAATGAGATAAAAAGTTATCAATTTGCCCTATGAAAAGGATAAAAAAATAGCTACTTCTAAGAATATTGTTGGTGCTAGCTCTTCATCAGATCTGATCCTAAAGAAGAGAGAGAAAAAAACAATAGGAAGGAAAACAAAGGTAGTCTTCAAACTATCAAAGTATGAGTCGAGGCTGAGACTTCTAAAAAATAAAAAAACTACAGCCTTCAAAAATAAAAAGAGCCCTTCACAAACTCCTCTATCTAATAGGGTAGAAAAAAATACTGAAGAAGCTCCCTCACAAGTGCCTCCCTTCGAAGCTCAAGAAAATGAAGTTGAAGATCAGTTAGGAGATGACAACTTCATTTCTGAAGAGCCCATTAGTGCAGAAGAAATTCAAGAACTCTACCAAGATATGGATCTGATAGTCCAACAGATCTAAGAACAACTTCAACAGATTGGTCATCAGGTTACTGCTTCTCTTTTACATGAAATTCTAAATTCAAATCTTCTTCTCGCTGCCTCATCTTCTGCTCTCATGATTTACAACCAATATCCTACCATTTCTATCGAAGATCCATCTGCAAATTTTTCACTTGCACTACAACCATTTGCTAACCTTGGAGCTGCAGCAAAAATGTTGTACACAAAAGTAGACTCTACTCGAAACCATTAGGAAATTGTGGCTAAGGATATGGTCCAATGGAAAAAAACGTAGCTGATGAACAAAATAAAATGAGGGAGATCTTTGGGAGACATATTGTGGAAAAGTTTCACATGTTCCAGGATGACATGTCGGAATTTATAAAAGTAGCCATCCACCTCAAACTTCGTTTGAGTGCTCTGTGCATGATAAAAACAATCGAGCTACAGACTTCCTATCCGGCTGAGATGGATGAATTTAAAGCTAAACACGCAAAGGAGATATCTGAGGAGCAGAAAAAATGCTCCTCTCTTCAAGAGTCTCTAGAAATAGTGAGCAAGATAAAACGAAATTGGTTGAAGAATTGGCAGCACTCAAGACGACATTCAAAGGATAAAAATAAGTCACTTGAAAGCTAAAAAAACTCAATGTGGACGGGACACCTTTGCTGCGATTAAGAATGTTGATGAGCAAAAAATAATCACTTTGCTCCGCAACTTCCATTCAACATTCCCAAAAAAAAATTTGTCAAGCTTTTGAGAATTAGTCCTCATGGAAAATCGTTATAGTGAAGCCTTCGAAGCTATGCCACCTGACTCCCTGGAAGAAACCGACTCAAAAGAAGATGAGAATGTCTATGAGCATCAACAAAATTCATCTGAAGATAACTCTGAAGAAGATGATTGACTGTTTTTTGTGCTATAAAGCAATAATTTATTTTCGATGACTCATATTTTGTGAATGCTTAACCATTTGGCATTTCAACCCATGTTTTTATAAGATTGAAAATTTTACTTTAATGAACAAATACTTTCTTCATTCCAAATTGATTTGCCAACTTTTATCTTATCTTGAATACTTTTTTATTTATTTCATGAGTAATTCATTATCACTTCGAATCCCAATATAACATCTAAATGAGTGTGTAATACTTCAAATAACAATAATGCATTTTAATAACGTATATCAACTTGCTTATAAGTTGTGCGTTTAAAGAACATTAGTACCTTGAATACAAATAGTACGTTTAGAGAAAATTAGCACCTCGAATACAACTAGTGCGTTTAGAGAACATTAGCACCTCAAACATGGTTGTTTTTTCAAACAGTTCTTTTTAAACAATATATAACACTTCGATTCAAAACAGTTACTCCTTGTCAACAGCTTCAAAGATGATCAGTCTTTGAGTAGTTACCAAGATAATTTAAATTCTTGTATTTAAAAAAATAATTGGGTAAAAAAGAATTTTGTTAATATCCCCGAATATATACATGACACATTGTTAAAACCTTTATGGGCAAACAGGATAGGAAATAATATCTCAATTATTCAAAAAGTATCAAAAGAGAAAATTACTCCCAATATAATTTCAAATGTTTTATATTCCAATGATGTTGAAGTAACCTGCCATGTTCATCAAGAAGGCGATATGTATCCACTTTTATTTGCTCCACTACCACATAAAGAGCCTCCCAATTCGGGGCCATCTTTCCAAGTCGCTTGTCCTTTGTATGAAGAAATACGTTTCTAAAGACTTTATCACCTACTTTAAAATCCCTCAATCTCATCTTCAAATCAAAGGGACTCTTCATCAAAGTTTGGTAATGAGTCATATTCAAATGTTCTCTAATTCTTTTCTCTTTGATCAAGTTTGGGTCTGTTCTTTGTTCCTCTACATTTAGATCATCAGAATAATGAAGTACTCTATCAGAAGTTAAAGTAGATTCTGCAGGGGTAACAATATCCATTCCATATCCCAAGGAAAATGAGTTTCCTGAGTAACCTATCTAGGAGTCATACAATAAGCCTATAATACCTCTTGCAAATAGTTGGTCCATTTCTCTACATCACCTGTTAAATTTTTCTTCAAACCCTATAGAATAGACCTATTAGTTAACTCCACTTGACCGTTTGCTTGAGGATGAAAAGTTGTAGAAAAACATTGTGTGATACCACTTGAATTGTAAAAAGAAGTCATTTCTATGGTAATTTTCCGAGGAACTTCAAAGCGACAACAAATATTATTCATAATGAATTTAATAACATCCAAGACTTTTCTACAAGATAATGGTTCAACTTCATACCACTTCGAAAAGTGATCTACCGCAACTATAATCATTTGACGCTCTTCAGAGGCCATAGGAAATGGTCCTACCAAATCTATTCCCCATCTATCAAAAGTAATAGCTTCAGAAATTGAATTAAGCGGTATTTTTGGTTTGTGAATAGGCTTGGCAAAACGCTGACAAGTAACACCACCTTGAACTAAAACTTTAGCATCATTAATAATTGAAGGCCAATAATAATATGCCAGCAAAACCCTTCGTGTCAAAGACTTAAACCCTTCATGTCAAAGACTTAAACCCACAGGGAGCTGAACCTTCACTAATATGCAACTCAGATAAAATCACTCGAGATTGTTGCTTACCCTAACAACGCAACTATGATCTACTTATATATTTTTTATATAAGACTCTATCTAATACAACAGAACCATGGGCCTTGTACCTTAACTTTTTAGCCAGCTGTGTATCTTCAGGTAACGTACCTTTTGGTAGTAATTAATGATATTAGACCTCCAATCACTTCGAATTATGTCTGGAATAACAAATGTTTCCTTAACGTATCTACATTCTTCTGATCATGTTAAAATTAGAGGAATTCCCGGTAGCAATATCCATGCATATTCCTCTTTATAAGCAAGTGTTGCCAAAGAATCATAAACTATATTATCTCCTCGGTTAATATGCTCGACAATCACTTTGTCAAACAAAAGATTCAAATTTCGAAGCTCTCGTAGATACAAAATTTAAAGATCTTTCTTATACTCAGATACACGTGTCATATGATTTGCCATTAACTAGTGGAACAGTTTCCAAACGAATTATTGTCGCTCCACAAATATTTGCAAGCCTTAAACCAACTAACACTTGCTCATATTCAGCCTCATGAAGCCAAATAAAATAGCTTGGTACATCTCCTCCCCTGAAGGAGCAACTAACTAAACCCTGCACTAAATCCTAATATGTTGGAACCACCATCAGTTCGAACCACCCACATCAAAGTTTCTGGAATGACCTCTTTATCTGTCCCCTCATTTGATCGGCTTCAATAAAATTCAACCAAAAAATAAGATAAAGCTTGAGGAGCTTTAATATCCATTCGAGGAGCAAAAGTAATACCAAAATTTACTAATTCTACTGACAATTTGGTCATCCTACAAGAAATATATGGTCGTTGTAACACATTATTTAGTGGGAAAGAAGTTTGACCCACAATAGTGTGAGTTTGAAAATAATGGTACATCTTCCTAGCAGCCACCACTAAAGCGAAAGCCAATTTTTCAAGCTTCAAATACCTCTTCTCTAATGACAACAAAATTTACTAACATAATAGATTGGCTTTGAAACTCTATTATATCCACATATCAAAACATCACTCACAATAAAATCAGACATTGCTATATATAAAAACAACTTCTCTCCATTTTGAGGCTTAGACAAAACATTTGGTGATAACAAAAGTTCCTTAATCTTTGAAAACATTGCTTCACAATATGGTGTCCATATAAACTCTTTGGATCTTCGTAAAACTTGGAAAAAATGAAAAACACTTGTTAGAAAATCTTGAAATAAATCGATTAAGAGCAGTTAAATTTCCTGTCAAGATTTTCACATCTTTAATAGTTCGAGGTAATGTCATTAAGGCCAGGGCGTTATACTGCTTCGGATCTGCCTCTATCCCTTTTTCACTAATGATATACCATATAAATATTTATGATCGAACGCCAAAGGTACAATTTTTAGGATCCAACTTCATTCGAATAGCCCTTAAATTTAAAAAAGTCTTCTCCAAATCTTTTAAGTGTTCACCATCTTTTGGGATTTAAACTAGCATATCATCAATTTACACTTCCATATTCCTCCCAATCTGAGAAGCAAAAGCCTTATTCACCAATCTTTGATATGTCGCTCCAGCATTCTTCAACCCAAATGACATAACTTTAGAACAATGTAGCCCTGTATAAGTGATGAACATAGTGTTTTCTTGATATTTTAGATCCATTTGAATCTAGTTGTAACCTGCAAAAGCATCAATAAAAGATAGAATTTTAATTCTGGACATAGAATCAACCAGCTAATCTATTTGAGGGATATGAGATGGATCTTCAGGATATTTTCAACTTAAATCTGTGAAATCAACACACATTCACCACTTTCCATTCTTATTTTTAACCAATAGTGGTTTTGCTGTCCATAAAGAATATTACACCTCCCGAATATGTCCCACCTTAGACAAGCGATCCACCTCTACCACAATAGCCTCTTATTTTTTTAACAGATAAATCACTTCTCTTTTGAATAACAGGTTTGATCCTTGGATTTATAGCTAAGTTGTGACATATCACTTCAGATGGAACCCCCACTACATTCCCTGTTTTCCAAGCAAAAACATCTAAATTATCAAACAAAAAGTGTAACAACTGATAACTGGATGTTGGTGATAACAACGTCCGTATTTGCAGAGTTTTCATTAGAAAACGTATACTTCTCTATATTCGCACTCAATATTAAAGAACCTGGGATTTCCTTCGGAACATCTATTCCCTCTTCATCCAAGGTTAACCCCGCTGGCATAACATTCTCTGGCTATCTGTTGGTCACTTGGAACTACCTCAATACGATCTCTAATAACATACTTCAAGTATTGATGAACTAGAAAAAATAACATACATTCTTGAAAGCCAAGATCTTCAAAACACAGCATTATAACTAGTTGGACATTTAACCATCATGAACAAAACTTGAACCAATTATAAAAAGTCATTTTCCTAAACACATTTCTTCTTCGAATTCTCCAATCACTTGAGTTGTCAGACTTGTAAATCCAATTATCAATGATCTAATTGACAAATTTGAGGTGGATTACACATCTTATCATATGTTGAATTTAATAATACATTTGCAGAACTCCCTGTCTCTATCAAAACACGTTGAATTCCAGTCCCAGCTATATTCGCCCCAATAACCACTGTATCTTCACGAGGTCTTGTTATTCCCCTCAAATCATCATCATCGAACAAAATAAAAGGGGTGTATTTCTTTCCATACAAATGAGTAGACATTCTTCATTCTATTTAAGTAGTTAAATTTACTATTAGTATTGTCAGTCATACAATCTCCCCCAAAAATTGCTAAGGATTTAAAATACTCACACAAACTTCAAACTCATCCTTGCTCCAGTGGCTCATCCATAGCTAGCAAAATTAACCGATCTGGATCTATGTCCAAATATCTAGCGGATGCATCAAACTTATCACATTTAGAATCTGGAATCATCAATATAATCTCTTTTTTCGAATTTGGATGAGCAATATGTTGTGCTGACGTGCTAAATTATATTGATCCCCTACTTTTCCGTTTAACAAACGCAGCTAATTTTCCATTTTCTATTAGAACCTATATTTCCTTCTTCAATGTTATACAATTTGCAGCGTCATGCCTCATATTGTTATGATACTTACATAATATATTTTTGCGCTCCTCTCTTGGTCTGTTTATTGGAGTTGGATTTCTAAAACTTACATGACCTTTAGACTTCTCAAAAATAGTAGCTAGATTTTCAGTCAAGTCAATATAATACCCTTGACTTATCTACTGGTTTGACCTTGGTCTATA
This sequence comes from Limnanthes douglasii subsp. nivea, assembly GCA_036936605.1. Classification (NCBI taxonomy): domain Eukaryota; kingdom Viridiplantae; phylum Streptophyta; class Magnoliopsida; order Brassicales; family Limnanthaceae; genus Limnanthes; species Limnanthes douglasii. The sequence goes on along the minus strand of JAUPFV010000003.1, from coordinate 330,619,024 downwards.
ATGTTTATTATTTGTTGTTGTTTGAAAAGGAACCCCTCCTGTTCGAGGAGGTATAATGTTGTTTGTCCTCGAACGAGGAGGTGCCTGATAACCATGATTAATAGTTCCTTGCCAAGATTTTTTCTGTATAGTGTCAGACCAACCTCGAACTCTAGTGGACTCCTCGACTTTAATCTGATCATCTACTTGAGCCATTAAGGCTCCAAAAGTTAATGCTTTCCTTTTTTTTGTTTCTTTTGACAGATCTCCTGGTAAAAATCCTTGTCTAAAAGCAACCATAACAACCAACTTTTCAGAATCATCCAACCCCGCTTTGTTACACTGGATTACAAAACACGTATTTCTTTGCTTTCCTCAAACTATCGTCGGATAGCTGTATACAAATCTCTAAAGTTGGTAATAGATCCCTTAGAATTATATTATACCACTTTAATGCAGTGCCCTTGAAAGTCTGAGAAAATGCTCTGTGCACCAACCTATCATCATCTTCGAAGTTCATCATATCGTTCTTGAAATTTTCAATATGATCATCACGGTCTTATGTCCCAACAAACCTTTCGACCTTAGAAATATGAAAACGCTTGGAAGAGAAATGGACCTAATCGCAGCAGTTAAAGGAGAATTTCTCCAATCTACTTCGTACACATACTGGTCATCTCCTCTGGTTTCTATAACAACATACAAATTCTGATCAGCAACACTTGTGTATTGTTTAGATGTGTTCCATTCATACCATATGACGAGGTTCACTATATCTCTTTGATTTATATTCTTCGTGTGATTCCCGATGTCGACATCTTTCTCCTTTTGAAGAGCTCCGGTACTTCCTCTGCTTAAACAATCCTCCCTCAGATTCCGAGCTATCGTACTTATCACTAGATGTGATATATCTATATTTATCTTTCTTTTCTTTTCGTGAAGTTCGATGTTCTTTATCAGACTCAAAATGTGCTTTCTTTCGATCGCCCCAAATTTGATGAGCTGTATACAATTGATCAGATTGATTTAACATTTCGTTTTTCTCCTCAACTTGTCGTACCTCAAATCTTAGCCTACCTGACTGCATCTGTTGTTCTCTTTGAACATATTTATCATTCAACGTTATTAGTTTCTCCACCAATTGATTCATCTGATCTTCAATGTCAGAATGACCTGGCTGCACCAGAGTTTGATTGTTTTCTCTACTTTCCTCCATACGTAAATCGAATTTCAAAGTTTCAATAGTTTGCGAACTGTTGGAGCAGCTTCATGCTCTGGCTCCATATCGAACAAGAACGATATTACTGACTATAAATTCTACAATTTCTAATTTCAAACGTGAAATCAAAGTACCAATCGAAATTCTTCCACTGTGGTCGTCAATTTATTGAGTTATAATTAAATTTGTTGAGTTAGAATTATACTTTTAAAAAGAGAAAGTAAAAGAGTGAATTAGATAGGAAAAAGATAAAGTAATTCAGAATATCCAAAAATATGATTTATGTCTTACAACTATATACCTTAGCATTATTACCCTAAATCTTTATCGATATTTAAATCCTTTATCACTTTTAACTTTAACGAACATTATATCAATAGCTGCAAAATAGGTTATATATAGGTAAATGACATGTAAAATTTTATAAATACATAATTTCATAGTAGTTGTAAGGAAATATCAATACAACTTAATATAAGAAAGCAGGGCCTGCGGTTTTTGGCAGTGAAATAAAAGTAGTTCACACTTAACAAAAGCAACTGGTTACACACCAAACAGAGTTTTTGGTGGTAGTTGAGCACAATAGGATTTTGCGTAAACAAATATTAAAAATAGCAACATTAGAAACCTCTCTTTCTTCAGCTCCATGGGGAAGTGATAGGGGAAGGTGCGGAAAGTCTTGAGCCAGGAGACATTTCTATTCTGATTTTCTACTCTTAGGTTTTTAGCTTTTAAGAAATGTAGAGCAAGTCTACGTGATAAGACATCGTTCTTCTGTCTTTGTGACGATAAATTATTGACTTGTATGAACTTTTCTTCTCTTTTGGAACAAGATTGCAACTCGATTGCAAAATAAATGGAGAAGGTGGATCGCTTGAAAAGTAATAGGGGAAGTGAAGTTTCTTTTGTTTTTTTCTTTTTCCGGAGGGACCCGCAGCCGCTATTCAGAGTGAAATGAGTGCGGGTAAACTTTGAGTCTGTCAGAAGTTAAACCACACAAAATCACAGGCTCAGCCGAGAAAGCGTATGTAGAGGGACTCGAACTCATGACCTTTGTTCATAAGCATGTCTTACTCAACCAACTTGGCTACCCCTTGAGAGCATAGAGGAACTAAAGTTAGATAAGATTTGTGATATTTGTAAAAATGAAATGTTTGGACCGATAATAATAAAAAAAAAGAAGTAAATTTGAGGTTTTTTTAAAGACGACCATATCTTTTGTAACCAGTAAAATTGATCTTTGTCCAAGCCTAAAATCAACCCAGAACAAAGTGAACACAAAATTTGAACATTAAACAACATTAGAAGACATAGAACTGAATAAAACAGCTACTGGTTTTTCCAGTCTCAACAAACAAGAGAAACTCTACTCAGGACTCTTTCATGTCTTCTAAAGACATGTATACTCTCCTCATTATTTCCTTAAAATTAAAAATTTCCATAATGCAGTTCAAACATTAAGAAAAATTTGAACAGCCATTCTCCATTTTGTTCACACAGGACCGCTGTTATGCCTCCTCAGCCTCTTCAGCGTATCTCGGGTTCTCCGCCCCTTACTGATGTGGTACTTCCGTCTCTATATCAAACAAGATCACAATACTCAGATTTTGTGGCAATATCATATCATACCATATCATTATATAGAATTTGTATATACAAAGTACCAGTTAATACAACAATGAAATTTATGTTACCTTTTCATGTATGTATGTCACTGAGTACTATGTCGTGTCCACAAATAACCAAATAATGAACATTTGAAAATAAAAAAACTATTTTATTTTAGAGTTGATTGGAAATTTTTAGATATGTAGAAAATCTTGTGTTGATGAAATTAAGAAAAGAGATAAATACAGAAAGAAAAAGTTTTGAATTAGGAAAAACAGTTACTTACCTCATCACTAGTAAATCGAATAGTTGGAATATGTTGGAATTTGTGGAAATCTTCTCCTCCTTCTCTCAACCTATCTTCAAATTCTTCTGGCATATTCCTTATGTCCAGTTCTTCAAGAGTTTGGATCAACTGCAGTCCATGTGGAAGGATCTTCAGCCCATGACAGTTGTCAATACTCAAATGGTGAAGATTGGGCATGGCTCCTTCTTCAACCCTCCACTCATCCATTTGAAGCACCATTATAAGATACAAAGATCTAAGCTGAGGGAAACCTCCAGTGGAGCAGACCAATCCTCTCTCTGGTCTCCCTAATCCTCCTTCTGGTGTCCATGGACTAACCACATAATCCATCTTAAGATATTTCAAGTTGGGCAGCTTCTCAAAAATTGATATGGGGTTCTCCTCCTCGAACCTACATTCCATAAATTCCATGGAAGTGATTGTTTCAGAGAATATTGTGTTACTCTTTATGAATGCCTCTCCATCCACTCTCAGTGTAGATAGATTGGTACATGCCGACACCATTTGAGATGTGAAACCATTAAGTAACTTTGATGTTTTAAAGTATTTAACCTCCAAGTACACAAGATTCTTCAAAGTACCATTGAAGATTATCAACTTCTTTTTAATTCTATTATCTTTCCCACCAAAGAATAAAGTCAATCTCCTGAGGTTTACCATCTTCAACAGATCTTTCACATCCATGAACCCTATTTCGAAATTCACAAGTGTTTCTAACTTTATCAAACTTCCTAAATCTATATTTGAATTATCTATACCTTTGCAGGGCAAGTATAGATGAATCAAGTTTTCCATTTTCCATATCACATTCGGAATAATAATCTCCGAATCTAAAGAAATGCGTAAATCTAAAGTAAGCAATGATTTTAAATTACCTATGGATGATGGCAATGTTGTCAAATACGAATTTCTTAAACTTAGATATCTCAAGTGGATTAGTTTCCCTATACCTTTGGGCAACTTTCCTCCTTCAAAGTTTCCTATATCAAATCTAACATTCTCAAGATCTAGAACTCTCAGATATAGTAAACCCAAGAAGCTCTTTATTAGAAAATGATTATAATCATGAACTATATAGACAAGAGACCTAAGGCCAGAATTTATTTTCTCCTTTTCTTCTCTTACCCTGTCAATTTCCGAAAAATGAACAGCAAGTCTACTTGATAAGACATCGTTCTTCCGTCTTTTTTATGATAAATTATTGACTTGTAGGAACGATTCTTCTTCTCCTTTGGATATACAAAGGTCCCTCATTCGATCATGCATCGAACAAGATATCAGTTCGGAACTCATATAATCTGATTTACCCTTCAAAACCATACTCATTTCTATTAACTTGCGGATCTGTATCAGAAACATAGAGTAGGCTGTATTACCAGCACTGCTAGACACAAATCCTTCAGCCACCAAGTAGCAAAACAATTTTTCAAGAGGTATCTCGCAATCTTCTGGAAACACACCCATATAAAGAAAACACGGTTTGAGTTCCGTTGGCAAATGATCATAACTCAAGGACAAGACATTATTAACTGTGACAGTATCATCTCCTTCAGGACGTAACTCAATGTCGTTATACAATGTCTCCCATTCGCTTTTGTTTTTTCTTCTGGCGAGCAGACCTCCGAGTACTTTGATGGCTAATGGCAAACCTTTACAGTGTTTTACCATTTTATTTCCTAAATCTTCCAGTTCTGCAAATGAACAATAACAGGAAACCATAATTATCTTATACTACAAACAAGACCAAAATAATAATAGTACCGATCACATATTAAAACTCCAAACATAAATTGTGATGTTTTCTTGATATCTAATAATTCAGTGGGACTGGGAGCCTTATACAATATGATAACTAGGGCAAACATGAGACAGGGACATGAGTTCGATCATGATTGCCAATAAAAAGACAAATTTATTTTAATAATACTTAAAAAAACAATTGTACGTCAATAATGTATGTCTTGGCGTTCACTTTTACATAGAGTGGTTAATGGTTGCAAAAACATTTTCAATAATGTCTTAGTTAAGCTTATGTCGGTAAGCTGGCCGGATCAATTCAATAAAATCTGTTTGAAGTCCGAACCGATTAACTGTCCGGATCGGATAGATAAGACCCATAAAGTCTGATTAGTTTTAGCCTTTGATTTTTTAGGTAAGGTTAAAAATCAATTTGATCTTTTTCAAATCAATTGTAACTAATAATCGAAACGCAAAAAATATTACTTCAATTATAAAAATGAAAGGAAAGAAACAAACATACCTGCATTATTTCCTCCAGGAAAAACTATTTTTTGGAATAATTCCCAACTTTGTTCGTCGTCTAAGCAGCTTAGCTCTTTAAGAACACTACGTTCTTGTAGATCTACATCCATGGCTAAAGCTACCTCTTTTTCACGGGTAGTGAGTAGTATCTTGCTGCCCGATTCGTATGGAAACGCACCTTTTAGACTGTTCCAGTCTTCAACGTTCCAGATATCGTCAACAACCACCAAACATTTATTTTTTGTCATAAAGGTACTAAGTTCTTCTGCCAGTTGTTGAAGTTGAAAACCTTGAATTTTCTCTCTATCATATGGAGAGGAGAGTTGTATTAAGATTTCTTCCAATTGAGACTTTGTTTGACACTGCTGAGAAATAGATGCCCAAGCAAAACAACTAAAATGATCCCTCACTTGTTTGTGTTTATAAATCTGTTTGGCTAGAGTCGTCTTCCCTACGCCGCCCATGCCCCAAATGGAAACAGCCTCACACTTTATATCCACCAAACTTGTAACCAATTCGTCAACGTTGTCCTCCAAACCCACAAGATATGTATCAACCACATGAGGGAAAACATGATTAGGTTGCATATCTTGTGCAGAACTTGTTGATGCTTGCAATGCTTCTTGGACACCAGAGGCTGTAAAACTCTCTCTTATGTTCTGAAGGTCGGCCTTGAATTTGTCGATCTTAGATCCGACCTTGTGTACAGTTAAGGCTTCACCAAATATTAAAACAGACCTCTTCATAAAGCTTTTCACCCCTCCTCCTCTTCTGGATGCTACTTGGAGGACGTAATCCTCCAGAATATCCTCAGCATCATACACCTTCCTTCTTATCTCTGAAATCAAGTGACGGATGCTCTCGCTTTTATGTTTTTTAGCATCTGCATCTTTCAAAAAACATTGGATCCGCATCAACTCATCTTTTAGGTCCTCTACTTTATCGCTCACCCCCCATAACAATATACCTTCTTGTACAAGCAAATTAGCTAGTTTTTCAATTGCAAAAGAAACAATGGCTTCAGCCATACTTTTCTCTCTCAACTCACTCAAAGGCTTTAGCCGGTTGCTTGTTTGTCGAATATATTTCGATGATTATATAAGGTTTTATCAATCTGAGTCAACTTTGCCGCAAAATATTTAATATAAACCACAACTATAGCATAATTATCAACTCCGAAAATTATAAACCTTTCAAGACGTTAGCACCTTCGTAGACTTAAAGCGATCATGATGACGATGATTAACATATATCACTATATTGTACATGAATTAATAATAATAAAGGTTACAGTTTGAACACGTTAGCATCCTTTAACTTTATTGTAGAGATTTGAAGACCAATGGAAGACTTCTGATCATCAAATAGTAAAATGCATAAGAATCATTTATATATAGAGGTATATAATTAATTAAATTGGCATGGTGTCAACAACTTGTTATACGTTAGTGTTGGAAATTGATATAGCTTTATATTAAATTATGTATTTGAGTGATTGGTATTATAGGATTCGATTAACTTAGGTTTGCGATGTTTGGTTCGTTGGACAAATTTCACTGAGAGTCTTCAAATGAGTTACAAATTTCAATCCCGAAACAAAAAATCCAGTTGCGTTGGTATGAATAAAGATGGTTAATGTTCCAGAATACTTTTACGTTGAAAACATTATGTTTAGTATTTCTTCATCGGTTAGTAAGCCTTTCAAGATCTGGGATTCATAAAAAAAATCGTGTAACAAAAAATATAAAATAAAATATTTTTATTGGTTTCAGCAATAATGATGGCGGTTGGACTGACCTAAGCTACAAGGATCTGCCTAGCTATTGTTATTCTTGTCAACATATGAGCATTCTCTAGATAAATGTTAGCAAAGTTCAAATTAAAGATCAGAGTAAGGAGACTGAAATGAGGGTTGAATATACCAACACAAAGACAATGTTACTTCTCAATCAATTAAACCAAAACTGAACTCCTTAGTGGTAAAACTCAATGAAAACAAGGTTGATATTAATAGTGATAGTTTAAACCAATAAGACAATAATCCTAATCAAAATAATTGTCCTTTAAAAGAAAATCAGAAAGCAAGATCTCAAGTCTCACACAATAAATATCCCAACGAAAACACAAAAACTATCTTTAAAGATGGCACCAATACTCGTGATGAAGTAAAAATTATTAAGGTTATTCAAACCCTTGACTATGGTTTCACTTGATCATCTTCTCTTAAGTGTGAACACTTGACATCTGAAACACATATCCATTGTCAGCAAAATACTTGAAGTTTCCCTACCACTCATGTGCTAAAAAAAGAGGTTGATAAAGATTTTCATAGCGTGCCTAATAAGAAGCTTAAAAAGCAAAGAGTAAAAAGAGAAAAGGTAACCTGGTATTCAAGTCTCTCTTTGAGCTTCTTTGTTGGAATATCAGAGGCATCGATAATAAAAGCTCTACCAAAAGGCTTAAATCTATTTTATTTAAAGAAAGATCGAATTTCTTGCTATTTAAGATCCTCTTATAAAGAGTGACTTATTGGATAGTATTGCTTTCAAATTAGGTTTCAAAAAATATTTTTGTTAGGGTGGCGACCAAAGTCCCACATCCCACATCGGTTAAACATGGGAATGATCAGTGGTATATAAGTACGAACATATCTCAACTAGTATGAGGCCTTTTGGTAGTGGACCTAAACCAAAGTCGTACGAGCCTTCGAGCGCCAAAGTGAACAATATCATACTAGTATTGAGATCGTGTCTTTCTTACGTATATAAGAAAGCAGAATATACGGTATCCATGATACCTTATCCAGCAAACTTTGGCTTAGGTTTAGAGAGAAAAAGTCCTTATGTGCTAATTATATGCACAATATCTATTGTAAAGAGTATCATCCCCTACAGATCAATTACTCCACTAAAGGTTCTCCAACTTGGAAAAGGCTTGGGAAGATTAAAACCTTTGCTGAAGCTAAAATAAAGTGGATTATTGGCACAGGGTTATGGAATTTTAGTTTGACAATTGGTACAGGAAGTCTCCTCTTATTATTTTTTATTCTAATTATGATAATTATTGGTATATAAGAAAGCAGAATATACGGTATCCATGATACCTTATCCAGCAAACTTTGGCTTAGGTTTAGAGAGAAAAAGTCCTTATGTGCTAATTATATGCACAATATCTATTGTAAAGAGTATCATCCCCTACAGATCAATTACTCCACTAAAGGTTCTCCAACTTGGAAAAGGCTTGGGAAGATTAAAACCTTTGCTGAAGCTAAAATAAAGTGGATTATTGGCACAGGGTTATGGAATTTTAGTTTGACAATTGGTACAGGAAGTCTCCTCTTATTATTTTTTATTCTAATTATGATAATTATTGGTATAAGCAAATGAAAGTGAAGTTTTTTTGGAAGAACAATGCCATGAGCATTAATAGGCTTACTGGTTCATTTTCTAACTATGAAATTTAGCAAATTCTCAAGTTACCAATCAATGAGTAGAAGAATGATTCTTTGTTTTGGTTTCCATCTAAATATGATAGATTTAATACTAAAGATATTTGGAACTTCTTGAGAGTTAAGCATAATCAAACTAGCTATTTAGCAAGCTCTGGAACAAAATTACTCTCATAAAGTGTTCCTTTCTTCACTAGAGAATCTTACAAAACTCTCATAAAGTTTTACTTTAGAGGCGTGTATTGGGTTGTAAGAATCCCATGGGCCTTAGCGGGAACATTCCCTCTAGGCCTAGCCGATTATTTCGAGAGCGCATCACGGGTCAGAGCGATCATCTTGGAAGTTTTGGATTTTTCCTGTTGGAGGTTAGGAGAACGCTTCTCTTTCTCCAGAGATAATAAACTATTCTTTTGGAAGATGTCTCTTCATGGTCAGATTGGTCTATCAGAATGAAGCATTGTCAAAAACCTTTTGGTATAAATGGATGGTTGTTTGTTTTCAAAAGTTGAGTTAATTAATTTGAAGAAAGAAAAGAGACAGCAAATTCAGACTCTTTTCTTCCTAATATGTTGCCCATTAATCGAACACCTGAGTAATGAGAACCGGACCATCGTTTGCAATTCTAGCATAGTTCTTGCTTCGGCTTGATCAGAAATTGACAACCAGGCCAAACCATTGTCAAAATAAAACATATAACTCTGAAGATAATATGTGGTATCATATAATGGAAGAAGGCTAAGGTTGATGCTGGTAAAGTTTTTGTGACAATGGTCTAGTTGAAAACTAGGATTTACAGTGGCTGGATCACATGAGTTTATCTCTCTATCTCTAAAATCATTAATAAAGGAGAAGCTCATGTGCTTCATGCACAACCAAATAGATATTTACAAGGGGAAGTGGAAAGGTTTCTTCGCTACCTCGTGACATTTAGAAAGATGAACTACAAATAGATAAAATTGCTTTGTGTTTAATGATTTTGTCTTATTAAATGTTGATACGTCCTCAAATGAAGATATTGATCTATATGGATTGAATTTATAAAAAAATATTTTACCAATTACTAAATTACACGTATCATTCTGTTAAACTACCTAATAAACATTTTTGGTATCCTCTTGTCTTCTTAACTAAACTTGATGAGATGCGGTCTTGAAGATGAAGTCCTTAATATAAGGTGTTGTATTGAGAATGAAAATGTCCTTAGATGACGTTATCTACTAAGCATGACAAACTCTTTAGACAAGGTCCTCAATTAAGCATATCGATATCATTAACTAAAGACGAGAAATTTAATTGTCCCTCGTGTTTTATCATTATCCGGATATTGTATCATCATTAGTTATGTCATAAAAAAATTTCTTCAAAAAAAGTATATATGAGGATATGCCTCATGAACAAAACTACTACCTACTCACAAAACCAATGCTGAAAATTATGTTATATTGCTTGATACGTGAGAAACTGATGACACTAAGGTTATCAAATCGATTTATAGCTTTATAACTCAGTTGATTGAGTATAAAAGAACAGAAGAGGTTTGTGATCATTTGAAAAGACTATATACTCATTCCAACTTTGCTAAGTAATACCAGTTTTAGTATTACATTTGTGCTATACAACATAATTATATGCATAATTCTAATTTTTTTTGTTATGTCGAATTTGTGGGAACAATTAGCTCTTACATAATCTGGAGAATTGAAAATGTTCAAACTTTATATTTCTCGGAGAGAATAACAAAAATTGTTGTAATTTTTTTTTAATGTCGTTATGTTCTGACTTTGAAAGATAGCATGGAAATGTTTCTCATAGTTCTCTTATTCCATTGTTGATTTGGTACTTCATGAGCTTATTGTAGAGGACCTCATGTTTAGGAATATATAAGGACTCTTCATTCCACACTTAGTAGTTACATGAATCATTATTCGAGATTATGTTACCTACTATTCACGATTTATGATTTGTGTTTCTCGACATTTCTTCACATTTTTCCTTCTTTGAATTAGAGTTTGCAAGTCATATTTTTGAAGAATCACATGATTTGAGATTCGCATAATAATGTTCCCATAAATCTTGATTCGTGCTTTTAAAATAATAATAGTCAACACAAGATATTCGCCATTCATATTTGACATTGCCGTTAGTTTGTTATTCTTGTTTTAAAAAACACTTAAACTTAAAAATGGGAAACTAACAAAAGAAAATTTAATAATAAAATGTCTAGAATTAAATCATTCCTATAAAAATTATTTGCATGAACGTCTATTACGACCGCATCTCGAACAATGACTACGTTTTATCTTCTGTACTATTACTTTTCATCTATATCGAATACGCTTCATTTTAGGTCTACTAGCTATTATTTTCAAGTTTGTAGTAAAGATTTCTGGAGAACCGTTATAAGTAGATGCTTCAACAAGATCAGTCAACGCCAAAATGCTATTTGAATACTTTTTATGTATAAGAGTTTGTATGATAGAATAGGTCGGCGTATTTCATAGGATTGTCCCCAATGGACAGTATGATATCTAAAGCATGAGAGAATGGAAAATAACTGATTTTCCACATACCACAAGAATATTTGAAATCCATAAAATCAATAACCATAACAGGGTTTCGATATTACTTCATGTAAAATACGCCGAGATGAACGGACTTGATATTTGAAGAAGTTAGTTTCAGGAGTATATTCGAGGCAGTACTCACTCGTTATATCAAAACTCTTTAGATATTCAGAGTAACATGTAACTATGTTAAACAAAGTCAAACATGTAACTATGTTAAACAAAGTCAAACATGTAACTATGTTAAACATCTTTCTTAGTTTTCTCTATAGCAATCCATCAAGCTCGATACATGACAAACTACCATATGGTTTTTGGTTGTCACGTCATTCTTGGATCTAATACACCATTTTATCTCTTTAATAATCATATTCGATGTTAAATTTTTTTACTTTCTTTGCTAAAAACATTCCCACAAATATGTTATCCAACATAATTCTTAATGACAACAAACTCATGGTGGTATTCAATGATTTATAAAATCTTAATGGACATCTTTTTTAGACTTTATTCTAACAATACATTGTTTTTTGATGTGGTATAATGTAAATATTTAAAGAAACATAATAGTAAAAAGTTGTTTTTTCTTGTATCATTCTCTATAAGATAATGACATAAAATATATCTTAAAGATGCAACCCCTTCCTCAAAAACTTTCCTAACACTTACAACACCATCAACCCAACAAATGGTAGCAAGTTGTTTTTTTTCTTTAAAAGTAAAACTCGAATTACTTCCCATACTGAAGAATTGTTCATTTGAAGTTTCAAATAGACTTAAATCAGTTTCTTTAGGTATTTTTCGATCAACGACATCCATAACTATCTTTATATTAGTAACGGGTATCAATTACATAAAACATACCCTCAAATTCATAATTAATTCTTAAAAACAATTCTTATTTTCACAACATGGATATAGTAATTGGGAATTGCCTCTAACAGGCGCCTCCCAATTTTATAAAATGAAATTAACGATACCTTCCAATATTTAAAATGAATAATATAAATGATTGAAGTTTTCTCATTTAGTTTGAAAATGATAAAAGCATATTCAAACATTGAATACGTGTATTAAAATTTAGAGTACTTAAACTATTTGCGATTCACATCCATATAACACAATGTTTGAAATTTCATAAATCTAAAACGATTTCCAATTCATATTAATCAAACATCGATAATCAGTATGTTATTTATAATTCACGTTAATTTTTGTAAAAACAATTACAATTCATCTTTTATATATGTATGATAAGAGAATTGTGAATGTGTATGAGACAGAAACAGTACACAACTTGAGTTGAGCGGGTAGGATCAAGAACTGTGTTAATACAAAATCCCCATCCTATAATTACAATAATAGTGTTATATATAGTGTGGTAGAAAGTAAACCCTATAAACCCTAGCCCATATACAGAATAATATTAAATAGCCCATATACATTTTAACACTGCCCATATATTATTGATTCTAACGTTGACACTCTAACACCCTCCCTCAAGTTGGAACATGAAGATTATGAATGCCCAACTTGCCAAGCAAAAACTCAAGCTGCTGCTTGCCTAGTGCTTTGGTAAAAATATCTGCAAGTTGGAACTTAGTGGGCACATGAGATGTGCAAATAACCCCATCAAGTATCGCATCTCGTAGAAAGTGACAATCTACTTCAATATGCTTTGAACGCTCATGGAACACAGGATTGTGGGCAAGATGTAAAGCCGACTGACTATCACAGAAAACTTGCATATCCCCTCAGTGTGAGACCCCAAAATCTTTGAGCAAGCCGTGCAACCACTTCAACTCACAGGTCAATCCTGCCATAGACCGGTACTCTGCTTCAGCGGAAGACAATGCAACAACACCTTGTTTTTTAGTCTTCCATGAAACAGGAGAATCACCCAAGAACACCATCCAACCACTCACACTACACCGAGTCTTAGGAAAGCCAGCCCAATCAGAGTCACACCATCCTATCAGAGTGAGATTACAACTACTTGGCAGAAGAATTCCCTGACCCGGGCTTCCTTTTAGATAACGAACAACTCGCAATGCAGCCTGCCAGTGATCCTCATGTGGCTTCTGAAGAAACTGAGATAAAATATGTACCGAAAAACAGATATCTGGACGTGTAAATGCCAGATAAATCAGTCTTCCCACCAACCTGCGGTACGCAGACCCGTCAATTAGTACCGCCGACTCGCTTTTGTCGAGCTGCTGATTTTTCTCCATGGGAAACTGTGCAGGCTGCCAAGTAAACATGTCTCAGAAATAATATCCAGAGTATATTTACGTTGGCAGAGAAAGATACCCGTGGGACTCCATGCTACTTCAACTCTAATAAAATATTTGAGACGACCTAAGTCCTTCGTATGAAAGCAAGTGCTCAAGTATTTCTTAAACTCGACCAATGCACCAGGGTCATTCCCGGATAAAATGAAATCATCAACGTACACCAAAACATGCATACGACAACCACGCGTGGAATAAGAGAATAAAGAATAATTTGAATATGACTGAACAAACCCATACCTCTTCAGTGCAGCCACTAACTTGGCAAACCAACACTGAGGTGCCTGCTTCAGCCCATACAACGATTTGCAAAGGCGACAGACCTGTCCTTCATGCCCTCTATCAAAGCCTGGAGGAATTTTCATGTAAACCTCCTTTTCTAGATCACCATGCAGAAAAGCATTACGTACATCCATCTGATGTAATTCTCAATTCTGAGCTGCTGCAACCGCTAAGAAAAGACGTACAGTAACCATCTTGGCAACCGGGGCAAAAGTCTCTGTATAATCAACCCCTTCTACTTGATGATTACCAAACACGACCAAACGAGCTTTGAGGCTCTCTACTCTCCCATCCGCATGATATTTAATTTTATAAATCCACTGACTCCCCAAATATTTCTTCCTTGGAGGTAGATGTGCCAAGGTCCAAGTATGATTATCCTCTAGTGCCTGAATCTCATGTTGCATTGCCTCTCTCCAACCAGGAAGTCGCATAGCCTCACGGAATGACTTAGGTTCATCCCCAGAGGTAATAGCCGCAAGAAAAGAGCGGTGTGCCAAAGAAAAACGAGAACTATATATATAATGAGTGAGAGGATAAGGCATACCTTGATCAGGAGATGGACTAGGACTAGGAGCAGGAGAAGCAGATGGTGCTGAATGTACCACTGTAGTCATCACAAAATCCGCCAAACGAGTAGAAGGAATACGCGAAGTATCTAAAATAACATCAGAAACTATTGGCGAATCTGAGACACCGCTGTCACCAACCTGAGGCGGAGGTTGCACATCACCAACCTCGGAAACCTCCGCGAGTAGTGCTACCAAAGGGACGCCGCTCTCCGGTGACACTTCATTGTCAATCGTCAAGGTCTTCTCAACCTTCCCCAAAACTCAGAAGCGGGATGAGGAGGTGCAACGACTTCAGTCTCATGATAACCCAACTCAGAGAACACAGGAGTAGATGCAAATGGAAATATATGTTAAAAAAATTCACATCTCGGGAAACAAATAATCTTAGCTCTCCAAATCATATACTTTCCAGCCTTTCTTTCCATATGGGTAGCCCACAAAAACACATCGACGACTATGACTTGAAAACTTGTCACCCTTAGACCTCTAATCATGCACATAATATAGAGACCCAAACACACGAAGCTCAGAGAAGACGGGAGGCACACCAAAAATTATCTCAAATGGAGTCTTAGAACCCAAAAATTTCGAAGGAGTTCTATTAATCAAATACCCGGCAGTCAAAATACACTCCCCCCAAAATTTAACAGGTAAGTTACCCTGAAACCTGAGAGCATGGGCAACATTCAAAATGTGTCTATGTTTCCGTTCGACCCTACGATTCTGCTGAGGAGTACCCACGCATGAAGATTGAAAAATAATACCCAACTCATCAAAAGTACGACGTACAGAGAAAAATTCAGTGCCATTGTCACTGCGTACTGTCTTAACAACTCAATTAAATTGTTTCTTAGCTATTGCAAGAAAATGTAAAAACATGGAACTTACTTCTGATTTCTCAGCCAAACAATAAATCCATACAGCACGAGAGTAATCATCAACAATAGTGAGAAAATATCGCGCACCACAAGAAGACAAATTATGATAAGGACCCCACAAATCACAATGAATTAGTTCAAAACACATGGAACTTACTTCTGATTTCTCAGCCAAACAATAAATCCATACAGCACGAGAGTAATCATCAACAATAGTGAGAAAATATCGCGCACCACAAGAAGACAAATTATGATAAGGACCCCACAAATCACAATGAATTAGTTCAAAACAAGCAGCCGCTTTAGAATCACTGACAGAAAAACATTCACAAGTCTGTTTAGCTCGAAAACAAATATCACACGGGTGAGCTACACTCATACACGAGTTATAGAAACAAAAGGTAAAGATTGAACTATCTTAGCTGAGGGATGTCCCAACCTACGATGCCACAACTCAGCATCACTATCAACCATTGCAGCACTACAAACTTTGGTCTTCACAACACTGCTGAAATAGTACATTCCACCTCTCCGCTTACCCAGTCCAATCATCGTCCCTGATCGTCGATCCTTAATAAGACAACCAAACTTAACACAGTAAACCATACAGTCTAGATCATCAGTCAAGTGGGATACTGAAAACAGATTACATGTAAGCTTGGGAACCAAAAATACATTCTACAAAGACAACTGACAAGACAAACGCACACTACCATAATGTGTAGCAGTAACCTGAGAACCATCAGGCAGAGATACTACACAGGCTGGCATAACAGTAACATTGTGCAATAAAGAGATGTCACCTGTCATGTGATTAGAAGCCCTAGTATCAATAATCCAAGGGGTACTGAACAACTCACCACTTAGAAGCTCATCAGTCTGGGAAACTTTGTTTGTTGAAAAAAGGGAAAGAAACTCCTGCAACTGACCAGAAAGACGAGAAGCCTCACCAACAGGAAACTTGGCAATAGTTGTAGTCGATGGACCCACGGTGGTTGTCTGTGCTGTTGCGTTGCGTGGCCTTGGAGCAACGCCACTGCGTGGCAGTCCGCGCGGACCCCCTTCTCCACGGCCGTAAGCTAGTGTAGTACCCGGACGTAAAGCGGTGGTCTGCTTTCCAGGATACCTATGTTTGGTGTAGCAATTGGATTCTTCATGACCATTTTTGTGACAATAGTTACAAAAACGCTAGGAATAACGTGGGGCAGACAAAGAAGTACCTCGAGGAGTAGACTGAACTGCAAATGCCATCGGAGCCTCTGAGATAGGCTTCTCCACATGTGCACTGGCATGTAACCGCTCCTCACCACGCACCTTGTTGAATGCTCCATCCAGAGTGGGAGTCTGATCCTGAGCAAGTAACTGAGAGCGAATAGCACCAAAGCGCTCCCGATAGAGACCAGAAAGAAACGCATGCAGCTTTTCTTCATCCTAACTCTGCTGATATGCTTCAGCCATCCCACCACAAACACAAGTAGGAGTAAACGAATATGCACTCAACTCATCCCAGATTTTTTCGAGTTTCCCGAAGTATTCAGAAACATACATAGTAGAGGTCTGTTTACAAGCAGCCAACTCCTCCTTCAACTCATGTTTGCACTGAATATTGCTAACAGCAAAACGACGCTGCAGAACATCTCACAGAGGTTTAACCTCCTCAAAATACGGAACATATTTGCGCTGCGACTCATCAATAGTGTTCAGAATCCACTGAACGAGTGTGGCTTGAACAACATCCCATTCCTCGAGAGACTTTGGATCTACTGGTTTCACAATACTTCCATCCAAAAAACCAAGCTTTCTCCTACCTTTCATAGATTAACACAGAGAACGTGACCAAGCCTGATAATTAGTGCCGTCAAATTTAACAGTGAAAATAATATTACCGCATCACGTGACGTAGGAGAGATTGTCTGGTCCAGTGTAGAACGTGATTCGTCTGCCATAAAAACTACCGAAAACACCTCGGCTGACGGAGGTTACGCCGGAAACCCACTGGCTGATGGAGGGTACGCCGGAAACAGGACGGCTGATAAAGGCTACGCCGGAAACACACCGGCTGATGGAGGGTACGCCGGAAACACGCCGACTGATAAAGGCTACGACGGGAACATGCCGGCTGATAAAAGCTACGCTGGAAACACACCGGCTGATGAAGGGTACGCCGGAAACACACCGGCTGATGGAGGGTACGCCGGAAACACACCAGCTGATAAATGGTACGCCGGAAACACACCGGCTCATGGATGGTACGCCGGAAACACGCCGGCTGATAAAGACTACGCCGGAAACACACCGGCTGATGAAGGCTAGGGTTTTTGACGGCTATAGCTCTGATACCATGATAAGAGAATTGTGAATGTGTATAAGACAGAAACAGTACACAGCTTGAGTTGAGCGGGTAGGATCAAGAACTGTGTGAATATAAAATCCTCATCCTATAATTACAATAATAGCGTATATATATTCTGGAAGAAAGTAAACCCTAGAAACCCTAACCCATATACATTTTAACACTGCCCATATATTATTGATTCTACTCTCATAATGTATATTTACCAGTCATATTATATCATATCATGCCGAACTTATTTTAAAATATCAAAAACAACATATCTATTATATTAAAGAGTAATTTCCATCTTATACTTCTAAATCAATCACGCACTGATTAATTTCAAGTGATGCTAAGAAGAAAAAAAACATCGAATTTTTTGTTTTCGTAACCATCCTGTTAAGTACACTTCATTAATTTCTAATGATGAATCAAGTCCGAGTCCAAGAACCTAACCTACCGCTAATACATTTGAATTAGTCAATTCTAATCCACATCTAATGTTTGGTAGATTTATATATTATTTGTTATAATACCATTTGATATATTATACGGTAAAATATTGTGTGGTGGTATATATAATAAGTTGATCTCTATAATTCAGTTATCGTGATCAACGGTGAATCAACGACTTTATATATATATATATATATATATATATATATATATATATATATATATATATATATATATATATATATATATATATATATATATATATATATATAAAAAGTAAAACATCAAATCACAATCAAATATTTAAAGTTGATACATGTGTATATATTCCATTCATTAAATATCAATACTGTTGAATCAGCGACATAAAAAAATAAGACATCAAGTCCCAATTAAATATTTATAAATGGTGAAGGTAACGTGGACATAATATAATAATACAACTCAAAACACAATGAAATAAAATAAAATTATTTGTTCTATTTAACATTTAAAATTTTACTAGTTTTTAAATTTTAACTTAAAAATCCAAAAACATATATTTTTACATTTTGAAAACAACAAAAGAAATTTTTGAGTTATATCTTTGAAGATTTATTTTTTTATATTCGGAAAATATATATAATTTCGTAACTAAAAAAATATATTTCACTTTCGTGTTAAAAAAACCAAATCATGGATATTTTCGTATATGTTTTTGGAGTTATAATTTAAAATATATCACATTTAAAAAAATGAGAAAAAATCACTTATTTAACAACCATAATTTTATATATTCGCAACACACTTATATGTATTTTTGCAACTCCAATTTTTAACATTCAAACCGTAATTTAATAAGAAATTTGAAATATATATATTAAGACGAACAAAGCCAAATCAATGAGTGATATCTTTGGAAAAAAAGTTCTTCTCTTTTGCAAACCATTTACACGTAATTTTATACTTCAAAAATTATAAAAATATATTTTATGGATCTAGTTTTGTTTGTCTTAAAAACACAAAACCAATTATATTTCGGATATAATTTGAAGTTATAGTTTGAAAGATATGACCTTTAAAAAACAGAAAAATAGAGAGACAAAAACGGTTGATGATATATTAATATTAAAAAAAACTCAAATTGATCATCTGTAAATACTAATTTAACATTAGGTATTATGAGTCATGAAAGCAGTCATCTCATCGAATAAGTTTTTCTTTTCTACTTCACTTTCATTGAGAGAAGTTAGAAGGTCATCTATTTTCTTCTTTCCAGCATCTAACTCTTCACAATGTTTGGTTTTGACTTGGTTAATTTCTTCTTGATGTGCCTTACTAAGATCTTATCTCTCGATTCGATGCTGCTCTTAGAGATACTTTTTGACATGAAGAAGTCCTCGAAGAAATTCAGACCTTGCCATCTGAAATTTATGAAACTGATCTTTTATATGGTCACCGAAGATTTCCCTCATCTTTTTCTCAGCTTCAAAAACACCTTTATAGTGAAGCATTTCTTTAGCCATACGTTTCAGATGATTTTGAGAGGCTTCAATTTCTTGAGTAAGTCTTTTAGCTACAGTATTAAGATAAAAAATATTGAGAGTCAGATATGAATTCTTGGAAAGGTCTCTGAGGAGGCAACACCATTGGGCTAGGCTGAGGGATAAGATCTAAAGAAATTGTAGGTACAATAACCTCAGGAGATGCGATTTTGAATCTATCGTATTCACATCTGTTGAAGGGCTAGCACCACATGTAATAGATGCCTTTTTGTTAATGTTTGTCCTTCTTCTTTTGTGGAAGATGGTTGTCTCATCTATTACGGATTGGTAAGAGCACGTTGCAGTCAGGATAGACCAGCCTCTTCAGAACTTGTCGAGGATTAGATAACTCCATCAGGTTTTTTTTAAGGGAGGGGAAGGCTCCATGTGTGATTGGGAATATGTGACTATTGAGAAATTGATGGGTTTGAAGGCTGTGTGAAAAAGATTATTTCATACCTATTCAGCCCAAACAGCAAGCTTCTTGAAATTTTCTTTGGTTTCTTCTCGACGAATCGCATAACGCGTCAATTTTTTTGTTCAGAATATAAAAATTGATAATGAATAAGGATATCATTAGTTGAAAATTTAATTCAGAAAATAATATAAAGAGACTTACGGTTACTCCTCCAGACGAGGTTCAATCTTGAGGGGTTGACTTAGGATATAACTTTTCCATTTTCCCATGCTCCTGAAATAAAGATGAATTTTTGCTTCCAAAATTTATTTGCTTCCAGGAGGTCGTCGATGATTTTCGAGTCGTAATCCAATGTAAGATAGCAAAATGGAAGCATCGGTCCCTTTAACAACTTGGTTAAAGATATAAAGTCCTCGATGTAGATCAGAATTTTGGATAATCGAGAGCCCATGATTACAGAAAGAAGCGTGAACCAATGATTTGGTGTCACTTCCGTTGGACACAGATTCAAAAGTTCGAAATAATCCATTATCATGGGATCTAATAGAAATTGAACCCCCCAATTGATAATTTCTGGGTAGACTACCAGCTCGTCTTTTTTTGCAGTCTAAGGGCGTTTCTCCTTTTTTGGGAAAATGAAGTATAATGTCATCGCCCATTCCCCATTGCTTCTTCAAATCACTAGTTGTAGACCTGGAACCTAGAGGGTCATGATTTATTTAGAAGTAGGTTTGACACCTAAGATTATCAACCCTTTCTTCGAATAACAGTATAACATATTGATGGATGTACTTCAAATTATTGAAGAGGAAGTTAAGTTCTCTTCTACTTAAATTCGAAGTTTATTATGAAGTTACCTTCGCTTCTGCTTAAATTCGAAGTTGATTAGTTCTCATTCATTTATTGACATGAGAACTAAGGGGGCTATTAATAAGGAAGTAGAATTTTGAGGACTAAAGTGTAAATAATAAAACCTTTTATAGGATAATATGAAGTTAGAGGAGGAATTGAGAACTACGTATTTTAGTTAGGGACTAACATTTAATAAGTCATTTTCTGTAACCATTTTCCGTTATACACCAAGCGTTTCTATATAAAGGCCAAGGTTAGTCTAATATAGGGGTTGTTTTTTTGAGTAAGAACACTTCAGCACTCTTGACTTTCTCTATCTAGAATATATTTTTCTCTCTCTAAAACTTTACTTCTCCCATTTACTAAAGTAAAAGCAATTAAACTCATCAGCCTTCTATCTGCATTGACCGTTTTTGTGTGTGGGGGGGGGGAGATACTACATCAACATCCTCGAGTTGTTCTTGGAAGCGGTATATAGCGAGCCTCACCATCTAATTAGAAAGGAAAATGTCTATACATCTATATGAGAATCTGATTCCATTTATTATACTCGATGATGAATATTTGAGATATATTTTTGGATCGCATGAGGATGATGTGGTAATTGGGGTTGTATTAGAGGGAATGAAAATTCAAAGAATTTTGATTGATACACGTAGCTCAACCGACATTTTATTATTATCCACTTATAAACAAATAAAAACCCACCAGTCTTAACCATAGTAGGGTTTACAGGAAGCACTATAGAGGTGGTTTGGGAATTTGACGGTAAAACTCTCCTGGAAAAATGTTCTTTTAAAAAGATAGTTAGAGTACTCTTTATTGTGTTTGATGGCACGACTCTATATAATTCTATATTTGGTAGGTATTTGTTGTCAAGGATGCATGTTGTTGCCTCAACATTTTATCAATATTTGAAACATGTTTTTTGTGGGCCAGGTTAGAGTTGTTCGGATTAGCCAAAAAGTGGCTAGAGAATGTTATGTCACTATTTTGGCCTTTAAAACATTACTGGAAACCAAAAAAGGGGTAACAATTACTAGCTTCATCTTGGGAATCTAGCAAGATGGATGGTCCGAGAGAGACTCTCAGCTCAGTTATTCGAGATGAAAATATTGAGTTACACACTTTACCAGGTGGAAAATGTGTCAAGATTGGAGCCAAACTACCACCCAAAGTGAGGGAAAAACTGTTATATTTTTTATCTAATAATCTACATATGTTTCCCTTATGTACTGAGGATATAACAAGCGTCCTTGCAAGCATTATTTACCATAATCTAGCAATACGACCCGATGCGAGTCTTGTTATACTGAAATAGAGGATTTTTCTGTTGAAACATCTGAAGCTATCAAAGGATTGACCTCTTGAGGAATCGTGGGATCGAGACGACATAAGGTTCTCCTCCGATGAGTTGTTGTTTCGCTAGTTTCCAGATTATCTCTCTCAATTCCTGACCTAGTGACCACCATGGTGATGGTTAAAGAGTTCCCACAGACGGCCGCCAAATTTGTTAAGGAACTAACAAGTTTTGCCAAAGTAAGTCTACTATTTTTTAGTCAAGAAAGATATCATTTTATTCATCAATAGGTTTTCCCTATTTATAATAGACAAACTAGTGGGTAGTTACATTAGGTTACGCTTTTAGCGCCACTAACCCACTTAAACCATTATCCCTATAATTGTGGAACAAACAACCGGTACCACTGCTATCCCTATAATTATGGAATAACTAACACGTCTTAAACTCGTGGGTTAATCGTGTGTTTGTATTATAAATAAAGGCTCTGAGTGCAATCTATACTTCAATCCAAGCTGAACTCTTCTTTTAAGAACACCAGAGCTGACCTATTCTGCTGAGCTCAAACTCAAGCTCGTTAATGAACGGAACCCAGTTTGATCTGTTTTCTAAGCTTGAACTTACTGATGACGCGCTCAGGTCCTTTCCTTTTACCATATTCCTCGTCTAGTCGATCAACTCTACTATGATGTCATCGAGCTAATCATGATCTTGAATTCACTCGATCCACTCCACTCTGTCGTCATCGAGCTCATCCTGATCTTGAGTTCAGCAACACCGTGCATACTCTTGAGTTTGCCCCATTATCATGTTGTGTACACCGTTGAGCCCAGTCTACTGACAAGCTCAGTATCCCTTTGAGATCATCCCCGTTATCTATCATTAATGTCGTCTTGCTGTTGAGCTCATCCGCGTTATCTATTATTGACGTTGACCTGTTGTCGAGCTGGTCCATGCCATAGAGCTCGTTCTCTTCTTTACTGCTCATCATAATCCGAACTCTCAGTGCTCCTTGCTCGTGTTCTTGGGAATCCCCTCTTATTAGTTTACGCTCTTTTTTTGTTGTTTTCGTTAATTTTCTGTATTTTTCTATTTTTAATAGATTTAATAATGATACTTAACTAGCTCAATCGCTATGAATTTATTATGGGCTTTATTTAATTTCTTGAGAAACAATATGTAATTTTGGCGTAGGGTTTCGAGCACTTCTATAAAAGGCTCTCAAACCCTATTTTTGTCGTCAGACTTTTTGGAATAAAATTTGAGTTATTCTCTAAGTCTCTTATATTCTAATATATGGTTAGGGTTTATTTATTCTTTGTTTCGTCTTCTTCTCTTTATATTTGCAGCCGTCTGTGCTATCTCTTATATTGCCGCCACCAAATACGATTACAAATATGACATGAAGTTAAAACAACCTCACCCCATAAATTAATATATTTGTTTGAATTAATTAGCATGACATTGGTCATCTCGATCAAAGTTCTATTTTTTCGCTCAGCCAATCCATTTTGGTATGGCATGTAAGGAGCCAAACATTAATAAATTATCTTATGCACTTCACAAAAATTAGAAAATTCTATCGAGAAATATTTCACATGCCAACTTTTAATCTTAGTGTCTAATTGATTTTCTACTTCCGATTTCAAAATCTTAAACATACTAAAGACATCGTCCTTATATTTAAGCAAATAGACATGCGTAAATCGACAGTACTCATCAATGAGTGTTATAAAATATCTTTTATTATTTAATTATTATTGTTTTGACCTATAAAGATTTTTTTACCTTAAGGTCCTGTTTTTGGTCGGTTTCCGGCATAATTTTTTGATTCTATATTCGAATTTGATGTCGCGGTTTTAAATCTTATTTACCTCCTCCATCCTACTCTCAAAAGACGATAAGACTATATAAAGATCTAGCCAATTTAACAGCTCTACGGATTATAATAGGTGTGTAGTATACGTCCAAACCATCGAAAACCTAATAATAATTTTGTTTACCCCAAAAGGGGTAGTCGAGTTGGTAGAGTAAGGCATGCTTGTGATCAAAGTTCATGACTAAAGGTTTACCCTGTGCGTGTCACTTTGTGTGGGTTACCTTCCGGTGTTGGTTTACAGGTTATTGCGTCAGATTGAGGGTTTACCCTATGCAAACTCGTTGAGTAGCAGCGGCGGGTTCCCTTCAAAAAAATCATCTATTATATATTCTTTATTTTGTTTAAATAGTCCTCCATAAAAGATGTACAATTCCTTTTTCTCTGGAATTCAGACTTGTCAAAGGTAATAATTGATCTAATATGAGATTTGTATAGTCTTGTGGTAGCATTTCACACAAAATTTTATATTTCTGCTACCATTAACTGAGCTTCTCTTTTACCAGTGCGTGGTGATATAAAACCAACCCAATAAAACTTAATTTTTGACCATTTATCATGGAAATTATAAATTCTCAATGATAGTGTTATTTTTACGTGTAATTAATTTGAAGGGCATGTATTTTCTCAACTTATAAAACATTCAAGCCTATTTATCCTTATCATTTAAATTATTGTAGGTAGAAAATTGTTTATATTCATACGTCGTTAATTGAGTTCAGTGGGCTAATTTGCAGAGTCTTGTGCAAAGTCTTGTGATTGGAAAAAGATTAGTAGGAAAATCCAAGCTTGTAGATCCAGAGATAAGAACATGTGAATCAAGGTTATCCATGTATGAAGCCAAATAAAGTCTAATCCCAAGTGAGAATACTAAAAGAAGATAAAGTTATTTGAGAATTTATTTTGTATTTAATTTTATGTGTACCTTATTCATGCATTGGATTTTCTATATATACATATTACATTCTTTGTTTTTAATGCTGTGACAGAGTTGGTATTTGAATACTACAAATTGATAGTATCCATCTATTGTTAATGACTCGAATAGTACTTTGATAGTGTACCGTGTTTGGCGGTTCAGTTTTGTGTCTCTCATAGTGTCATTATGTCTTGATTGTGTACCGTGTTCGGCGATACAGTTTTGTGTCATTGATAGTGAAGCTAAAATGGGTAATGTCAAAGATCTCATGTATACGAGCCTATTAGGACTATTATCTAGTAAGTCTATTTATTCCATATAAATAGATTACTAGGACTACACAAAAAGACAATCTGAAATTTGTAACCTATCTATCATAGTAAAACTCTTTTCCTTGGCGGCGCCCGTGGACGTAGACAATTGCCGAACCACGTTAAATCTCGTGTTCATTTAAATCTTTCCTTCGCATATGTTCTGTGCTTGAGCCATTTTGTGATAATTGCATAGTAATTTAATAACAAAATTGGTATCAGAGCCACATGGTGAAATTAGGGCTTTAGCAATTAGGTTTCACAATGGTGTCTACAGCAACAAAATACATGATTGGAAAATTTGATGGGGGATCCAGCTTTGCGTTGTGGAAGATTAAACTGAAATATTCATTGGTACTGCAAGGGCTGTGGAAGGCTGTGGAGAATAAGTTACCAGAAGAGATGAAAGAAGAGGAGAAACAAGATCTTCAAGAAAGAGCTTTGTGCTGGATTTTAATGAGTATGAAAGACAATGTGCTTCGCAAGATTAGTGGTGAGAATACTGCTGCCTGCGCATGGAAAAAGCTAGCAGATCTTTACTCGGAGAAATCAGTAGTAAACCGATTATACTTGAAGAAGTGTTTTTATGATTTCAGATTGAAAGAAGGTATGTCCATAACAGAGCACTTAGATAATTTCAAATCAATTATAATGGACTTTAAGAACATAAATATCAATATAGAGGATGAGGATCAAGCTTTGTTTGTATTAAGATCGTTACCAGCTCCCTATGAAAACTTCGTAGATACCATTATGTATAGTGAGGATAAGGTATCGCTAGCAGATGTCAAAGGGGCACCGAAATCAAATGAGATAGGACAGTTGCATCCATACAATCAAGCTGAAGGGGAAGGTCTTATGACTAAGGGAAGATCTAGAAGCAAAACGAGTTCTTTAAGAAGGAAGAACTGGAGGTCCAAGTCAAAGATAAAGCACTCAAACTGGTATGAATACGGTGAGCGGGGTCATTATAGGAGAGATTGTCCGAAACTGAATGGTAAGAAGGAAAATCAAAACGAAAAAAATGCAGCAAACATTATTGAAGGTTTGAACGATTCCGAAAATAGTGAAAACAGTGGTAGAGGAGATGTATTTTCCGTGAGTTCAGAATTTGGACAAAACTCTTGGGTACTCGATATTGGCGCTACATATCACATATGTCAGTTCAAGAAGTGGTTCGATACGTACAAGCAAATGCAAGGAACTGTCTATTTAGGGAATAATCATTCGTTGACTGTTTGTGATATTGGTAACGTCAGAATCAGAATGTTTGATAGGGTTGTTAGAATCTTGACGTGCTGGCATGTTCCTGGGTTAAAGAGAAACCTGAATTCTTTTGGGACTCTAGATTCTCGGGGTTACAAGTACCGTGTAGAAGATGGTGTAATCAAAGTGACAAAAGGATCAATGGTATGCATGAAAGACAGTTTGCATAAGGGTCTTTACATTCTCCAGGAGTGTGTTGTTATGGGCGATGCTGCAGGAACATCATCAGGGAGTGATTGCCAAAGTAGGCATGATCAAAATAAGTTGTGACATTGGTCTTGGTCACATGAGTGACAAAGGATTAGCTGTTTTGGGAAAGAGAGATTTGTTAAAAGCATATAAAGCAAAATCATTAGGATTTTGTGAGCACTGTATGTTTGGTAAATAAACTAGAGTCAAATTCAGCAAATCGGCTGTAAGAAAGACTAAAGGGACAGTGGACTACATTCACTCAGATTTTTGGGGTCCAAACAAAATCCCATCAAAGAGCGAAGCCATATACTACATGAGTTTGATTGATGATTATTCAAGGATGGTGTGCGTTTACTTTCTGAAAACAAAAGATGAGGCATATTCAACCTTTTTCAAATGGAAGACGATGATTGAGAAGCAAACACGAAGAAAATTCAAACGTCTTAGGACAAATAATGGGTTAGAATATTGCAATCGTGAGTTCAACGAGTTCTGCGAAGCTGAGGGAACAATGCGCCGTCGCACTTGTTCTAGAACACCACAACCGAATGCAGTCGCCGAAAGAATGAACAGAACCCTTTATGACAAGCCACGAAGTATGCTCTCGCATTCGGGTGTGGGAAATGTTTATTTGGCTGAAGTTATTAATACAACGTGTTACTTGGTGAATTAGTCTCCATCAACCGCTATTGATTGTAAAACTCCTTTTAAGATTTGGTCGGGATCGTCGGCTGATTATGTACATTGGAGGGTGTTCGGTTGTCCTGCGTATGCTCATGTGAGAGATGGTAAGCTTGAGCCGAGGGCAAGGAGGTGCATATTTCTGGGATATGTTACTGGAGTGAAGGGATGTCGGTTATGATGTACCACTCCAAATTCTCTAGGTTTTCTCATCAGTAGGGACGTTACTTTTAATGAGTTTGCTTCAAAATACCGTCATAAGGAAGTAGGAGAAATGGTCGAATCAGGATCGGTTGTGAGTAAACAGGTGGAGCTTGAAGTAAATCAGTTCCTAGCATGTCCAATAATTCAAGTGGTTCTGACCTGGATCCAAAATCAGGAGGTGAAGCGTCAGCTTCAGATGATAGTGACGATGATGCGCCTGAACCAGAACAACAACTTATAGCATAACATTGGGCAGAGAAAGAAGAGATATTAGATTTCCAAAAAGGTATGCGAATCTAGTTGCATATGCTCTGTCAGTTGCAGAAGAAGTTGAGATATAGGAACCTAGTAGCTACAAAGAAGCTAAAGCGAGTTCAGAGGTAGATCGATGGATTGGTGCTATGAGGGAAGAGATTGAATCTCTTCATAAGAATGAAACATGAAATCTTGTTGACTTGCCTAAAGGGAAGAAGTGTTCAAGAAAAAGAAAGGTAATCCATGGGTTGAGGCATTTTGATTGAAAGCAAGACTGGTCGCTAAGGGTTTTACTCGAAGGGAAGGAATCGACTTCAATGAATTATTTTCTCCAGTGGTGAAGCATAGTTCGATTCGACTTTTGTTAGCCATAATAGTTTTGCAAGATTTAGAGCTTGAGCAGTTGGATGTGAAGACTGCGTTTCCGCATGGTGAATTGGAGGAGCAAATCTACATGATACAACCAGAGGGATTTATCGAACCTAATACGGAGGACAAAGTTTGTCTGCTGAAAAAGTCAATGTATGCTTTGAAACAGTCACCTAGGAAATGGTACAAACGTTTTGATACATTCATGGTGTCAAAAGGGTTCACAAGGAGTCCATATGATAGTTGTGTGTATCATCAAAAGATGTCGGATGATTCTTATGTTTACTTGTTGTTGTATGTGGATGATATACTTATTGCTGCTTGTAATATGTCACACATTGTGTAGTTAAAGAAGTAGCTTAGTGCCGAGTTTGAGATGAATGATCTGGGTAGAGCAAAGAAAATTCTTGGTATGGAGATTATCAGGAACGTAAATTTAGGATCATTACACTTGTCTCAACGAAGTTATATTGAGAAAGTGTTACACCGATTCAACATGTTTGATGCTAAAGCAGTTAGCATTCCATTTGCTACTCATTTCAAGTTGTCTACAGTAGGAGCGGCCAAGGACGACGCTGAGTTGGAACAAATGTAGAAGGTTCCATATGCAAGTGAAGTTGGTGGTATCATGTATGCTATGGTATACACACGTCCTAATATTTCACATGCAGGTACATGGGATGTCATAGGAAAGAACACTGGCAGACAGTGAAATGGATACTTCAGTATCTTAAAATTACTGTGAACGGTGGCTTAACTTTTAACAAGACCGATATTGGTGAATCGCTGAATGATGTTGCAGGATCATTTGTTGGTTTTGTTGATTCTGATTTTACAGGTGATATGGATAAAAGAAGATCTCTGATAGGATATGTATTTACTCTAGCTGGGAGTGCGCTCAGTTGGAAAGCACAGTTGCAAGCTACTGTAGCTTTGTCTACAACAGAAGCAGAGTACATGGCGGTAACGGAAGCAGTTAAAGAGGCAATATGGTTGCAAGGTTTGGTGACAGATTTAGGCTTAGATAGGACTACTACAAATGTATTTTGTGACAGTCAAAGCGACAGACACCTTACAGGTAAACAGATGTACCATGATCGTATAAAGCACATAGATGTCAGGTATCATTTTATTCGTGATATAATATCAAAGGGAATTGTTGATGTGAAGAAAGTGTCTACACACGATAATCCAGCAGATATAATGACTAAGGCAGTATCAGTTCGAAAGTTTAGAGAGTGCCTAAACTGGATTGGTGTTCGCAGTATAGAGTGAATGCCTTAGGGGCATTTGGTGAGTCAGAAGAAGAGAAGTTTCTTTGTTGATAGTGAAGAAAGAATATTCGCCTCCAGGGGAAGATTTGTTGTGCATGAGTTTAATAGTGCCTTGACAATGTACCATGTTCGACGGTATAGTTTTGTGTCTCTCATAGTGTCATGATGCCTTGACAGTGTACCGTGTTCAGCGGTGCAGTTTTGTGTCATTGACAGTGAAGCTAAAATGGGTAATGTCAAAGATCTCATTTATACGAGCCCATTAGGAATATTATATAATAAGTCCATTTATTCCATATCAATAGATTACTAGGGCTACACAAAAAAACAATCTGAAATCTGTAACCTTTTCAATCATAGTGAAACTCTTTTCTCTGGCGGCGCCCGTGGACGTAGACAATTGTCGAACCACGTTAAATCCTATGTTCATTTAAATCTTTTCTTCGCATATGTTCTGTGCTTGAGCCATTATGTGTATCTTATTCATTCATTGGATTTTCTATATATACAAATTATATTATTTGTTTTTAATGTTGTGACAGAGTTGATATTTGAATACTACAAATTGAACGTAGCATTCGATGATATTCTGTCCGATGATTCTAGAAGGCGTTGAATGAAATAGGTTCGTTATGAGTTTAATTGTGTTTGGCTTAATCTAGATTAAGGCCTAACTCTTCTTTAATGAGTAAATGAAGTATGAATGAAACCGTGCCATTTCAGTAACTTAAGTGAAATACAATGTTTAATATAGTGATAGATAGGGTACAACTACTTTACTTCACTTTACTTTTTTTTTCTTATCGAACTCTTATTTTTCTTATGTATCTAGTCTTAGTCACATATTTTTTGATTCTTTTGATATGTATTTATTTCGAAGAGGATGCTGAGTTGGAACAAATATTGAAGGTTCTATACTCAATTGCAGTTGGCATTACCATGTATGTTATGATGTGTACACGAGATGATATTTTACATACAGTAAGTGTGATCAACATGTAGATATAATATTATGGGAAAGAACACCTTTGGAGTCCGTCGAAAAGACTATTATTAAGACCGTTACTCAAAAGCAGACATCCAAACAACTTTGAGAAGCAATGAAGACCAAGTATCATGGCAATAAAAGAGTGAATATTGCTCAACACCAGAGGCTTCAAAGATTGTTTGAAACAGAGGAGATGAAGAAGAGTGAGACTGTGACATAATATTTTGGAAGAGTCGCGGTCATAATATGTTGAGAAAATCATGCGTTCGATGACAGACGACTTCAATTATATTGTATGGTCAATGGAGAAGTAAAAATATATTGATCAAATGACACTCGATGCGTTAGAAATCTCATTACTTCTTTATAAACAGAAGCTACGATGCAAGGTCTCTGAAGAACATGTACTGAAACTCGAGGGTGATTGCAACTATGGACAAAGTAGTGGAAGAAGTAGTTTTGGCAGAAAGGGAAGTAATTTCTCGAGAGGCAGGGGAAGAGGTGGAAGAGGATAAACTATTAACAGAGCTCACGTTGTTGAATGCTTCAGATGTCACAAGCTAGGAAATTATCAATATGAGTCCCCATATGGAGAAAAACAGAGCAAACTACGTCGAGTTCGATGAAGGAGAAGAATTTCTTTTAATGGCTCATATGAATATCAAAGAAGATAAAGTGGTTTGGTTTATCGATTCCGGTTTCTCAAATCATATGACTAGTAACAAAAATTGGTTTGTTAAGCTCAATGAAAACTTTAGACATGGAGTAAAACTAGGGAATAACTCACGAATGGAAGTTATGGGAAAAGGAAATGTGAAGTTTGAAGTTGAAGTTGATCCAAATATTAACAGATATGTTTTTTGTTCCATAATTGACTAATAATCTATTAAGTGTTGGGCAACTTCAAGAAAGGGGTTTAACTATTTTGATCGACCAAAGAGCATGCAACATCTACTATCCTTGTAAAAGTTTGATTATAAACTGTACAATGACAATAAATCTCATGTTCATTATGTCTCCAATTAGAAAGTCTGGTCTAAATAGATGTCTTAACAAAGTAGAAGATGATGAGTCATTCAGTTTATGGTACGGGAGTTATGGGCATTTGAGTAATACATACATTAAGACTATGCAAGAAAATCAAATGTTAAAGGGATTACCTAAAATGAAAGAGGCAACAAAAGTGTGTGAAGTATGCAATATTGGAAAGCAACATCGTGAAATCATGTCAAAGAAAAGTTAGTGGCGAGCAATAGATAAATTGATGCTTGTTCATTCAGACTTATGTGGGCCGATATCTCCTGCTTCTCGGAGTGGAAAAAGATATTTTTTTTGGTAGATGTTTATAGTCGCAAAAGTGGGAAATATATTTTGTAACAAAAAATAAAGCTTTTGTTGTTTTTAAAAACTTCAAAAGCCTTATCGAAATGGGAGCTGGAAAAGAAGTCGATGGTACTCTATACAAGCAGTTGTTGGGTTGTCGAATGTACCTCGCAATTACAAGACTTGACATGATGTATGTGGTCTCCTTATTGTCTCGGTTCATGGCCAACCCAATGGAGGAACATATGCATGCATCTAAGATAGTTTTGCGATACTTAAAAGTTACAATGGAGTTTGACATTTTTTTATAAGAGAGGATCAGAGTTGAAGGTGAAAGCATGCACGAAAAATGATAATATTGGTGATCTTGATGATAGAAAAAGCACTTCAAGTTATGTTTTTATGTTCAATGAAGCTGCAATATGCTGGAGCTCAAGAAAACAAGAGGTAGTTACTTTGTCTACAACCGAAGCATAGTACATTGCTGCAATATCAGGTGTTTGTCATTGTGTATGGCTCAAAGAAATTATGGAACAAATCACATCTAAACAATCCGAGTGTCTGGAAATCTATTGCGACAACACTTCTTCAATTAAACTCTCGATGAATCCAGTGATGAATAGTCGCACGAAGCATATCTATGTAAGGTATTATTATATACGAGATTTATAAATCAAGAAGTTCTGAAGCTGGTTTGTTGTGGAAAAGTAGAACAAGTTGTAGATATAATGACCAAGCCAGTGAAGCCGGAGACGTTTGTTAAGTGTCAAAGTTCACTTAGAGTGCAAGCACTAGAAGATTAAACTAGTTGTTTTTCAGACATATCCAGTTTAAAGGAGGAATTTGTTGGAATCGATTTAATTGCTTTAATTATCTTCTTAAATAATTAGACATTTCATCAATTAATATTTTAAACGTTACATGATACTATTTAGTATAAGAATCCAGACTTTAATACTTATATATATAAAAAAAACACTATTTAGTATGGGAATCCAGCCTTTAATACTTATATAAAAAAAAATATTCCCAGCAATTCTCTATTGGCTAAGAATTTCTTACCATACTCTTATATAATGCTATAACCAGTTTATATAGTATTACAGAAGATTTTTTACTATATGATTAATATGTTTTCGTCGTATCTTTCAATGAAGTTCTTAGTGATCTTTAACTTTAAACAACACTATATCAATAGCTGCAAAACAAGTTATATACAGGTAAATAACATGTAAAGATTTATAAATACATAATTTCAGTTTGTAAGGAAATATCAATACAACTTACTATAAAGAGGCAGGGCCTGCAGTTTTTGACAGTGAAATAAAAATAGTTCACACTTCTTACACAACAAACAGAGTTTGAGCACAATAGGATTGTGCATAAATAGTTTATATACAGTAAACAAATATTACAGATAGCAACATTAGACATCTCTCTTTCTTGAGCTCGCTGGGATAGTGATGACGGAAGGTGAGCATATCAGACCAGAAGTGATATCTGCAGAACCTTTTAGTTTAGTGACTAAACAAGGAGGTTAAAACTCAGTAGAAAATAGTGAGTGAGTAAATAGGATAGAAGATTGTAATATTTTCACTAACTTTCAATGTGACCCAATGGTCTTTAAATACAAATTTCAGCTGTAACAAACATTTGGAATATTCTTTAAGTTTGTTATGTATCTTGATGTTTGGCAACAGAGGTAGGATGAGAGTGAGTGATTGGCAACAAGGATAGCACATGGGTTCTTTTAGGGGGACTCATGTTTGGGCTTTAGGACTAGCTTAGAAGTCCAATAGGGCAAGGTGTTGAGTCTGAAAACTTGGACTCAACACCCACAAGCCCAAGGTCATAACCCTGGGTCATAAGCCCAAGGTTATAACACTTGGGACAGAATCCATCACGTGTGGCCGTGCGATGCTGCTTCTCCTTCATCAGAGCAGTCATCGTCGACGGCGAGCTTCACCGGAAGCTTAGTCTTGCATCCCCCCTCAAACGAAGCGGTGAGTCGAGGAGCCCGAGTTTGTCCCGGAGATAAGCGAATCGAGATGGAGGCAGAGCTTTGGTGAGTGAATTGGCCACTTGATCTTGAGTAGGGACATAACGGATCTGGATCGTCCCTCCAAGTACTTGGTCTCAAATGAAATGCACGTCGAGTTCGATGTGCTTGGTGCGGGCATGAAAGACTGGGTTCGAAGCCAAGGCACTGGCTCCCAGATTATCACACCAGAGAACAGACGGAGGTATGAGAGGGATTTGGAGCTCAGTAAACAGTGAACGAATCCAGATCAACTCAGCAGAGAGGTTAACAAGAGCTCGGTACTCAGATTCTGTGGATGAGCGAGAGACAACGCCCTGCTTTTTGGAGGACCAGGATATCAGTGTGTCGCCAAGGAAGATACAGTAAGCGCCCGTGCTGCGTCGATCATCAACAGAGAAGGCCCAGTCAGCATCGGAGTAACCATGTAGTTGGAGGTGAAAGCACGGCTTGATGTGAAGTCCTAGCCAACGAGTCCCAGATAAGTAACGTAATATCCTCTTTAGACAATGCCAGTGAATAGAAGTAGGGGCCTGCTGAAATTGACTCAGTCGATTAACAGCATAGGCGATGTCTGGTCTGGTGTGTGTTAGGTATTGTAATGCTCCTAACACACTTCTATACTGTGTAGGTGACAGGAGTGGAGAACCAGAGGTTGCAGACAGAGCAGTGCCAGGAGCAAGAAGAGTAGGACAGGGTTTGGAGAGAGCAGCACCATGGTTTGCAAGTAAGTTCTCGATGTAATTGTGCTGTGTTAGGTAGATACCTATGTTATCACGATGAACCTCTATTCCAAGGAATAGAGAGAGTGATCCCATGTCCTTAAGTGAGAATTTAGCATTGAGGTTGTGAGTGAACTGTGTGAGGCATGCTGCATCATTGCCTGTGACCAGGATGTCATCTACATTCACTAGAATTAGTAGGATTGTAGTTGTTGTAACCAGATAGAAGAGAGAGCAGTCAGCTCTTGAGTTTTTGAAACCCCAGTCAGTTAGGGTGTCACGTAGCTTAGAGAACCAGGCCCTGGGTGCTTGCTTCAGACCATAGAGAGCCTTGTTTAGTTTGCACACATATGTGGGTTGATTGGCATCTTCAAAACCCTGAGGCTGTTGCATATAGACAGTCTCTTGTAGCTCCCCGTTTAGAAAGGCATTGTTGATGTCCAACTGCCTAACAGACCAATTCTTTGAGACTGCAATGGTGAGTATGAGCCTGACTGTAGATGCCTTAACAACAGGACTAAATGTGTCATAGAAGTCAATACCAGGAGTTTGGTGGAAGCCTTTGGCTACAAGCCTGGCTTTATAACGCTGAACAGACCCATCCATACCATGCTTGACCTTGTAAACCCATTTGCAGCCAACAATAGTGGAGTGAGGTGGTAGAGGAACTAAGGACCATGTGTTGTTAGCTAGTAGAGCACTGAATTCAGCCTTCATGGCAGCCACCCAATTAGGATTACCTGCAGCTTTAGAGAAACTAGAAGGTATAGACATGTCCCTGTCAGTAGTGTTAAGAGTTCCAACATAAGGTAATTTAGGTTTGTGAATACCACTTTTGTGTCTTGTTTGCATGATGTGAGTGTTTAGAGGCTGTGGAGAATGGTTAGGATGATTTGGGATGTTAAATGGCAGGTCAATTATGAGTGATGGAGTGGGGCTAGTGGTAGTGTTGGTGTAGTGAGGAAGAGTAGTAATGTCAAGATCAGATAGTGAATGAGTAGGGTGGTCTAAGCAATGTTTAGAGAGTGAGTTAGTTGTCTGGTGGTCTGTCTGAGAAGTAGGCTGAGAGGTATGAGGCTCAGGAGAGAGGTCAGATGTAGGGCTAGTACAGAGAGACACTCTTTCAGAAAACATAGATGGAGGTAGTGAGGGAAGCCAAAGATGAACAGATTGATAGGGAGACTGACTTCCTGGGGTTTGATGAAGGAACCCTGAGGTGAAAGGAAAGTCAGTTTCATTGAAAACAACATTTCTAGACAGATAGACCCTCCCTGTAGGACTTAGACACTTGTAACCTTTGTGATTATGACTGTAGCCTAGGAAGACACATTTCTGAGAGTGGAATTGAAACTTGTGGGTTCGATAGGGTCTGAGACAAGCGAAGCAGGCACACCCAAAAGTTTTGAGGACTAGATAGTTTGGTTTTTTGTGGAATAGAGTCTCAAAAGGAGAAATGTTGTTAAGAGTAGGAGTTGGTAATCTGTTTATGAGATAAATGCTTGTTTCAAAGGCTTCTAACCAGTATGTATAGGGTAGTTTAGATTGGGCAAAAAGTGTGAGTCCAGTCTCCACAAGATGCCTGTGCTTACGCTCAGCTCTACCATTCTGAGCTGATGTGTAAGGACAGGATCTGCGTAGAAGGATACCATGTTGAGCAGCTAGGGTAGCTAGAGGTCTGAACTCCCCCCCCCAATCACTCTGAATTGTTTTAATCTTTCTGTCAAACTGGTTTTCAACAAATGCTTTAAAAACTTTGAACACTTCAATAACTTGTCCTTTTGTTTTGAGAGGGTAGATCCAGGAGTACCTAGAAAAATCATCAAAGAATAACACATAGAACCTAAAGCCCTGAGTAGATAGAACAGAGGATGGACCCCAAACATCAGTGTGTATAAGGTCTAATACATTGCTAGCATGAGAGGTAGAGATAGGATAAGAAAGAGTGTGAGACTTGCCTAGCTGACAAGCCTCACAAAAAGATTTCTCATTACTTGAACCAGTTTGAAAATTACAGGACTTCAGAATACTAAGCAACACAGACTGTGATGGATGGCCAAGTTTTCTATGCCACCCATCCTTAGACACTTCAGATAGACACACACTAGGAGAACAAAGCAGACTCTTAGAAACACAGACTTGGGTATTGAAACTGACTGGATTGATAGGTAGAGTTTGAGAAAGAGTGTCCATCTTGTACAGGCCATCTTTACATCTCCCTTTGAGCAATACTGTCCCTGTTAACCTGTCCTTCACAAGGCAAAAAGTTTTGTGAAATTCAACAAAGACATCATTACAGTTGGTGAGTTGAGAGATAGACAGTAGATTTTTGTTTATTTTGGGAACATGTAGTATAGATTTCAGTAAAAGAGGTTGTTTATGTAGGGATAGAAGAGAGGTTGAACCTATGTGAGAGATTGGAAGTCTCTCACCACTACCAACTAGGACATGTTTAGTACCTGTGTAGTCAAGTTTCTGAGTGAGCTGGTTGGTACTACCTGTGACATGGTGGCTGGCTCCACTGTCAGCATACCAGACTCCATCAGATGGTGTATCCTGTGCTGCAAGCAAGGCACTGTGATCACCCTCTGACTTAGGGTGTTCTGAAGAGGTAGACCCCATGACAGAAGGGTCATCTCTGTAGTAACACACCACAGCAGAATGACCATATCTGCTGCATATCTGACATGTTGGTTTGTTTTGAGCAAATCTTCCACCCCTGCCTCTGTAAGAGTTGCCTCTTCCTCTGTAGTTGGGATTGAATCTGCCCCTGTAGTTTCTGTTGTAGTTTCTGTTCTGTCCATAGTAGTTTCTTTGATTGACATTGTTAGCTTGTTGCTTTGTGTCACTCCTTTGAGCATAATTGACATTTGATAAGTTGACTGTGGACATTGTATTTTGCAGGTCATTGAGCTGTTCTAGCCTGCTTTCAAAGGTCAAGAGGCTTGTCTGCAGATCAAGCCAGGAGAGGCTGTCCTTGTCAGCCAGACTGACCACAATTGGTGTATAGTCACCATCAAGGCCTGCAAGCACCTGAGTGATCAAGTCATCCATGGAGGTAAGACATCCTGCTAAAATTAGGTTATCAAAAATCATTTTCATCTTATTCAAATAATCAGACATTGTTGTGGATCCTTTTCGGGTCTTTTGAAACTCTGCTTTGAAATAAGTGATTCTGGCTCTTGTCTGAGAGCCAGATAACTTTCCAGCTGCCTCCCAAAGACCTTTAGAGGTCTCTTCTTCCATCAACTGAGCTGCTATTTCAGGGCTCATGGTGGAATACAACCAACCAAGCAGCAATTGGTCCTTGGAGATCCAATCTTCATAGTTTGGGTTCTCTGAAATGTTGCCTTCAGTGTCAGCAGAATGTTTGGGAGGACAGATCTTCTCTCATGAGATGTATCCTCCCAACTTGTTACCTTTAATCATAGGTAACACAACAGTCCTCCAAAGGAGGTAATTACTTCTATCAAGTCTAATGCTATTAGCATTGTTTGTTGAGTGCAGTTGAAGGCTTCTTGGAGCAGTAGCAGTGTTGCTGGAAAGGATGGAGCCCATAGAGTCTGAGGACAGCGACGGGGACTCATCGGAGTTGGCCATTCAGATCAGAATGGCTCTGATACCAAGTAGAAAATAGTGAGTGAGTAAATAGGATAGAAGATTGTAATATTTTCACTAACTTTCAATGTGACCAAATGGTCTTTAAATACAAATTTCAGCTGTAACAAACATTTGGAATATTCTTTAAGTTTGTTATGTATCTTGATGTTTGGCAACAGAGGTAGGATGAGAGTGAGTGATTGGCAACAAGGATAGCACATGAGTCCTTTTAGGGGACTCATGTTTGGGCTTTATGACTAGCTTAGAAGTCCAATAGGGCAAGGTGTTGAGTCTGAAAACTTGGACTCAACACCCACAAGCCCAAGCTCATAACCCTGGGTCATAAGCCCAAGGTTATAACACTTGGGACAGAATCCATCGTCGACGGCGAGCTTCACCGGAAGCTTAGTCTTGACAAACTCAACACAAATAATGTATATAAATATATCAATGAGGTACCTTCTTACTTATATATCACTTACCATTCTCATGTTTAAAAGACCTATGATCTGGAAATTTCGTCCTCCTAAGTCGTATCCACATAAAACAAAATAATGAGCAATTGAAAGTAAAAGAAAAGTAACATATGTGATAAATGATGATTAGTTAGTGACCATCGAATGAATTACAAGAAAAGGACAAATTTTAACTGTTAGATATAAATAAGAGCAGAAGCAGCACCATGAACCGAAGGGAGGAGGTAAATGATGTCATGACTTGACGTCAAAGTACCTTTATGATATAATTATATTTATGCACACAAACAATCGATAGAAAGAATATTGGATTTTTTTTTAAAAAAAGGTCGATACTTTTACTTTTGTTTATTCATCGTTATATAATTAATAATATTTAAAAACTACCGGTAATTAACTTCTTTTTAATTCTATTACCTTTCCCACAGTATAATAAAGTCAACTTCCTCAGATTTACCATCTTCAACAGATCTTTGGCATCCATGAACCCTATTTCGAAATTCACAAGTGTTTCTAAGTTTATCAAACTTCCTAATTCTATCTTTCTTGACATTGAATATTCTATACCTTGTTGGGGCAAGTATAGATGGATCAAGTTTTCCATTTTGCATATGACGTCGGGAATACTAATTTTCCAACCTTCATCTAGGCGTAAATCTAAAGTAAGCAATAATGTTAACTTCTCTAGAGACCATGGCAGTGTTGTCAAACCAGAATTTCTTAGATTTAGATATCTCAAGTGGATTAGTTTCCCTATACCTTTGGGCAACTCTTTCGATTTATATCTAACATTCTCAAGATCTAGAACTCTCAGAAATGGTAAACCCATGAAGCTCTCTATGCCTATTTTAAAATTATAATTTTTAGGAAATAGATAGACGAGAGACCTGAGGTTGAGGTTAAAATTTATGTTAGGCTTTTCTTCTCTTCGGTTTTAGCTTCCAACAACTGTGCAGCAAGTTCTTGTGAACATGTAAAATTCCAAGGCGTTTCTTTTTTTGGGTTTTCAAAGTACTGTACAACAAGTCTCCGTGATAAAACATGGTTCTTCTGTTTTTCTGACGATAACTTATTGACTTGTAGAAACTTTTCTTCTTCTCCTTTGGATATACAAAGGTCCCTCATTCGATCATGCATCCGACAAGTTATCATTTCCAAACTCATAGCATCTGAATTTCCCTTTAAAACCATACTCATCTCTATTAACTTTCGGATCTGAATCATACAATTAACCTCGACTGTATTACCAACAGTACTAGACACCAATCCTTCGGCCATCCAGTAGCAAAACAATTTTTCAAGAGAAATCTCACAATCTTCTGGAAACGCACCCATATAAAGAAAACAAGGTTTGAGTTCGGTTGGCAAATGATCATAACTTAAGCACAACACGTTATCAACTTTCACTGTGTCATCTCCTTCAGGACGTGACTCAATATCCTTATACAATATTTCCCATTCTATTTTGGTTTTTCTTCTAGCGAGCAGCTTCGTAAGTACGGTGATAGCCAAAGGCAAACCTCTACAGTTTTTTACCATTTTATTTCCTAAATCTTCAAGTTCTGCAAATGAACAATAACGGGTAAACCCAAGTAAACAAGTAAAAAATAATAATGATAATAATGATAATAAATTAAATCACTTGTCCAAACTCCAAAAGGGGATGATTTTTTTTATATCTAATAATTCACTGGGAGCCTTATACGACATGATAGCTAAGGAAAAATTGAGGCAGGGACATGAGTTTGATCATGGTCGTATAGAAAAAGACAAAATTATTTTACAATACTTTAAAAAACCAATCCTAGGTGAAGTAATGTTATAAGATTTTTTTTAAACGAATCCGCAATCGCTACGCAGAGTGCAATGAGTGCGCAAACCAAGGCATGAAAGTAAACCATAGAAGTCTATGTGATAGGCTCAGCTGAGAAAACTTATATAGAGAAACTCGAACTCATGACCTTTTGGTCACAAACATTACATACTCAACCAACTTGGCTACCCTTTTGGAAGCTAAATTTTAGGCCTTTACTTTTAGGCACAGTGATTAATGGTTGAAAAGAAATCTTCAATCACGTCTCCCATCGCTATTTTTAAGGTAAGTGCCACCTAAGAAGAAAGAAAATTACAATTAACCTAATTTTTAATTGATGTATTTGATTTAGCTCTAATGGTATGGTTGTATATATTATCAATGAATAAAAAACAAAAATTAAACGACAAAAAAAAAATAGAAAATTTATCTTGTCAATTTATTTTCGAAATTTACCAGATGAGTTATTGAAACTTAACTTCACCTCATCTAACATCTATATTAACATATTAAGGTGTAGAATTTTTAATATTATAATTAAAAATCAAATTAAAATCGACAGTTTCGTTTAAACTACTTTTAGCTTGCATTTTTAGATAAGATCAGAAAGATTGGACATCGGACCATTAAAACACGGAT
Source organism: Limnanthes douglasii subsp. nivea (assembly GCA_036936605.1). Classification (NCBI taxonomy): domain Eukaryota; kingdom Viridiplantae; phylum Streptophyta; class Magnoliopsida; order Brassicales; family Limnanthaceae; genus Limnanthes; species Limnanthes douglasii. Next base: position 330,577,787 of record JAUPFV010000003.1, on the reverse strand, counting down.
TTTAGATACATTTTTTTATATAATTTGCGATTCAATTTTAAAAATTAAAATTATAAAAAACTACAATAGTGAAGATAATTGATAAAACCCAAAAATCTACTTAGCTTTTTATAATATTAATTAAAAATAAATTACTTATGTATTTATTAATAATTATAAAACTATTTTTAATTCTTACAAGCCCTACTGATTTATAATAACCATCCAACATCAACTTTATTTACTAATAAACATTCAAAATAAAATCTGATCAAGTAAATAACGAGATTGTATTTTTTTAAATATCCATTAATCATAATAAAATTTTAAATATCTCAAATATCCATTAATCATTTTTATTTTTATTTTTTATGTTTTTTTTAAATATTATATTTTTTAAACTATCTCTATTTTTTTTTTAAATACCATCGGTTTTGTTATTTAAAACAAATATAATTATATTCATAAAAAATATATTATACATTTTTAAAATTTTGTAATTAAAAAACTAAGATCGATAAAATCAATAAATTTGATTTATTTAATTGGTTTATAATAATAATTAAGAAATATATATATATATATATATATATATATATAATTATTAATAGCTATAAAAGTAACTATTGATATTGTCAATGATTATATAGTAAATGTATAATGGTTACTAATAATTATTATTAGTATACAATAAAAAAAAATTGTCGGTGATAGTTTTATTATAGTTATTGACTTTATATAATTATGGTTGGTAATGGGTCGGGATGAATGCGGTGTAGTTAAATCCGTAATTTACATTTTCTATGTTTTTCCAAACCTATATTCTAACCGTACTTGTCGTATAACAATATTTTTTTCTTATATCTGAACTTGTTGGATTTGAATACTAATATGCGGATACTCATTCAAACGGTGGGAGAATGTCATCGATACTTAGATAGAGGACTGCCTCGTCTTCTTAGGATTGATTTAGGGAAGTGGTACAAATAAAAATAGTTAACTTTATCTTTTTCCTCTCAAGAACCCTTGTTTTTTAATTAATTTAATAATGATATATTGAATTTCAATTTCATATTCACTGTATTAGCCTTGCAGGCAAAAAAAAATGTGTTTAAAAAATATAATTAAAAAATTAAATATAATGTTTAAATATAAAATACGATTTTTTTAAATATATTGTATCTAGTGATAAGTAAAAGACGAAGAACCAGAAGCCTCCATCGAACCCTAGAGCCACGGCCAGCCTCCCGCTTGACTCACGGCTCGAATAAATTCTACTCTCATATACTATCTAAGTATTAATTTTTTTTAAATATACGATTTTTAATGATAATTAGCTAATATTTTATACTTTTTTATGTTATTAATAATTAATATATGGTTTTGGTATATGTTAGTATACTAATAGTATAGAATCAGTTTTGTAGAAAAAAAAAAAGATATATTTGAAAAACAAATTGCAAAATCAAATATAATGTTTAAATGTATCATAATATTTTTAAAAATATATGGTATATATTAACAAATAATATATGATTTTGGTAATACAGAATACATATATTCATATTAATAAATTTCTTTTAAAGTTTGATAAATAATATTAAATAGATTATTATTGTATACCATATTAATTTAGCGGATACTCGATGATTATTATTTAGTAGATCGGTTTTGGATTGGGTTCCCGTGGAAATTTATTAAATCCATAATCCATCCAAAACCCAGCACTTACTAAATTTTGAAACTCATGATTCGTGTTCGCTTCGGAAAAAATTATTATCTCTAAATATAATAATTAAAAATAATTATTAATTTTATAATTATTATCACGATAAAAGTTATTAATTCTAGTTTTAAAATTTATTTATATAATTTTTATTTTTAACTAAACGGGATGCAAATGAAAATTGAAATTAAAATCTTGCGGTATGAAAATTGGAACTAATCAGGACCGAACCGGTCCACAACCTAGAACGGAATTCTTATTGATTTAGTTCAGCTAGATCAGCTAATTTTATCCGTCAAAAACCGAACCGAATGTCCTCTCTTTTCTTTTAGCACATTCTTAATATTGTCTATGGACATTATTGTTTTTCCAAATCAATTTTTTCTATAATCCAAACCCAAAAATACAACTTCCACTATAAAAATGAATGGAAAGAAACGAATTGCATACCTGGATTCTTTTCTCCCGGAAACATTATTTTTTGGAATAATTCCCAACTATGTTCGTCTTGTAAGCAGCCAAGCTCTTTAATAACACTACGTTCTTGTAGATCTACATGCATGGCTAAAGCGACCTCTTCGTCACGGGTAGTGAGTAGTATCTTGCTGCCCGATTCGTACGGAAATGCACTTTTTAGACTGTTCCAGTCTTCAACGTTCCGGATATCGTCAACAACCACCAAACATTTGTTATTTGTCATAAAGGTACTAAGTTGGGAACAACTTCTTATACGTTAGTGTTGGAAATTAATATAGCTTTATATTAAATTATGTATTTAAGTGATTGGTATTATAGGATTCGACTAACATCATGTATTTAAGTGATTGGTTTTATAGGATTAGATTAACTTAGGTTTGCGATATTTGGTTTGTGGGACAAATTTCAATGAGAGTCTTCAAACGAGTTACAAATTTCAATCCCAAAACAAAAAATCCAGTCACGTTGGTATGAATAAAGATGGCTAATGTTCTGGAATACTTTTACATTGAAGACATTGTTTTTAGTATTTCTTCATTTGTTGGTCAGCCCTTCAAAATTCGGGATCCAAAAAAAACGTGTAATGTATAACGCATATTATGTTTGGGAGGAAATGGAATTAACAAAAAAATATACAATAAAATATTTGGGTTGGTTTCAGCAACAATAATGGCTGTTGGACTGACCTAAGCTACACGGATCTGGCTAGCTTTTGTCATTCTTGTCAACATATGGGGCATTCTTTAGATAAATGCAGAAAAGTTCATATTAAAAATCAGAGCAAGGAGAATGAAATGAGGGTTGAATATACCAACAACAAAGACAATGTTACTTCTCAATCAATTAAACCAAAACTGAACTCCTTAGTGGTAAAACCTAATGAAAACAAGATTGATACTGATAGTGATAGTTTAAACTAATACAACGATAATCCTAATCAAAATAATTACCCTTTAAAAGAAAATCACAAAGCAAGATCTCAATTCCCACACAATGAATATCCCAACGAAAACATAAAAATTATCTTTAAAGATGGCACCAATACTCCTGATGAAGTAAAGATTATTAAGGTTATTCAAACCCTTGAGTATGGTTTCACTTGATCCTCTTCTCTTAAGTATGAAAACTTGACATCTGAAACACATACTCCTTGTCAGCAAAATACTGGAAGTCTCTCTACTACTCACGTGCTAAAAAAAAGGTTGATCAAGATTTTCATAGCCTCCCTAATAAGAAGCTTAAGAAAGCAAAGAGTAAAAAAAGAAAAGGTAATCTGGTATTCAAGTCTCTCTTTAAGCTTCTTTGTTGGAATATCGGGGGTATCGATAATAAAAGCTTTATCAAAAGGCTTAAATCTATTATTCTCAAAGAAAGATCGAATTTCTTGTTATTTTAAGAGCCTCTTATAAAGAGTGACTTATTGGATCATATTGCTTTCAAATGAGGTTTCAAAAAATATTTTTCTTAGGGTGGCGACCAAACTCCTACATCCCACATCGGTGAAACATGGGAATGATCAGTGGTATATAAGTAAGAACATATCTCAACTAGTATGAGGCCTTTTGGTAGTGGACCAAAACCAAAGTCGTGTGGGCCTTCGGGCGCCAAAGCGGATAATATCATACTAGTGTTGAGATCATGTTGCTCCGTACTTATATACGGAAGCAGAATACACGGTACCCATATTCCCAACAAATGGTATCAGAGCTAGACCCAAACGGAACGCGATGGTGGTAATATTCTCGGAGGTCGAACATGATGAACAAGTAGCCATGCTCAAGGTGATCTGCTCTACAGATCCTAGTTCGGAGTGTCTGTAGCTCATCAAGTAGTGTGGCTTGATTGGAGTGGCGCTAAGGAACAGGACATAGTGGTCTACTAGGAGGTGAGCAGTAACATCCGTAGTGTGTCTCTATGGTCAGGTAGTCTTCAAACCTGATTAGAGTGGGTGGATGAAAGTCAATTGAGAGGAGGCTAAGGTAGTACTTTGTTCGAGAGGAGGATTTGTTAAGGCGGCGACCAAAGTCTCACATCCCACATCGGTTAAACATGGGAAGGATCAGTGGTATATAAGTAAGAGGCCTTTTGGTAGTGGACCAAAACCAAAGCCGTGTCGGCATTCGTGCACCAAAGCGGATAATATCATACTAGTATTGAGATTGTGTTGTTATTACTTATATACGGAAGCGGAATATGTAATACCCATATTCCCAACAATTTTGCTAATGTGTCTAACAAAATATGGCTTTTTGGCATAATTAATTTGAAGTCAATATTTTAAATGATCATACTTAACTTATTCATGTTGGTATTAAACACTTTTCTTTTGATAAAATGTTCTTGATTACTTGTGTTTATGCTAAATGTCAACAAATAAATAGGTTGGATCTTTGAAATATGGTTAGATCTATTTCATCTTCCACTAAACAATGGCTGCTAATCGACGACTTTAATGTTGTTACTTCTGTCAATGAATAATTATCTTGTTCCTTTTATAATTATAAAAGAAATAAAGAGTTTAATGATGTTATTAGTGATTTCTTCGTAGAAGATGCAGGTTTTGCTCGATAAAGGTTTATTTGGACAAATAAAACTAAGTGGAAGCGTTTAGATTGCATGTTATTCAACAATGCTTGGTCTAACTACTTTAGTAACACTAAAGTCCTTCATATGTGCAGACCGTGATCTAAACATTCCCCTCTGTGTATTTATATTTATAATGAAAGGAAATATTTTAATCATGGTTTTAAGTTCATAAACATTTGGTCTCTTAACTAGGATTTCTTAAGTATTATGAAAGATAGCTGGAATGAGACTATAAAACCCTCTCTATGTTTTCTAGAATAAGCTTAAGAGACTCAAAGTTACTCTTAAACTTGGAATAGACAATGCTTTTGTAATATATTTATAAGATGGTGGAAGCTGAAGACTTTGTAAAGAAATTTGAATGTAATCTCCAAGAAACCAATGATATGGAGAACAAAATAACCATTCTAAAACTAATGCTATATACGTCCATGCTTTAACCTTGTAAGATGTCTTACTAACATAAAAAATGTTACTCTAATTGGGTTAAAGATGGTGACATGAACTCTAAATTATACCACAATAACGTTAAAAAAAGAAGGGGAATGAACTGCATTCTTAGTATTAAGGATGTGAGTGATTAGATTGTTGATAGCCAGCTATTGGATTTTGTAATAAAAACTACTTCAAACATATTATCACCAAATATCTTTACCCTAACATCGATGATGAAACTACTTGTACGAATGACAACATATTCAGTATTATTCCTACTTTAATCCCAGATCAGGATAATACCTCTCTTCTAGCAGCTCTTACTGAAGATGAAACCTTCACCATCATCAAGAGTCTCAACACCGCAAGTGCAGGTGGGTTAGATGGTCTCAACAATTTCTTCTATGTAACTTGTTGGAAAATAATCAATAAGGACTTTTGCAATGCCATGGTCTCCAATCTTCAAGGTGAAAGCATTCCCCATGGGATATTTTCTACTGGTATATGTCTTATTCTCAAGTCAAGCAACCCGACTACCTGGAAAGATTACAAGATTATCAGTTTATGCACTCAGATGACAAAGTCATGTCAAAATCATTAACAACAAGATGGTAAAACTTCTTCGTAAAATAATAACTGATGTACAGGGTGCGTATGTTGCTGACACGTATATTCAGGATATCATTCTCATTGATAAAGAGCTTATATATGACTTTAATAAGAAAACTAAACATGGGAACATCCTAATTAAAGTGGATATGTCCAAAGCCTTTTACAGGATGTCCTACACCTTCACCTCTAAGGTTTTCATGTTTTTGGTTTCAGTTCTAAGTTTATCAGTAGTATTGATAAGATAATAAGAAATTTTTATGTTTCCATTCTCATTAATGGTCAATCTAAATGGTATTTTAAAATTAAAAATGGTATTAGACAATGGGACCCGTTGTCCCATAGTCTCTTTATTATTTATGAAGAGGTGTTAATTTGTGGTCTCTTCAATCTACGTGATAAAAATAAAACCATGAAGTACTCTTCTAGAAGTAATATTCTTATTCCTTGTCTTGGTTTCCTTAATGACATCCTAATCATTTCTAATGGTTTGAATACTTCTATCAATAAACTTTGTACCTCCATCAAACTAATATTTCTACTATTGTTAATCATTCTAGTTTCAATAGTAGTAGCCTTCCTATATCTTATTTAGAAATTACCGTTAATAATAAAAATATAAAATGTAACCATGAACCCCTTTCTTAATAAGATTAGAAACAAGATTAAACAATGGGAAGATAAGAACTTATCTTTTGCTGGTAGACTTACTCTTATTAATTATATCTTTTTAGCCATTCCTATGTATTGGTTGTATTTTCGTACTCTCCTAAATGAATTTTGAATAACATTGATATAATTTTTAATAAATTTTTGTGGTGTTCTAATCAGGACAAGAAAAATGTCAACTGGGCTTGTTGGTCTAAGATTTGTAAGCCTTATAATGAGGGTGGATTAAATGTTAGGAATTGAATTGATATTCATGATACCTTATCCAACAAACTTTGGCTTAGGTTTAGAGAGAAAAAGTCCTTATGGGCTAATAATATGCACAATATCTATTGTAAATAGTATCATCCCCTGCAGATAAATTACTCCACTAAAGGTTCTCCAACTTGGATAAGGATTGGGAAGATTAAAACGGTTGCTGTAGCTAACATAAAGTGGATTTTTGGCAAAGGGTTATGGAATTTTAATTGGACAATTGGTACAGGAAGTCTCCTCTTATTATTCTTGATTCTAATTATGAAAATTATTGGCATAGGCAAATGAAAGTGAAATTTTTTTAGGAGAACAATGTCATGAGCATTAATAGGCTTACTAGCTCATTTTCTAACTAGAAATTTAGCAAATTCTCAAGTTATCTATCAATGACTAGAAGGAAGATTCTTTGTTTCGGCTTCTATCTAAAGATGGTAGATTTAATACTAAAGATATTTGGAACTTCTTGAGAGTTAAGCATAATCAAATTAGCCTATTTACCAAGCTCTGGAACAAAATTACTCTCATAAAGTGTTCCCTTTTTCACTAGAGAATCCTACAAAACTAGATCTTTGTGGATTCTATGATTCAAAAAAAGGTACACAACCATGGGTTCTAAATGCCAATTCTACAACAATTGTGAAAATCCTAATCACTTATTTGCGGCATGTAAATACTCTTGGTCTGTATGGAACTACTTTGCTATCATTTCCAGGATCAATATTGGAAGACATATGACAATTGTCCACTTAACTAGAACCTAGTTTTTGGTCTTCTAAGAATCAAAACCATATTTGTAATATTCTTCCACCATTTATATGTTGCATGGGAGAAATAAAGTTAAGTTCAATGATAGTCCAATATCTTCTAATTATACCATTACCTATATAAAGCATTTCTTATCTAATCTGAATCTTTCTAATCAATTTAAGGCTTAACACTGGGCCAAAGATGAGAATGAATCTATTTATCTAGGATGTTATAATCATCTAAAAGATAAGAAGAAGAATACCTTCCATAAATGGTCTCCTTCATTGTTTGACACATACAAGTTGAACCCAGACGAATCCTGTCTTGCAAACAGAGAATCCAGTGGAGGTGCCATTATCATAGATTGCTAATGTGATATAGTGATGGTTATGGAAACCTTTATGGAAAGCTTACTCCCATTATGTCTGAGGCTAGAGCTCTTCTGGACGGGCTTCAAATCTATAAGAGAAAAAACATTTCAAATGTAGATATTGAATTGAATTTCTTTAATTTTGTCAACTTCCTTTCAACTAGTCACTATCTTTGGCCTTAGAACATATCATATCATGTTGCATGCGTATTATTGATAGTTCTATGAACATAAAACACATATTCAGAATCAAAATTAAAGCAGACGATTGACTTGCTAAATTGACTTTAAAGTGGAAAATAAAGATTGAATTTAATAATGTCCAAACCCCTGCCCAGCTGAGTGCAATCACTCTTCTTAAATGGATGTGGATTGGTTATATCAGTACTGAATCTTAGACATATTTCAGTCTCTCACTCCTCTTATCTATCTGTAATTATGGTTATCTGCCCCTTAGTAAATAAATGGTTCTAACCTGCGTGAAGATCATTCTTTCCCTTTTTCAGTCTTAATTTGACACGTTGTTCAGTTATTTGAAGTTCACAGACCAGTAGAAGCTTCATGTCTATTTTTCTTCTCCAAAATCCTATGCATCCTAGTCCATTCTAGCTATACCATCTCATATTCCTCTAGTCTGTGTTCCAAGTAAATTATCTTCATGTGATTCTTTTTGGATTCTTCTCAAATATCATGTTCTCTAATTTCTCACTAACCTTAAGGTTGAAAGCTATAGCTTAACAGTAGCCTTCATCTTCTTCTTTTGCAGGTTTTAGTACACATTATTGTTGGGATTTCATATGTCTCTCTAAATTTGGCATGCAGAAAATTGACTTCTTCTTAGTTCGAAAGACTTTTTTAATTAGCTCGATGGTCAGCTAGTTTAGCAATGTATTGGCCCCTTTGGTGCTTAATGAAATTTATCTTCCCCTAAATAGATGATTTTCTTTCTTTTCAAGCAGTTGATTCGTACTTTAACAGATCTTGTTTTAGAAAGAAGTTGATAATTTGTCATCTCCGAGTAGCTGAATTTGAAGTTTGCCTGAAGAATTTCCTGATTTAATCTCTTTAATCCTTTTATAAATCAAATGTAGTATTGTGATTAGACTCTTATTTAGTTGAAATCTCCTTAAGTCTTCAGTTTCTTCTTTAATGGCTGACATTTTCCCCATTTTCATTTGAAGCTCTCATCACAGCCAAATCATTTAGCGTTTCATTTCAAGGAAGGAAAAGTTATAAAGGAAAAGTTTAAAAAAAAGATGGATGATGATTCAAAATAAATTTTGTTCTTAGAAAATTATCTGGTGCTTCTTTAAATGTGTTGGATCTTATTTTCCGCCAAATTATTTTTCATCATTAATTAAATCTAGTCTTTTTTCTTTTAAAAAAGAATTTGATTAATAAATAATTATTTACCTAAATAACTGAAAATAATAAATATATTAATATTGATTATAATTTTGTTGATATCACGTCAAATTTTAGATTTAAAATAAAAATAAAAATCAATATTGACATTAAGAACAAAACAAATTATTTAGGAACTAAATTGAATATATAGTCACCTTATGCTTTTTTTCACAAAAAAAATCTAAAAGTTATAAATACAATTATGATAAAAGTGTAAACCTAATTGTATTTTTACCCCTTGTATTTCTACACGAGTATGATTCGTTGGAAAACCAAACCTTTATATTTTTATATCTTTTTTCCTTCTTATTTCAGATTACTAAGATCAGTTATTTAGATTGAAGATTAAAAAGTACAGAGCAAGATAAAAAAAACAAGCATTGACCATCAAAATGAAGATCAGTTCTACGACATAACCCTACTAAAATGTCTATTTTACTAAGTAAGTTTATTCCACAATTTTTGTAGTCTAATCGATAAATATAAATTTTTTTTGATTTATTATGATATAAACTAATTGCGCGATTCAATTTAGACTATCAGTTGATATCAATTTATCAATTTAGACTATAATGATGGTAGGTATAATCAATTTATTACCATTTTTAATATAAAAAATTAGTATAAAATGCACATCATTAAAAATTGCTTGTTATTTGAATTGGTTAGTGTTTGGATTAGAGATTTTAAAGCATGTATTAATTGATTTGTTTAGAGAAAATAAGATTATTATTTGATATTTTGTTCTTTTAGTTTCTAGTTTCGGCTACAAACCAAAATTAGGGGTCTCCACTAAACTTATGGTTTATTTATAGTTGAGAAAAATGATATTGCACAGAAAATAAATTCTAAATTGAGTTAAAAATCAAGATAGTGCAAGTTCGTCGCGACAACCCCTGATGTTGTCATGATGAAGTGTTTTCGAGTAGGTGTCACCAGGACAACCTTTGTTCTTGCCGAGGTGAACAGACTCATTCGCGACAACCCTCATGTTTTCATGATGAAGTGTTTTCGAGCGGGTGTCACCGCGACAACCTTTATTCTTGCCCCGTGAACAAACATATTTGCTACGACAATGGTCTTTCCTGCCACGGTTAAAACATATTATTCCACCAAAAAATATATCGTTGTAACAACCAATCTATGAGGGTGCTTTCTAAGGTTTTCCTGAGGATCAGTGACTACGTAATATGTTTATATATACTGTTTTTTGTATAATTTTAATTACATGTGTTTGAATCATAAATGTGGTTACATGATTAGGGTTTTTCTAACTATAGTAGGTGAATCATGAAACTAATATATATGTCCAAATGAAGGTTGTTGATGAATTGAGTACTATATGGTCTTAATAAATAATGAATTAATATTATTGTAAGCATTACCGATCCAAAAGAATGTCAATGTTTGGAATATTTAATCATGAACGAACAAGGTTTTAACTATAATAGAGAAATTAATCCAAATGCTAATTTTACCCGAATTAGTTCAATTAAAATAGATCAAAAGTGATTTTCTCAAACTCATAAAATACATCCTAACAAGGCTTAAATCGCTGTCTAGTCCTTCGACTATCACGTTTTCTGCTATTTAATCCCTCGACTAAAAAATCACGGGTGAAATTCCCGTGACTATTAAAAATCTATTAATTTAATCATCGCGCGTGGTTCTCCCTCTGGTGCTGCCACGTATCACCATAGTTAAATGGTTCTTGTCTCACAAATAGTCTCTCGACTTTTAATTCCATTTTTATCCTTTAAATTTAATATTTTTTAATATTTATTTTTATATATTTTTTATTTTTTTTATGAAAATAGAGTATTATAAAATTTGCGATATTCTATTTCAGAAAAAATAAAAAGATTCCGTTTATATTGGTTTGTCTACCAAATGGGAAATCATTAATTGGTTTTAGACTTAAAAAGTAAACCCGAAAAACAAGCTCTAAGTCCATTGAGCAAAGCAGAGCCACCTGTACCTAGAAAATTGGGAAAGCATCAACCCCAACAATAACAAAGCGAAAACAGAGTGCAATTAGAGCCTCCAATCGAACAGAAAACTGAAGAGAGTGTAGATATAGTAGAGCATCATCATATTTCAGGTGATAGATTTATGGTCAGTCGTGGTGTGATTATTGTTGGTTTAGTCACCATTTTCTTTGTGGCGATTTTTTGTTACATTCGAGTTACAATAAGACATAGGCTGGAGGATCAGGAGACAGTGGTTTGATATAATCAGTGTAGCTAGAGCTTACGTTTTCATATTTGTTTACATTCAACCGATTACATATGGTACGGTGTTATTGTAAATTGTAAATATACAGTTTATGTTATTGTTTTGGTCTCATACTTCATTTTGTTGGGTTCGTGTGTACTACTAAATTCAAATAAAATTTTGGTATGAGAAATACAGATTTTTGGATACATATACATAAAAGTGATTTTGATAAATATTCTGGTTTGAGAAATATACATTTTTGGATACATATGCCTAGAAATTAATTATTTTCCTTTTATAAATTTATGTTTTTTTACTATTATTATATTCTATAAATAAGTTGGGGATTTCAAGATTTATGTAATAATATGTAATTATGACGTCAAACTATATTTCGACACCTTAATGACAATATATATATATATATATAATACTAAATATTAAATATTAAAAAATATTAAATTTAAAGGGTAAAAATGGAATTAAAAGTCGAGGGACTATTTGTGAGAGAAGAACCATTTAACTATGATGACACATGGTGAAATTATAGGAAAGACCACGCACGGAGATTAAATTTATAGATTTTTAATAGTCAAGGGACCCTCACCCGTGATTTTTTAGTCGATGGACTAAATGGCAGAAAACGTGATAGTCGAAGGACTAGACAACGATTTAATACCATTTGATATGATTAGCCAATTTTATTTTATTAACGATTTATATAATATTTTATATGTAATATGTCATGTTTTAGACACCGTTTACAAAAATAATATGTTAAATGAGTGTAAATCTTATACGTTATGTGTTTATATATTATGTAGTAAGTGTTGGTTGATACAACATAATGGATAACAAACTTCTCATGTTGGATGGGTCAGATTTTTACCAATAAAAATATAAAATAAAATTGTATCTCAAGTGTCACGATTATGGCCGAGGAATAATGGTTTCAAAACTCATGCCTCTTACGAAATCTAGTACTCCAAATGAGACAAAATAATTAGAGGTATTAAATAATTATAATAGGTTGTGTTTGGCCTTAATGCGATTTGTATACCTACATAATTTCGTGGTGTTGTCCCAACAAAGATCACCATTGCTAGTGAATTTCTCACAATGGTTAAGAAAAGCTTTATTAAGAATGAAAATAAAGAGATATAATGAATAATTTTTTTAACATTAATTATAAGGGCAAAAGGACCCTAAGGGAATATATCCATGAGGTTCCAATGATTAACTATAACTTAATGGCTATTATGATCGCCCCTCCTTAAAGAATATACGATCACTTGTTTTCAAGTTTGTTTTTATTAATTATAAGAATTTCAATCTACTTAAAATTACATGTGTGAGAAATTGACAATAAATAAATTATGTGTGATGTTGTATAAGAAGATGAGACACTAATAAATGAATCTACTAGGTGCATAATGTGAGCTCCAATAAAGGGATAGGTAAAAAACTACGTTTGATGAAAAAATATATGATTTATAGGCAAAGAAAAAAAAGAGCCGATTGATGGTCAATGTTTCTTACGTAAATGAAAAAATGACGTATAAAAGATGTATGTGAAAAGTACAAGGCCTGTATAAAAGCAAAATGAAATCTCACTACCTTGGTATGTGCAGATGTTTATCGTGTTTTAGCTGTAAAAAATTCTTGGTGGGTTAATACGGTTGTAATCACTCATGTTTGTATTTTTTGGAGGGTATATTAAGGAGACGAAGCCTTGATGACAGTGAAAGATCCATCTATACACCCGAGGGAAGTTCATCCTTAGTTCTTTCAATTTTTCAATGTTTTCTTTTGAAATTATTCAATGGCATTTGTTATTACTTTAAATGTTATATTTGTACCTTCATTAAAAAGAAATTTGATCATTTTTTTGTATTATTAAATTTGGGTTATTCATATATATATTTATAATCAACCAATTCACTCTTTCATAATATAATAATGTAGTTGGTATTAGATGTTTGCAAATGAATTATATGTTTTAGTTTTTAGATATAATCAAGCATCAAAACGAAGGAATGAGGAAACAAATAACACATAACAAGATTAATAAAACCGAATATCTAAATTTTTTTTGCCACTAATACTTAGGTAATATTCTTAAAAATAAGGATGTATAAGCTTGTTACTGAAGGTTCATTAAGCCCCAGCCTCTGAAACTTATATTTAATGTATTAAATAGAAACATATCAAAATAAAAAGTTAAGTGGGGAGATAGAGAGAAAGAAGTTTTTATATTTTAGTACATACTGAGTTCTGTGGATCTTTCACAGAAGTATCATAGAGCGGGCAATGATACTTCATATAATTTATAGATGACTTCTCTTGATACATGTACCTCTACATCAATCATGAGAATTCAGAACCCCTATAAAATTTTATAGTTTTTAAGAACGTAGACCATGAGTGCGTCAGATTTGGTCGTACTGGTGAATGTTATGATATATATGACAGTTTAAGTGAACAATATATATAACTTTGGAATATCGAGCTCACCAAGTATGAATGAAGTATCTAAGAAGCAAAATCGTATGCTTAAGGATATTCTGAGAACATATTAGTTATTTGGCTATACCACTATCACTCTTAGGATAACCAAGGAGTGAGTCTAGGATGACTCACAAAGGTAACCATAAAGATCTCATATAAAATATGGACTATGCACATACCTAGTTTAAAATATCTACATACATGGGGGTGTGCATCTAAAGAAAAGGCGTATAAGAAGATTGAAAATAAATTGGACCCAAAGACGATTATGTGTTATTTCATTGGTTATTATGAGTATTCAAAGAAATTAAATTTTATGATCCATCCAATAAAATATTTTTTTAAACTAAAACAATGAAGTTCCTCGAGGACATTAAAATAATATTTAAATTTTAACCAGGTTACAGATATATGCTCCACTTAAAACATGAAGGTACTCAAGATAACATTAATCTTCCAAAAGTATAACATGGTGTTATTATTTATAAAAGACAAACTCCACCTCTTCAAAAAGTGAAAAATTAAAATGTAATGTTGTTAAGAAGGTACAAAAAAAAGATATATCTTTGGATAATATAGTATATTTTTAGAGCATGAATAGTTGATAAGGGAAAAATAATTAACATGATATTTTGATACTTTGCAAATCAGATCTCGATGAGGCAATATTCTGTATAGAATATCCGGATAAAAATACAATTTATTTGGAATTTAATTAGGTGTTTATTATTGTACATGTATTATTTATATTATGTAACGAATATAAAACAATAAATAGATAGAAACGTGTATGTAATAAATACAAATAAAAAGGAGGAGACTAATTAGATAGAAACGTTTATGTAATAAATACAAATAAATAGGAGGAGACTAATGTCATGTAAAATATATCAGATTCTATATGATAGTACAATTACACATTTTCTTTTTTCTCTCTATATATCTTTCTATTTTTATATGAGAATGATTTAGGTAATTTGTTAGGAACTTTATCTCTAACAAATCCTTTTACACTTTTGGCTATCTTTAAATTCATATCTCTCCATTATTTATGTATTTTCATTTATTGATTAATATTTACTCATTTATTATAGTAATCGTGCTTTTAATATTAGTTACGTTCTTATTAAATACAACGGCACGTTCATGAATAACGTACGTATCGTTACACATGTCACTTCATGGTGACAACAAACTTGGTCTTCAAATTTAAATGCTCGATTTTTCCTTCTGTCAGGTAGAATGCTATCCGGTCAGCTTCAAATTTAAATGCTCAATTTGCATCTCAATCAGGTAAAATGTTATCTCCACGGGCCTTGAGTTTAGTTACTTGATTAAAGCTTCCTTCAGGTAACCTGATAATATCATTTTATAGATTTATGTTCACCTCTGGTAATTCTTTTTTTTCATCTCCTCAATGTCTCGTTGATGTTTATCTCTGAAAATGGTTGTTTCATCTTATTATTGATCATCGTATAATTGTACCACCTCGTATTATCTACAAACTAATTTTCATCTTATTTACCTATATTGCATATTACCTCGTCATTATTAGGATTATACCTTTCTTGTAGGCTATAGCCTTATCATGACTCCCTCATAGTCCTTTAAACAATTACTTTTGATTTTTTTAGTAATTACTTAAAGAACTATCGAAGTAATTTGGACGAGGTAAACAACAAATCTCAATTGGTGTCGTATAAGCATATGTGATAATAATTTATATTATTAAATGGACCATTCACTTAAATTGTGCTGCGAGTATATCATATTGTTGCCGACACGTGGAGGCGATACTGTTACTAATAGGTTTTTTTTCTTTTATATGTTTTGCACACGTGTGCATCTATCAATATAAAGTATTTTCATTTCGTTATTAGTTTAGTAATATAATGTGAATTATGTGTGTCTTTTATGGAAACTTCTTTATTTAGATGTTTTTTTTATAAGAATATATTATGTGATTCAAATATTTCTCTGCAAATTTATCTTAAGGCTTTGAACTCATTGTCATCCGATCAACAGGACTACCTCTTTGATGTTTATAAAAAAGTAAGTAAAATATCAAATCTTCTTACTGATACTTGTAGAATTAGTTACTGGTTTGAATAGTTGTTTGATTGAAATGATGGAGTCGTTAATTGAACTAATGGCTCCTAAAGGGAATTATGCAAGAAGTTAAAATTCGACATCACTACCCTTTCGACGGTAGACGTGGTGAAGGGGAGAGAATTCTTAGACCAGTTATTTCGTCAATTGGATAGTATTTACAGTCATGTATTAGAGGAAAATCATCAACTTTTTAGGCTCAAATATGGCATCCCTGATTCGGTTGTAACCCACGTGCTAGAAGCGGGAGAGTTGCTTCACTAGGATAGGCAATACAAGACTTGTTTTTATACAAACCTCATCGATTGAGGGTTGTGGGTACCCCTTCACCATTTTATTCAAGGTTTCTTTAGCTACATTCACATTTTTCCTGCCCAATTGACAGTGAATAGCTGGTGCATGATGTTTAGCGTGATGTTGAGTTTCAAGGGTGTTAAATATACCTATTAGTTTAGTAGACGTTTTGGCCAATATTGAGGTATATAAAAACTCTAGGACCCCGTTTTATTATATATCTACCCGAAGTGAAAATAAGGTGATGACTTTACCTCATCTTATTATAATTGGAAGAGTTATTTTGTTTTTGTATCGCGTATTCATTTGGGGCTTGTTGTTATACGTTTACCCCATACTACCCGAAGTATGGGAAACTCGAGCATAAATATATGGTTATATATGATTTATAAAATTTTCATTTGGGGCTTGTTGTTATACGTTTACTCATAATAATCATTTATAAATTTTTGGATGTCGATGTAGATTCACGCCTTTACAAATAAAAGTGGAAGACGGATATTTTCAACTTCATTTCTAGAATTTCACTCTTTTTTTACCCAAACAAATTTTATGTTGGCAAACTTGTGCCTTATACAAGATTTGAAAATGGGTGACGATGAGGAGCTCAGATTGACTCTGATCGGGGAGGTAGCTAGCTCATAAGATATTGAGATCTTACGAACGCAAATGATGTACAATCATGACAAATTGGGGATCATCTTGGATATACTCCAGAAGAGAGAGGGTAACAAAAACGATGAGGGAATCTCGAATAATAAGGTAAAAAGGAAGAGAGTTGGTTGTGATGAAAATATAAAGAATAATTGGAGAAAAGAGATCCCAAACAAAAAAAAGAAAAATAATTTGTGTGAAGCTGAACTGGTTGGAAACAATGACTGATCTGGAAATTCTAAATTTAGTCGAGACGAGCAGAAAAATAAGAACACTAATGTGGTTAAGCCTTTGCTTCCCACAAAGGATCAAGTGGCTCATAACGGTGGGCCTTGATATCTAAATTCATGGATAGATCACAAACTGATGAAAAAGAGTGTCCATGTGTCTCATAGGATGAGTTTGGTTTACGAGGCCACCGCGGTAAATAAAATTTCTCCCTGGAAAAGTGAAACTATTGCTTCATCACCAAATGGAGAACAAAGCCATCCATATTCTAAAAATAAAGAGGATGAATTTTATCATTCAGTCAATATTATTGTTTTTGTATACGAGTGATGATATATCGATGAATGCGGTTGCGGTCGACTCTGAAGTAGTAGCGTTAGAGATTGAAGAATGAGGTAACCGCATTAGAGATTTGAATAGAGCTAGTCTTGAAAAAGGAAGGAAACATAATAATCTATCTAAATTGTAATACCCGTACAACATCCAAAGGTTCGAAAAGAAAATATATAGATTTCATGGATCTATAAAACATAATAGGTGCAATGGGTTTGGTGAAGGATGTGATGAGGGGGAGAGAAGTGCTCAAAGCGATTCCCTCCATGATTCAAAACCATCACTGGTAAATGGAATGGATAATCGTTCAAATATTGAGCTGTCTACACCGTATCTGCTCTTGGATCGACAATTTTGTTATTTCTATGAATTGCATATCAAATTAGAAATAGAGGTACGACCGGTTGTATTATATTTTGTAACATTATGTTACAGATGTAAAACTAATTCTTGTAACGATTGTTGTGTCGTAGAGCCATCATAACCCTATGGTGCTAGTATATGAGTAAATAAATCCAAATGATATGAAAATGATGAATGCGTTTAAACCTAACATGATGGTTTTTGGTTCGGTCAGAGGTTTGAATTCTGAGTTGGTGAGGTGTAAATGCGCATATTCAGCCTCGCAGCTTTGGTCTGAGAAGTTGATCAAAGAGAATGCAGAAGTAGATGGTGCGCTAGTAATAGTCAATCCTGAGAGCGATGCACTGGAGACTGAAAATAGGTAGTTGATTGTACTCAATGGTACCCTGATTGAGCAGAGTTTGGTGCAAACAAGAAAAATAATGAGTTATTTGCTCAATATACAAGGTTGTTGGCTCAAAATATCACTGAAGTGGATCAAGTTGAGACGTTATCCAAAAATATGTACGTTGTAATGAATGAGAATACGGAGTTAAAAGCCAAGGTATGTGGACTCCAAGCTGAGATGGAGAAAGTGAAGAGGGAAGCAGTTAGGAAGAACAAGGAAAATGAGGAAATTATTTTGGCCGCTGCATAGAATATATTATCTAAGGGGCAGAAAATTACCATTCTTTAAGTTTGGAGAAGGAATCCAAATACAGACTTTGGTTAACTTAAATTTTTTGGTTCATAAGGAAGTGCATCTTGGCGCTTCTAGTGATGAGGAAGAATAAGAGGAAGAAAATGGACAAGCATGGAGAAGGCCAAACGATTCCAACCAAGATGGGGTAAATTATGGAATAAAAAGGAGATACATCGTCTGTAGGTCAAGATTAAGAGGTCGGATTTGAAGGTGTACCATCTCGGACGAAGTGAAAAACATTGTGTTGCTAAATTGAAGGGTTTGCTTATATAAGTCCATCATTTTGGTTGATAGGATAAGACATACTAAGTTTATGTGAATGTTATCGTACGTGAATAACGTATCTGTACTTGAACCAGTTTTATTTTGTTGAAAGGTGAATAACGTATCTGTACTTGAACCAGTTTTATTTTGTTGAAAGGCTCGATATATACTTATATTGATGAGTTGAAATTTTTGCATATTCTTCTCTTTATTTTATGTGAACCGTTGAGATATACTTATATTTCTACTGGAGGGGGAGAAAACGAGGAACGGAATAAAGAAGGATGGGGGTGTTTCGATGTACGTGATGAAATAACTAGTGGGTATAGTATGACATCTTGTATGGCCTTGTAGACTTGGTTCCTAGACCAGTTTCCAATATTGACAGGTAAATTCTAAGGTTAGTATGGCCCCTTGCGTAATCGTATAGGCTTGGTTATTTAACTAGTTCGCTAGTTTGACGTGTATCGACAAAAGCCAATACGGCCTCTTGCATAGTCTTTGGTACCTTCTCCTCATAGTATTTGGAGAACTAATATTCTTCCTTATTACGTTGTGATTGGTAGAAGTTTTAGCCGGTAGTGAAGATGCGGAGATTCATATTTATGGAACATGAGGATAGTAAGTAATATCAAAATATCAAAATATAAAAGTAATATGTTTTTAGAAAGGAAATGAACTTTCATTAATGAAATGAACTTTCATTAATGAAATGAATTACATTGTACCTCATTAAAAGAAACCCTCTCGCACCACCAAAAGGGGAAAAGAGCACACAACTAGGTTACAAGAATTGACGATACAATTTCAAGTGGTTGATGTTTCGTTGATTTTTAATGCGTTTCTTTCCAGATTTACTAACGCATACATCTCATGATGTCCTTTGGCAAGTATTATGTAAAGCCCGTCACAGTTAGGTGTTAAATTGACATGGAATTTTATCATATACTCCTTGGAAGACTTTTCTCATCACCAAATATGTTGTTGCTATGGCTCAAGGTTAAAGTTTAGAGTTGAATCGGATTTTCATCATGTCTCTAAAATGGTATGTCCGAACTCAAGCTTGGTCGCGACGTTCTTCGATTAGGTCAATGATGACTCGTCTCTTGACAATATTATCCTCGTCCATATAATGTTTAACTCGTTGACTTAGGGTGACTATTTTAATAGGGATGATAGCCTGCATGCCATACATTAGGGAGAAAGAAGCTTGATCAGTTCTTGATCCCATCAAAGATGGTTTGGTTTTTCACTTATACTTATCCGTTTTTTAAGGGTAGTGGGGAGTTGAGAAGTGATGTTCCATTTTGTACCTTCAACAAAAAGTCGTTATCATCTCGTTTTGAAACTTTGGTCCATTATATATCATTCAAATGCTTGTTTTCATCTTGTATGTATGAAAAATAGTATTATCAACGGTCATTAGTGATCTCTTTAGCTATAACCTCGGTCAATGTGATGCTAGCTTCTAGTGTTGGTCGTTCTTCTAAGATTACACTTCGTTGCTCACTAGTGATTGCTACCTTTGCTAAGGAATTCACATTGAAATTATCAAGGTGAAGAAGTTATTCGTATTTGACACAACCAATGTTTTGTTCCATTGCTTGAAGTTCTTCTAAATACCCCCTAACAAAATCTTGTTTCACCTTTCATATGAAGTTTTCTTAGCTTATCGCTAGTTGGTAATCCGATCATACTCAATTAACAATTGATGCACCTATATGGTCGAACTTCAACCTACTAACACAACCTCTTACGCGGCCACATTGTTAGTGAAACTGAAACCAAATTTAATATAGTGCCTAATTTCTTTCACGAATAGTGTTTTTTAGAACGATGTTTGTACGTCATCAACCTAGGTTCGAGGCTCTATCAGTTTCTACCATTCATTATTCCTATGGTTTTTGTGGATTCAGTATCTTTGGTCGTTGTGGTACGCGCAAAAATGCCTACGAGATTTCTTGTAGCCGGGGAGGGGGAGCATGCTCCTTGGAGGCTGGTCCTTCGTCCTTGTTTTGGTTTATTTAAAAATGATTGCCTTGTTCTTGGGAAATGGTATAAACCTATGTATCAGATTATTGTAATATGAAGGCCCGGACTTGCTTACTGCAACCCGCGAGATATCGTCACGCCTACTTATATTGCTTCTATTTTTCTCTAGTGGTGAAAACTTTACATGTTTTCTTTTGATCGGTCGCGCGTAGGAATAGTCGCCTCTCTTATAATCAGATCTTGCCAAGTTGTCCCTCGTGTTATTTATGTGGAATCTCACGAGGTCGGTATATGTTCTCCTTCTCTTTCGAATCCTCTTTTAAATGTTGACACTACAACGTCTTCCTTATACTCCGACATGGTGTTCATCTCCTAGACAAATATTTGAACGTAGCTCTTATATAGTTTCTCCTCTTTATTGGTAAAAGTTCATGATATAATTTCCTTATTTTTTGTGTGGTTTATTTCCAACAAATTGGTTTCTAAAAGGACTCCACATGCCCTTCCAAGTCACAAATTGTCCCCGTCGGTAAACTATTAAAATAGTCAACGGTGTTCCCCCAGAAATTCATGGAGATGGTCGTACTAAACATCACATCATCGTAATTGAATCCCATCATCATATTATTGAATTGTTCGACATGGAACTCTAGGTCATCTGAACCACCATAAGTGTCAATTTTGTAAGGGTCAAATTTGTGAGGGAATTTTCCTTCTAGGATTTCAGTGACAAATAGATTTTCCTGGAGTACATACATCATAGTACTCCAATTCTTTCCTTCCCATGTTATTTCTTGAGACTTAATTTCTCGACGGATCCTCATTGTGGGAATTCTCTTCGTTTTTCTTTGCTTCTTCCCACTACTTTCGTCTACATACTTGGCCCCTTCTACCTTGTCGTTGGCTTTATCCATGCAACTTTCCTTACTTACTTGTTTGTGTGCCTCTATTTGATACGATTTTTTTTATTAAACAACAATGACGCCTCAATCAACTTCTCGATCCTTGTGTTAGCCTCCTAGTCCTTCTCAAATTGCAACTCAATTTATTTAAGTTACTCCTACCTTAGCTCGTCCATATGCATCTTAAAAATATTTACATTACATATTTTTAGGGACATACCTTGTTTGGAAGTGTTTTCTCCCTAAAACTGGTTGACATCAACGTTAATTTGGGTCGTCCCGTCAGTTTAGCTGCTCTGAGAGCATAACCCTCCATGTTGGGATACCAACGTCGCCGTAACTGGGAAGTCTTCCATCATTGTGACGACCACTTGAAGCATACGCTTTTTCCCGAAAGTGCAATTGGTGAGGTTGACATGTCATGCGGGGATAGCCACCGGATATTCCTAGTGGAGACTCCGGTGTTATCTCTTTCCACTCCCACTCTAGTCATAATTAATTATTCATAATTTTTATTGTGGGATATATTTTGGTATTTTAACTTTATTACAAGAATTTTATGAAAAATATTAATTTTGTAATGTATTTTAATCTGCAAATAGCTGGTTTAACCCTATTAGAAAACACGAATCGCTAATTAAAATGAAATGCTCATCAAGTTTGTCTATAAATCACTAATTCAAAATGAAATCGCTATTCAGACGTGTTCATTTTCATCAAGTTTGTTTATAAATCTACATCTTATTTTATTTGGAAATATATGTATTTTGTTGAAGGAAAGCGTGCCCATTTGGAGGCGTGTATTAGGTTATAAGAATCGCATGGGGCCTAGCGGGAACATTCCCTCCCGGCCTAGCCGATTATTTCGGAAGCGCATCACAAGTCAAAGCGATCATCTTGGAAGTTTTGGATTTTTGCTTTTGGAGGTTAAGAGAATGCTTTTCTTTCTCCAGAGATAATGAACTATTCTTTTGGATGGTGTCTCTTCATGGTCAAGATTGGACTATCAGAACGAAGCGTGGTCGAAACCCTTTTTGTACAACGGGATGGT
Organism: Limnanthes douglasii subsp. nivea; assembly: GCA_036936605.1. Lineage (NCBI taxonomy): Eukaryota > Viridiplantae > Streptophyta > Magnoliopsida > Brassicales > Limnanthaceae > Limnanthes > Limnanthes douglasii. Next base: position 330,554,930 of record JAUPFV010000003.1, on the reverse strand, counting down.
TGTTTGTTTTCCAAAATTGAGTTAATTAATTTGAAGAAGTCGAAGGGACAACAAATTCAGAATCTTTTCTTCCTAATATGTTGCCCATAAATCAAACACCTGAGTAATGAGAACCGGACCGTCGTTTGCAATTCTAGCATAGTTCTCGAATTGGCTTGATCAGAAATTGAAAACCAGTCTAAACCATTGTCAAAATAAAACATATAAATTTGAAGATAATATGTGGTATCATATAATGGAAAAAGGCTAAGGTTGATGTTTTTGTGACAATGATCTAGTTGAAAACTAGGATTTACAGTGGCTGGAGCACATGAGTTTATCTCTCTATCTCTAAAGTCATTAAAAGTAAGAATAATAAGAGAATGAGGGAAACCATTTATAGAGGAGAAACTCATGTGCTTCATGCACAACCAAATAGATATTTACAAGGGGAAGTGGAATGGTTTCTTCGCTACCTCGCGACATTTAGAAAGATGAACTATAAATAGATAAAATTGCTTTGTGTTTAATGATTTTGTCTTAGTAAATGTTGATACGTCCTCAAATGAAGATATTGATCTATATGTATTGAATTTATAAAAAATTATCTTACCAAAAACTAATTTACATGTATCATTCTGTTAAACTGCCTAATAAACATTTTTGGTATCCTCTTGTCTTCTTAACTAAACTTGATGAGATACGGCCCTCAAGATGAAGTCTTGAATATAAGGTGTTGTATTGAGCATGAAAATGTCCTTAGATGACGTCCTCTACTGAGCATGATGAGCTCTTTAGACAAGGTCCTGAATTAAGCATATTGAGATCCTTTAATTGAAGACGAGAAATTTAATTATCCCTCGTGTTTTATCATTATCCGGATATTGTATCATCATTAGCTATGTCATAAACAAATTTCTTCAAGGAAAACATATATGACGATATGCCTCATGTACAAAACTACTACCTACTCATAAAACCAATGCTAAAGATTATGTTATATTCCTTGATATGTGTTGTATTGACCAAGGATAGTTTGGACAACTGTGAGGAGAATGTGGTGATGACAGCTTTTCGCAATGGATTATTGCCAACGGATCTGGCTAATGAGACAAAAAGGAGACGGGCCTTGACTTTTGTAGTGTTGATGGCTCAAGTTGAGGATCAGATCAAAATGGAGGAGTCGAGTAGAGTTCGAGGTGTACTAGCTAACACTCCGAAAAAATCGGGATATGCAGCCAATAATCAAGGGCAGCCTTTGAATGGGAATAACAATGGAAATAATTAGCAGTCGAGGAAGAAGAAAAATAATTTGCCTCCTCGGAGTGGTGGTTATTCGAACCACGCTCCATCTAACAATTACAACTGATATGGAAATGGACTTTTAAGGATTAATTTGTAAATAATGTAAATTTAGGGATTTAATTGTAATTAATATAACTTTTGTCCTTAATTTGTGACTGGTGTAAGGTTTAGAGGATATTTGTGACTTTGCATAATTTATAAGGACTAAACGACAATTAGTCCAATTTTGTAACAGATTCAGTTTGAGCCTAAGTCTTGGCTCCTCTATATAAAGGACCAGACCACTCTAATAAAGGGGTTGAACACTTTTACTTTGAAACTCATTTGTACTTGTGTTATCTCTCTCTAAAAACCCTCTAACATTTTTTCTCTCTGGAATTCTTCCTTATCAATTTACTAAAGCAAAATCAGACCTCATCAAATTAGAGACTTCGCTTGGGACCGAATAAGAAACCTCAGTGGCTTATTTTGTTCGAAAGTGATACTCTATAGTGGTTTTTCTTGATTAAAATTCATACGATGAATCCCGATAATAATCCTACTTCAATCATCGATAGAAACTGTGAGAAATGATTTGTAAGAGAATGGAACTGATAAGAATATAACTGATGGATCGTCTCCGGTCCAAGTTCGATATGATGTTGAGACAAGAATGAATCAGCTCCTAGATAAAATATAAAAGACCGATGTGGAAGGTCAGTAAGATCGATCTTTTGATGATCGACATGCTAAGTCTGAGTACAAAAAAGATCGTTTTGTGTCTCATAAAGAGCGACATTCGTCTCGAAAGGAGAAAAAATATAAACAGAAATAAATAAATGCCATTGACGAGGAAGTTGAAAGTTCAGCTTCTGGATTTAAAAGCCATAGAGGTTCTTCGAAAGGGGAGTCAGAAAGAGATTATTCGATGAGGTATAAAAAGGAAAGTAATTATAAGAATGCTCCTCGATCAACTTGGCATGAAGGGAATCATTCGAATCAGTATGCTGATACTGATAGAAATCTATATGTCACAAAGGGAACCGATGATGAATTCATTCAAGGCGTTGATTGGAGAAATTCTCCATTAACATATGAAATTCGTTCCATGACGCTTTCGAAGTATTTTCACATTTTGAAGGTTGAAAAGTTCGATAGGATGCAGGATCCCGATGGCCACATCGAACAATTCAAAAATTATATGATAAAATTCGAGGATGACGACCGGCTTGGGTGTCGTGCCTTTTCTCAAACTTTTAAGAGAACAACTCTCAAGTGGTACAACAGGATTCTGAGGGGCTCCATATCAAATTTTAGAGATTTTTATATTGCTTATCGAAGGTCATTTGTGGGAAATAAAGAGATGAGAGGTAATTGTGATGCGATTATTCAGTGCAAGCATACACCGGGAGAAACATTGAAAGACTATACCTAGAGATTTTTGTTGACCAAGGCTAGTTTGGAGAACTGTGAGGAAAATGTGGCGATGGTAGCTTTTCGCCAGGGATTATTGCCAAGGGATTTGGCTAATGAGACGACAAAGAGAATGGCCTTGACTTTTGGAGCGTTGATGGCTCAAGTTGAAGATCAGATCAAGGTGGACGAGTTGAGTAAAGTCTGAGGTGGACCAACTAACACTCTGAAAAAATCGAGACAAAAAGCCAATAATCAGGGGCAGCCCTCGAATGGTAATTGATAAGGGAATAATTCGCCAGAATTAATAATAAGGAGTTAATTATAAATAGAAGGAAATTAATATGACTGTAATAGCATTTGTCGCTTATTAAAGGATAATTTGTAAACAAAGTATTTAGTGAAGGACCAAAAGAGAAATAAAACAAGCCCACCAAGGATATTAATGGGTACACCCTTCCCTACTATAAAAGGAGCCATTATTCTTGGTAGGGGGAGATTCTGCAATATAATATTCTCTTCCACTTTCTCTCTCTACATTCTCACTCTAGTCACATCAGGTCCAAGATCCAACATTCTTCTTAGTCATTTATTCTCTCATCAGTAATAACAATGGTAATGGTAATAATTAGCAGTCGAAGCAGAAGAACAACAATTTGCCTCCTCAAAGTGGTGTTTATTCGAACCACACTTCATCTAACAATTACAACAGGTCTAGGCCAAATATATGGGTCAGGCCAGAGTATTATATTGATTTGACAGAGAGTGTTTTCATCATATGGGATAAGACTAAGAATTCTGTAAACTTTATAAAGCCAGCTCCTATCAGCAGACCAAGGTAGGAGATGAATAATAAATTTTGTAGGTATTATGATGATATTGGGAATGATACGAATGATTGTATTGCTCTGAAGAAAGAAATCCAATATTTGATTGAAAATCGAAAGCTCCTGACTTATGTGAAGTCATATGGGAGTGCATCGAAGAATAATGGTGCATCAACTTCGAAGGCTGCATCGCCAGCTAATAACTTGATGATTATGGATTCACAGATTCAGTCATTCGATGCTTCTAATGAATATGTTGAAAAGGATCCAAACAGGTTGCTTCTGATTGCAGTCGGGGAACATGTTGAGGTTTCTTTTGTAGAAAAGGGGCATGTTCGGGAATTGTGCAAGGTTTTTGAATCGTTGGCAATTTTTGGGGGCGATTCAATGACTGGAAATTCAGACAATCGAGGAAAAGGCATGTTGTCAACTTGACAACTCAAATTGAAGGCAGGATGTCAACGCATTTGTATGGAAAGAAAGATATTCCCTTCATTTTGTTTGATGAAGATGATTTGAGAGGGACTGCAGGACCACATGAGGATGTTGTGGTGATTGGAGCTGAGGTGGCTGGCGTCGAAATTCGACGTGTGTTGATTGACACTGGCAGTTCTGCTAATGTCCTTTTTAAGTCCACCTATGATAGGATGATAAACCCACCTCAGATTACTCAATCAGATAGTACAATTATCGGATTCACAGGTGTAATAGCTCGTGTTGTTGGAGAATTCGAGGGTGAAGTTAGTTTGGGAAAAGGAACATTCAAGAAAAAGGTCCATGTACTCTTTGTGGTGGTGGACTGTCCCACAAGTTATAATGCTATTTTTGGAAGATCATGGCTTTCAAGAATGTACGGGGTGGTTTCAACAGTTCATCAGTGCTTTGAGTACGTTGTTGGAGACAGAGTTGGAGTGTTCGAGGCGATCAGTTGATTGATTCCACTTCAGGCAACAAAATTTTGAATTTTATGGATGCTTTCGCAGGGTATAATCAGATCTAAATGGATCAAAAAGATCAAGAGTGCAAAACTTTTATAAGTGATAGGGGCTTGCATTGTTATAGAGTGATGCCCTTCAGATTGAAGAATGCTTGAGCCACTTATCAAAGATTGATGAATAAAGATTTTGCTACGCAAATCAGAAAAAATATAGAAGTATATATAGACGATATGGTAGTTAAGAATTCAAGAGACGAATTGCATCTTGATGATCTAGAGGAAGCTTTTTTGAATTTAAGAGCGATCAGGTTGAAATTCAATCCTGAAAAGAGTACCTTCAGAGTTCGGTCGGGGAATTGTTTGGGTGTTATTATCAGTGTAAAAAGAAAAGAAGACGATCCAGAACAGCTAAAAGCTTTGATAACAATGAATTCATCTCGATCAATTAAAAAAGTACAAATCTTGACAAGAAGGTTAGCAGCACTTAATCGATTTATTTCAAGATTTTCTGACAAATTTTTTCCTGTCTTTGAAGTGTTACGAGGACCCAACAGGTTCGAATGGGCGTCGAAATGCGAAGTAGCGTTAACAAACATTAAAAATATGTTATCATCACAAGAAATTTTAACAAAGCCTCGAAATAGGGAGAAATTATTTTTGTACATTGCAGTATCGGATTTTACACTTAGCGCAATGTTAATTAGTGAAGATTCAGGAATTCCAAAGCCTGTATATTACGTTAGTAAAAGTCTGGTGGCAACAGAAAAGAGATATATGAGATTGGAGAAGGTTGGTTTAGCATTTTTGATTGCTGCTAGGAAGATGCGCCCATATTTTCAAGCTCATACTATAAAAGTCCAATCTTCATTCCCCTTAAAAAATGTACTACAATGACCTGATATTTCGGGGAGGATGACCAAATGGTCGGTGGAGTTGGGGGATTACGATATTTTATTTACACCTCGAACAACAATCAAGGCACAGGCACTAGCTGATTTTTTTGTTGAGTTCCACTCAAGTCGATCGGATGAGGAAGAAGTAAAAAAGCTTTTCCTATAGATTCGAGGTGGGTTGCTCGAACGGATGGAGGATCCAGTATTTTAAGGTGCAATGATGGGGTTCAATTGATAGCTCCGACGGGGGAACCAATGGTCCAATAAATTAAATTTGGTTTTCATGCTTCAAACAATGAAGCTGAGTATGAATCTGCTTTGGCAGGTCTGAGATTGGAAAATTTTTTGGGCGACTTCAGTACGTTTAGAAACAGATTCTCAGTTATTGGGAAATTAGGTATCTGTATTTTCCGAAGCAAGGAAGGATCCTTTCATTGTATATCTTCGGGAGCTTCAGAATTTAATACTACTGTTTGATAATGTGGTTGTGGAATATATCAGGCGAGGAAGTAACATGGTGGCTGATTCTTTAGCAAATGTTGCCTACAAGGAAGAATATCCTTGGATTTTGTAACAAGAAAATCCTTCAATTATTACTCAATCCAGCCAATGTGAAATTATAGAATAATTTTTTTGTCACTAATGAAAGCTGACGCGATTGGCGATCAGATATTCTTAATTTTTTGACCCAAGGATTACTGCCAGATGATTCTCAATTGGCTAAAAAGTTAAGGGGTAAAGCCTTCAGGTATATAGTTATGGATGGAATTTTATATAAAAATGGATTAAGCAGACCATTACTACGATGTTTAGGCAAGCAAGAATAGCAAGAAATATTGTCAGAATTGCATGATGGTGAAGGATCAACTCATTGTGGGTTCAAAGCTTTATCGCGTCGAGTTTTACTTGCAGGGTTTTACTGGCCTACAATCATGAACGATGCTAAGAATTTAGTCCGAATTTTTTATACTTGTTAGAGATTTGCTAATGTTATTCACAGACCAGCAGTAACGCTTATGTCTATATCCGGGGCAATACCATTTGATAGGTGGGGAATTGATCTGGTGGGACCTTTTCTGATGGCTTTTGGGGAAGGTAGATGATAATTGTGGCGGTAGATTATTTGACGAAGTTGGCAGAAACAGAACCACTACCAGGAACAAAACCAAAGGATGTCATCAAATTTATTGTGAATAATATTTATTCTCGTTTTCGGGTTCCTCAGAGAATTACAACAGATAATGGCCCTCAATTTAACAATATGGAAATGGCTGCATTCTGTACTTCTACAAAAATTCAGCAATGTTTTTCGACGCCCTTTCATCCTCAAGCTAATGGAAAAGTGGATGTGACAAATAGAACGATTTTAGATGGCTTGAAGAAGAATATATCGGGGGCAGCAGGAAAATGGCCAAATTATTTGCAAGAGGTGTTTTGGGCTTATCGAACAACTCCAAGAGAGGCTACAAAAGAGACTCCTTTTGCTTTGGCATATGGTATGGATGCAGTTAGCCCTATTGAATCTACGATGTCGTCTTTTAGAATATCTCAATATTCTCAAAGAGTTAATGACGAAATTCGAAAGGAAAATTTGGATTTGATTGAGGAAAAAAAGGTTCGAGCTCATTTGAATGCAAACCATTATCAAACTCTTATGAGAAGTATATATGATTCGAAGCTGAAAAGAAGAGAATTTAAATAAGGTGATAAAGTGTTGTGAAACGTTTTCCTGCACACAAAGGAAAAGAGCCTCGGAAAAATGGCTCCAAATTGGGAAGGGTCTTATACAGTTGTTGAAAGAATTAAGTCGGTGTCTTATCGCCTTTATGATTTCGAGGGGAGAATGCTACAACATCCATGGAATATTCAGTACTTGAAGCTTTATTGGGAGTAGAAATATTTTTTGTACTTTGGAATTTTTGTTTTGAATGGCGCACTCTTTCCTACCCTGTTGGCCCAGGAAGGTTTTAACGAGGTGTCATGTACATGTACATATTCAAATTACTTTATCAATAAATTTCGTTTTTTGGCCAATGGTTGTTTACATTTATTTGGACATTATCGTAACAAATCATCAAAGATTGATCACCTTTGAGATTAGTTAAGAGTAGAATATTCCGAAGTGTTTATTACATTTTTCGAAGAGATAAGCATGTTGTATAACCCTACTACATTTGTTATTTCAAAGTGAATGCTTAAAAGCGCACTGAGAATTTTGATGAGCTAATCATGATTAACAACACATTCATATCTTTTCGAAGAGATACAATTCTGTCGAAGAATTATAATACCTATCAATTTTTATTAAGGTCTTTGAGGTGGTAAGTTTATATTATTTTGTTAAGATTTTGCAATCATTTTGTTTATTAAGTATTTAGCATCGAATAATATGCAAGAGAATGGTAACATACAAAAACTCTTTGTCATTTAGATCAAGTTGTTAGAGTACAAAAATAGATATTTTAATTAGACAAAGACAAAAAAATGGACTACAAATATAGTTAGTCAGCAGATTCTTCCTCTTCGGATGACTCGTCTTCTGAAGATGATGAACTGGAAATAGGGTCGAAAGCATCGCTTGGACGTTTTTCTTCAAGAATATCGTTCCAAAAAATTGTAAGATTGATTTTTGGATAAGCAACATGAAGTTCTCGAAGAAGAAGGATGGTTGCATCTTCTTTTCCGACGTGAATAACTGTTTGCAGATCCTTTGAAAGCTCAGCTTTGGCAGCAGCTACAACAGCAGCTTTTTTTGCTTTGAAATTTATCTTCAGTTTCTATATTTCATCGGTCAACTCCTCGTTTTTTGCTTCAGAAAGAGTTAGAGAATTTTGAAGTGTGGTGGAGTTGGATTTTTCGATATTCAATTCAGCAACATGCTCGTTTTTTAAATTTCTTCACTTCTTCTTCATGAGATTTTGTCAGTAGCTCTGTATCAACCATATATTTGATTCAAAGATGATCCTTTATTCAGAGAACACCTTTGACCAGCTCGGATCTAGCTATCTCATAACCATAAAACTCTTTGGATACATTGTTGTGCAAAGTCTCTCTAAATTTATTTTCGGCTCATAAGATTCCTTGTAGTAAGCCATATATTTGGCCAATGGTTTGAGATGGTTTTGAGAATCTTCGATTTGAGAGGCAAGATTTTTTGCAACATCGTCAAGACCGGAAAATGGTTGAAGAGCGATGGAAATTGCAGGATTTGGAGCAGGGCTATGAAATTCTGATATACTAGGCTTGTGAATCATATCCAGAGATGTGACAGGTTCGTAAGAACAAGTAATTCTTTGTAAGAACTTTGTCTGGTGTAGGCCTCGCAAAATCAAGCATGTGATTTTGGATGACTTGAATAACAGGATCTTCTTCCCACCAAGCACTTCTGTGTTCTCGAAATTGATGAACATATTTGGGTCGAAGCTTGTAGGAGCATGATAAACGGTGGGGGAATCGTCATCAATGAGAATCACAAGGTTGTCTTTATTAGAATGGTCTTCGATCGAAAGTTTTGGGGGTGTTGTTGGTTTCCAGTAGCAGCGTCTTCGTCTTCATCAACAAAAGTGTACGAAGTGATTTTCTTCTGTTTCTTTTTCTTTCCGAATGAATTAGAAGATAGTTTCTTTTTCTTTGATGATGGTTCTTGAACTTTTCCCTCTTCGATGGGTGAAAGAGACTGTTCTGCAACGTTTCATTTTCGACATTTTTGTTTCGAGGGCGTGGAAGGGTTAGCACCAGATGTGCTAACCACCTTTTTACCTCTCTTTTATTTGTTGATTTTTTCTTTCCTCTTTTTTGGTAGATGATTATCTGATTTGTTGCGAATATGAAGAAAAACTTTGCAGTCAGGTTGGGTTATTCGTTGGCACACGAGTTTTGGATCTGGATCGGAAAACAAATCTTGAGGAGGCAGCCTACCTTCTTTGATTGGAAACATTTTGCTATAGAGGAAATTGATAGGCTGAAAGGCAGTATGAAATGCATTATTCCATTCCTTTTCAGCCCATGCGGTAAGTTTTTGGAAAATATCTTTAGCAACTTCTCGACGTGTTGAGTAGCGCTTCGAAATTTCTAGTATAAGTTAGCAAAATAAACTGTTAAAAAATAATAAAATAATTTTTTTGTATTAAAATGTAAAAAATTCGAAGAACTTACGATTGATTCTCCAAACAAGAGTTAATTTCGAAGGGTTAGCTTCGGAAATTGATTTTCCATTTTCCCGAGCTCCAGATTTGAAAAAAAAAATTGTTTCTAGAATTTATCAGCTTCCAGAAGATCGTCGATGATCTTGAGGTCATCCATCAATGTGAGGTAATAGAATGGAAACTTCACACCTTTTGAAATTTGAGTCAGTGAGATGAAGTCTTTAATGCTGATGGGAATTTTGGAAAGATGGGATGCCATGGTCACTGACATGAGGTTGAACAATTGATTCAGTGTCACCTGAGTAGGGCATAAACTGAGGACTTCAAAGTACTCCACGATCATCGGATCTAGTGGAAATTGAATAGCCCAGTTAATTAATTCTCGGTAAACCACTAGTTCATCATCTTTGCAGTTGAGGGGAGTTTCTCCTTCTTTTGGCAGATGAAAGGTTATGTCTTCTCACATTCCCCATTGCTTCTTAATGGTTGAGGATTGACTTTCTTTGTAGTATATATAACGAACTTTCTTCAAGTTGATAATATACTTTCTTTCGAGGTTTCCAAGGTTCCTCCCAATTTTTCTCTTTCTTCTTCGGAGATAGAGCAAATGTCAGCCTCTTCTTGAGAGTCAGCTTCAAGATCAGTTTTCATAGCCTCCGAGTCAGCTTCGTTGGCTTTTGAAGTTTCTTCTCGAGGGTCTTGAGAAGTTGGGATAGTTGTTTCTATAAGAGGGTTAGCAGTCTGAGGCGTCTCCTCCATCATTTCTCTTCGAGGAGGATCGTTAGTAGTGGGATTTGGAGGAGAGGGAGTTCGGATGATTGATGATTCATCTCCCATGGCGATGAAAGTTTTTCTTGGTTTGGTTAATGAAGATTTTTCCGAAGAAGGGTTATTTGTTTTCGATTTCGGAGGAGAAACTCTGCTTTGAGATGAGGAGGCTCGAGGTGTTTTATGACCTGAGATTTTAGATGATGTTTTCTCTTTGATTCTAGGAGAAGGTGAAAGATTTGGGACTTTGGTAGGATCAAAATTACCGTAATAGAATGTCTCAGTTGTAGTTCTGATTGGACCACCTCGAATTAATCCTGCGCTTCGGTATTCTTCAGCTCTTTGCGTAATACAAAAATAATCGTAAGATCTGAACGCTAGGTTACTATCAGTATCAGAAGATTCTGATGTTTTGGGAAGAATGGCCTTCGACTTTTTGGTTCTTGGTTTCTTTCTCATTAACCAAGTAAGGGTTGATCGGAGAAGATGAAGGTTGATCGGGAAATTTCAATTTTGCGGTGAGAATCCTTGGAATAGGGGAGAAGCAGATGAAGGTAGCCAAAAACTCTAACTTCTCTCTAAAGCGGTTTTTGTGTGAGGAGAGTTGGAATGAGAGACATGTTGTATTTATACTAAAGTAACTGAAGACGTGTGAAGATGGAGAGACCTATATGGTGATAGGTTGGAATATGAATCGTTGAGTGGATTAGATGTTCGACATCTGTCAGGCTAGATTACTAAGGTCATGATGAATGTAACGGTTATATTCGAGGATGATCGATATACATAATACTTCGAGGACAATTTTCATAAAAAGTAATTATATCGATTCGAAGTGATAAGCGATTATATCGATTTGAAATGATTACAAATTTATTGGCCCATATTTACCTACTAAGGTTATTCGAAGCTAACCAATTGAATTTTATCCTTTGGTTCAAATATGTTTTTAAGCTTTTATATTGTACACATGCTTCGAATAATAGTTTAAGCTAATGGCTTCGAACAATTGTTTTTTGATTTATGACAGGTTAAAGATTCGAAGACAAAACGAATTTGAAGACTTTTTAGTTCTCATTCATTTACTAACATGAGAACTAGGGGGGCTTATGATATGGAAATAGAATTTTAAGGATTAATTTGTAAATAATGTAAATTTAGGGATTTAAGTGTAATTAATGTAAGTTTTGTCCTTAATTTGTGATTGGTGTAAGTTTTAGAGGATATTTGTGCCTTTGTATAATTTATAAGGACTAAACGACAATTAGTCCACTTTTGTAACAGATTCAGTTTGAGACTAAGTCTTGGCTCCTCTATATAAAGGACCATACTACTCTAATAAAGGGGTTCAATACTTTTACTTGAAAACTCATTAGTACTTGTGTTTCTCTCTCTAAATATTCTCTAGCTGTTTGTCTCTCTAGAAATCTTTCCTAAGAAATTTACTAAACCAGAATTATGACTCATCAGATACATGACAAACGACCATATGGTTTTTCGTTGTCACGTCATTCTTGGATCTAATACACCATTTTATCTCTTTAATAATCATATTCGATGTTAAAAGTTTTTTACTTTCTTTGCTAAAAACAACCCCACAAATATGTTATCCAACATAATTCTTAATGATAACAAACTCATAGTGGTATTCAATGATTTATGAAATCTTAATGGACATCTTTTTTAGACTTTATTTTAACAATACATAGTTTTTTGATGTGGTATAATGTAAAAATTTAAAGAAACATAATAGTGAAAAGTTATTTTTTCCCTTTAAAAGTAAAACTCATAGTAAAGATAATGACATAAAATATAAAGATGCAACCCCTTCCTCAAAAACTTTCCTAACACTTACAATTCTATCAACCCAACAAATGGTAGCAAGTTGTTTTTTCCCTTTAAAAGTAAAACTCGAATTACTTCCCACACTGACCAATTGTTCATTTGAAGCATCAAATAGACATAAATCAGTTTTTTAGGTGTTTATCGATCAACCACATTCATAACTATCTTTATATTAATAACGGGTATCAATAACATAAAAAATACCCCCAAATTCATAATTATTCTTAAAAACAATTTTTATTTTCACAACATGGATAGAGTAATTGGAAATTACCTCTAACCAACGCCTTCCAATTTTATAAAATGAAATTAACGATACCTTCCAACTCTTTAAAATGAATAATATAAATTATTGAAGTTTTCTCACATATTCAAACATCAAATACGTGTAGTAAAATTTAGAATACTTAAACAATTTGCGATCACATCTATATAACATAATGTTTGGGATTTCATATATCTAAACCGATTTACAATTCACATACATCAAACATCGATAATCACTATTTTTTTTTCGGAGGGAACCCGCAGCCGCTACTCAAAGTGCAATGAGTGCGCGCAGGGTAAACCCTCAGTCTGACGCGATAGCCTGCAAACCAACGCCAGAAGGTAAACCACACAAGGTGACAGGCTCAGCCGAGAAAACGTATGTAGAGGGACTCGAACTCATGACCTTTTGGTCATAAGAATGTCTTACTCAACCAACTCGGCTACCCGTTATGGGCTATCGATAATCACTATGTTATTTATAATTCACGTTAATTTCTGTAAAAGCAATTACAATTCATTTTTTATATATATATATTTACGAGTCATATTATATATATATATATATATATATATATATATATATATATATATATATTAAATACGGATAACTCACTTCTTAATTAATATATATTTTAAAATATAAAAAACAGCATATCTATTATATTAAAAAGTAATTTTCATTTAATACTTCGAAATCAATCACGCCCTGATTAATTTCAAGTGATGCTCAGAAAGAAAACATTGAATTTTTTGTTTTCGTAACCATCTGTTAAGTACACTTCATTAATTTCTAATGATGAATCAAGTCCAAGTCCAAGACCCTAACCTACCGCTAATACATTTGAATTAGTCAGTTCTAATCCACATCTAATGTTTGGTAGATTTATATATTATTTGATATAAAACAATTTGGTAAAATATTGTGTGGTGGTATATATAATAAGGTGATCTCTACAATTCAATTATCGTGATCATATTATATTTTTTAATTTATTGAATTCTTATAACGGTGAATAAACGACTTTATATATATATAACATCAAATCACAATATAATATTTAAAAATGATACATGCGTATATATTGAATTCATTAAATATCAATAATGGTGAATCAACGGCATACAAAAAATAAGACATCAAGTCCCAATTAAATATTTATAAATGGTGAAGGTAACGTGGACATAATATAATAATACATAATATAATAATACAGCTCAAAACACAATAAAATAATTTGCTCTATTTAACATTCAAAATTTTATACTTTTTAAATTTTAATTTAAAAATCCAAAAATATATATTTTTACATTTTGAAAACAACAAACGAAATTTTTGAGTTATACCTTTGGAGATTTGTTTTTTTATATTCGGAACATATGTAATTTCGTAACTAAAAAAATTAAAAAATATATTTTATGGATCTATTTTTCTTTCGTGTTAAAAAAACCAAATCAATGATATTTTCGTATATGTTTTTGGAGTTATAATATAAAATATATCACATTTTAAAAAAATGAGAGAAAAAATTACTTATTTAACAACCATAATCTTATATATTCCCAACACACTTGTATGTATTTTTGCAACTCCAATTTTTAACATTCAAAATTCCATATCTTTCAAATCATAATTTAGTAACAAATTCTATATATATATATATATATATATATATATATATATATATATATATATATATTAAGACGAATAAAGCCAAATCCATGATTGATATGTTTGGAAAACAAATTCTTCCTTTTTTGCAAACAATTTATACGTAATTTTATATTAAAAAATTATAAAAATATATTTTATGGATCTAGTTTTGTTTGTCTTAAAAACACAAAACCAATTATATTTCGGATATTTTTTGAAGTTATAGTTCGAAAGATATGACATTTAAAAAAACAAAAAAATAGAGAGACAAAAACGGTTGATGAGATATTAATATATAAAAAAAGTCAAATTGATCATCTGTAAATACTAATTTAACATTAGGTATTATCCGTACTTCATTAAACATTGATTGTTATTTATAAATAAGTTTGATGTTGGGTGGTTAATCGTAGATTACTCTTAAATTAAATACTAAAAAATGAAATTATTTACGTGATGTATACTATGGCTTGTAAATATATTTCCTCGTAATCATTCATATATAATAAATAAAGAACACGATAAAATAAAAATTGAATAAATTTTCTTGGTTAAAATAATGCATTTTATAAAATAGTTTAATTGATAATTATATAAAATAAATGGTTTAGCGAGTTAGTGGACCAAATAGTTAGCTGGTTCACAATATAACAATATTAAACATTAAAAGTTTGTCACAAAAAAATGAAACAGAGATACCAACTAAGCTTTTTCCTCGAGTTGGTCTCGAGTTGAAAATGATGACAAGTAAGTGACAATCAATTTCAATACATTTTGTCCTCTCATGAAAAAGAGAAGTCTTTGCGATCTACATCACATTGTCCTGTGTTTATATGGAATGCCAAGACTTTTATCTCAGATCAAGATACCGGATTCCTCAACTATTTTTGGAACACGCTTTGGAAGAAAATGAGGACTAAACTACTATTTTCAACAACTTATCATATCCAAAGAGATGGTGAGACAAAAGTGGTAAATCATACACTATCTACTTTACACATTAGACCTGAGTAAGTCCCTAAAAATGAAATATTCTACCTCGTGAAGGTAGGTCATTCACAGTTTTGGAGTGAAGCAATGATAACGCCTAAAAATTGGAACTTCCAAGAGATATGAATATTTTTGCAAGTTTAAATGTTTCTTATCTATTTCCATTTGAAATAGGTGAACCAGTTTTAAGGATAAAACCTTCTCAAGGGAAAATAAATTATGACGATATCTAAACATATCTGATTAAAGACGCACATGAGATCATTAATGTACCAAGTGTTAGATATGCTCATATAACTCAAGAGCAAGGGAACTTCGTAAAGAGTTCAACAAGGTTGTGGAGAGCCTTATACGCCAAATAGAGTATAAGAAAAATGACAGTTTAGTTACCATCCAAGAAATACCTTTAATTTGAGAAAAAATATGGAAATTTTGTTCAAGTTAACAATAACAATAATTGAAGATGATATTGCTAAGTACTAAATGCCAGAAATGTACTCTAAATTATTTTGGCATTATCAACCTATTTTGCTAAGGCACAAATGAGGAGCTCTTCTAAAAGATATTAAAGTGAAAAAATATATAATTGAAAAAGAGTTATTTTATATTTATCATCCAAGAGTTACTTTATCGAAGTGTTACTTTTTAAGTCTTTAAACTCATTAACGGAGAGCTAAGAGAATTATTTGGTTTTTTTATTATCAGTCTTTCTTTGTATGGATGCAAATTAATCTCTATAGCCTTTGTATTGTTCATATTAAATTTAGTAAAATATAAAACCTTACTACTCAAAACATTTGTCCAAGATACATATATCTATAAACTATGCTTGGGGGAAACGAGTAGCTATGCTTATCAATGGTTTTTCCATCTCCATTGGCGTGCATCTTGATTAATCATCTAATTTTCACAATTTTACACTTGGATTTTGTTTGTGAGTGTTCTCAAAACAACAACGAATCAAATCACTTACATGCATACATCACTGCGGACAAAAGTAGCAATAAAAAGTAGACTTACCGCATGAACTAATTATTCTTATACATTATGACTCGTGTTTAGTATAACATCGTGGTTTATGAATCCCATTAGATAGTGATTCATGTTTCACAACTTAACATTCCTATATATACTGTGATTCACATTTGGTAATACGTTGTGGTTTGCGTTTTATTTTAATTCGCAATTCGCATTTCATTTTAATTTACGATTTATGTTTCATAATGGGGTTCAACATCTATTTGCAGATTAAATACATTACAAAAGTATTGTTTTCATAAAAATTCTTGTAATAAATTTAAAATACCAGCAAATATCCCACAATAAAAACCATGAATAACGAAGTATAACGTAGTAGTATGTGAGTATGATTGGGATTTTATTGAAAATTTAAACAATTGCAGAAACGTTTGACGAAGACATTGCAATAAAAATAAGAAAAAATATATTTCATATTTTATAATGATACAAACACAAACATATGTTGGTCATAATTGATGTATATTTGATCAATTATGATGGATTTATATTATATTTGACCATTACTCTTTTGTGTGTAATATTATATGATTTAATTCACACAATTAGCATTTTAAAAACAACATTATTTGTGATTCACATTTATCGAATTTATATAGATCATAATTATAGTTTAGAATCACATAATGATCTATGTTTAAGGATATATAAGGACTCTTCATTCCATACTTGGTAGTTACATGCATCGTGATTTGTAATCATGTTACTTACTATTCGTGATTCGTGATTTGTGTTTCATGACAATCCTTCACACTTTTCCTTTTCTGAATTAGAGTTTGCAACTCGTATATGTGAAGAATGACATGAGTTGAGATTCTCATAATAATGTTCCCATGAATCT
Source organism: Limnanthes douglasii subsp. nivea (assembly GCA_036936605.1). Classification (NCBI taxonomy): domain Eukaryota; kingdom Viridiplantae; phylum Streptophyta; class Magnoliopsida; order Brassicales; family Limnanthaceae; genus Limnanthes; species Limnanthes douglasii. The sequence continues at coordinate 330,538,049 of JAUPFV010000003.1, read as the reverse complement.
CGGTTCGTGTTTCAAAAATTACAATAGTTAACACCAGATATTCGTAATTCATATTTGGCATTTCCGTTAGTTCGTTATTATTGTTTTAAACAATAAAAAAAGAAAACTAACAAAAGAAGCTTTAATAATAAAATGTTTACAATTACATCAATCATATAAAAAAATCTTTGCATGAACGTCTATTATCACTGAATCTCGAGCAATGACTATGTTTTATCTTATGAACTATTACTTCTCATCTATAATGAATACACTTTGTTTTAGGTCTACTAGCTCTTCTTTTCAAGTTTGGAGGAATAATTTATGGAGAACTGGTATAAGTAGATGCTTGAGTAAGAGCAGTCAACGTCGGAATGATATTTGAAAAATTTGTATGTTTAGGAGTTTGTGTGATAGAATGGGTTTGCTAATTTCATATGATTGTCCCCAATGACCAGTATGATAAATAAAGCATGAGATATGGAAAATAACTTATTTTCAACATACCGCAAGAATATTTGAAATCCATGCTAAATACGCGGAGATAAACAGATTAGATATTTGAAGTACTTAGTTTCAAGAGTATATTTGAGGGAGTAGTCACTTGTTATATCAAAACTCTTTAAATATAAAAAGTAACCTGTAACTTTATTAAACAAAGTAGAAGCCTATTCATAAACATGTTTCTTATTTTTCTTTATAGAAATCCATCAATGTTTATACATGAATCTAAAGCATAGTTTTTCTTTGCAAACGACTGTATGGTTTTTGGGTGTCAAGTCATTCTTGGATCTAATACACCTTTTTATTTCTTTAGTAATCATATTATATGTTAAATTGTTTTATTTACTTGTTAAATACATTTCTGCAAATGTTTATCCAACATATATCTTAATGACAACAAATTAATTGTGGTATTCTGTGATTCATAAAATCTTCATGAACATCTTTTTAAGACTTTATTGTGACAATACATAGTTTTGCTTATGTGGTATAATGTAAATATTTAAAGAAACATAATATTAGCAAGTTGTATTTTTCTGAATCATTCTCTACAAGAAAATGACATAAAATATATCTTAAAGATGCAAACCCCTTTCTCAAAAACATTCCTAACACTTATAATTCCATCGACCTAACAAATAATTGTTTGCAAATATCAGCCGCGAACTGTATGATATATACATTCAATCAAGATGCGAATTGGTTTGAACTATAAATAACTATGAAGCTGCGAATTGTTTGCATCCTACGTGATGAAAATGCGAACTGTACTACAACGCACATGTACAGGCTGCGAACTGTTCTATTTTTTACATGCACGTTGCACGGATTTGAGAAATATCGAATGAACACCAAAATCAACAAACAACTACCTAATGCACATCTAACATACATCACAACTCGGAGGGAAGTATTAACATTACATGCAACCTAACAAACCCCTGGGTTCGATTATAAACCCAGAAACTAACAGACCAACTGTCATCACTAAATACTTGATTCCGATAAAAAAATCAACGTCGATCGTCAAATAACAGAAACAAGTGGTCCGAAGTCAGAAAAAACGCAAAAAAATACATTTTCCACGAGAATGCTTACCTAATTATTGTAAAACACTGTTGTTTCACCGGTCGACGACAACTTGACGGGAACTTGTCCAACAGAAGGTGGTTAATCGCTTGACGGAGTACAAGACGGTGACCGGTACGATTCCGGTGAAGGTTGGAAGAACGATTGATTTTGGAGAGAGACCGAAAGGATTTCTAGTTGGAGAGAGGCTGGAAGTTGAACAATTTATTTCTTGGCGGTTTCTAACAAATTAGACGTCTTTGGGTCGGTTTAGGGTGCGGAAAAAAGAAAAAATATGTTTGAAATTAAAAATAGATATATAATCAAGATAATTTTGCTTCAAATTAATTAACACTATCCAAAATTTGAGTATTTAACGGTATTTTTCTCTATATATATAAATACTCATAATATTATTTAATAAAAACTTAAATACCAATCAGACCTATATCATTTTACTATTAGAAAATTAGACTACTTGCTATCTAAATTCATGCAAGTTTTTTTAGTTATTACAATGTCAAGTGTATTTTTATTAAACTTGTTCTTTTTTATTAAGACTTTTAAAAGTTTGTTTCTGATTGCGAGAAAACATGATAAATGCGGTTCAGATTCATACGAACAAAATTAGATGTTAGAGTGATATCTTTTTAGATTGTTTTTTTTGGCGATATCATTTAATTTTTTATTAACACATATTTTCTAACTATTATTTCACAATTTTTATTTATCCAGGTTTTCAATTCGCATTTAGAAATTTTGGTCTTTTTTCTAACTTCTAATTCACAATTTGGATTTGGTTTAACTTTGTTTTGCTAGGCTTTACATTCATTTATTTTGATTCACAATTTGTATTTAGGTAAAAAATAATTTATCATTAATTTACAATTTCAATTCATTTAACTTTTGTTTTTCTGTTTACTCTTCATTTGTGATATGAGAAAAATAATAATTTAGATTTAATTCTTAACTAAGAATTTACAATTTTTTAACGTTTGCATTTAACATTGTGAATTGTGAGTGAAGGTCTAACTAAAATTGAAAAAACAATAAAAAGATATCATTCAGTTTTATTAGTATCCGAAAACAAATTAAGATTTTTTTCTAATGTTTTTTTCGAACTACTGTTTAAAATATTTAATTTTAAAAATTTGATAATATAACTAATAAAACTTTATTAAAAAAATAAATTTTCATTTTCAGATAAAAAATATTACGGTTGTTATATGTTCCAATAAATTGAACTTGCTTTTAAATACCTATAACTCACTTCTTATTATTATATATATATACATATATTTAACAATATTAAATACAACAAATTTATTATATTAAAAATAATTTCAATTTAATATTTTTTTTCAGAGGGAACCCACAACTGCTATCCAGGATGAAATAGTTCGCACAAGATAAACCCTCATTCTGACTCAATTGTCTGAAAACCAACGTCAGAAAGTAAACCACGCAAGGTGACAGTCCCAACCGAAAAAACGTATGTAAAAAGATTCGAACTTACGATCTTTGTCACAAACATATCTTACTCAAACAATTTGGATATAGTTAAAAACCAATTTAATACTTCTAAATCAATCGCTCCATGATTAATTTCAAACGATGCTCAGAACTCTTCGATTAATTTCTAATGATGAATAATTCCAAGTCCAAGTCCCTAACCTACCGCCGCTACATTTGATATAATACCATTTGATATATTATATGGTAAAATATTGTGTGGTGGTATATATAATAAGTTGATTACTATAATTCAATTGCCGTGATCATAATATATATTTTAATTTATTAAATATTTTAGAATCAACGACTATATATATAAATATAAGAGTAAAACGTCAAATCACAATCAAATATCTAGAAATAATACTTGTGTATATATTTAATTCATTAAATATTTATAATAGTGAATCAACGACTCATATAAAAGATAAGACATCAAGTTACAATTAAATATTTATAAATGGTGAACGTAACGTGGACATAATATATAATGCAACTCAATACACAATGAAATAAAATAAAATTATTTACTCTACTTCTAAATTTTAACTTAAAAAAATCTAATATTATACATTTTATTATTTAAAAACAACCAAACGAAATATTGAAGTTATATGTTTAGAGATTTGCGTTTATATTCGGTAAACATGTAATTTCGCAACTAAAAAAATTAAAAAATATATTTTATGGATCTAGTTTCTTTCATGTTAAAAAAAACAAAACCATTGATATTTACGGATATGTTTTCGGAGTTAGAATTTAGAATATATGACATTTAAAAACCAAATGAGAGAAAAAATAACTTATTTAACAACCATAATTTAATATCTTCGCACAACATTTGTATGTATTTTTGCAACTCCAATTTTTAATATTGAAAACTCTATATCTTTCAAACCATAACTTAATTAGAAATTCAAAAAAAATATTAACATTTTTATTTGTTTGAAGACGAACAAAGCGAAATCCATGAGTGATATGTTTGAAGAATTGTTTTCTTATCTTTTTGCAATTTATCTACTAGTAAGTTTATATATAAAAAATCAAAAAATATATTTTAAGGATCTAGTTTTGTTTGTCCTAAAAAACAAAACCAATTATATTTCAGATATATTTAAAGTTATAGTTTGAAAGATATGACATTTAAAAAAATACAAAATAGAGAGAGAAACGGTTGAGAATATATTGATATTAAAAAAAACTCAAATTGATCATCTGTAAATACTAATTTAACATTAGGTATTATCCGTACTTCATTAAACCTTGCTTGTTATTAAAGTTTGATGTTGGATGGTTAATCGTAGATTACTCCTAGATTAATAATGTATATATTTGGCGATATGTAATATGGCTTGTAAATAGTTTATAAAATAGCTAAGGAACACGGAAAAATAAAAAATGAATAAATTTTCTTGGTGAAGATAATGCATTTTATAAAATAGTTTAAATGATAAATATATAAAATAAATGCTTTAGCGAGTTAGTGGATCAAATAGTTAATTGGTTCAAAGTGTAAGAATAATAAACATTAAAAGTGTGTCACAAAATGAAACAGAGATACCAACTAAGCCTTCGTGAAGATATCACCAATCTGCAAAACTCATGGCACAAATGAAAGTGGGTTGGGCTTGACTTGAAAATGATGAAAAGTAAGTGAGAATCAATTTCAATACGCTTTGTCCTCTCATGAAAAACAGAATTCTTTGCAATATACATCACACTTTTGCTATCACAATGTAATGATATGAGTTGATTAATGTTAACTCCAATATTTATAAGAAAGCACGTAACTAAATAATCTCACATATAGTTAATGTCATAACACGATATTCAGCCTCAGTAGAAGATTTAGAAACAACATCATGTTTCTTGATTTTTTCATAAGATTTATTAATCTTTGACGAAAATACAGAAATCAATGGTGAATTTACAATCACGAGGATCACCATCCCAATTAGCATCAAGAAGATATCTCAAGATACTAAGACACACCTAGTTGACGAGGACATCCAAACATATCTGAATAAAGACCAAAATAAGTCATTAAGGTTGTGGAGAGCTTTGTAAGACAAGTAGAGCATAAGCCAAATTACAGTTATACTACTGCCCAAAATATTTTTTTAATTGAAGCAAACAATGTGAGAAAGGTTTTTTTAATTCGAAAGAACAACAACGCAAGATGGTCTTGCTAAATGTTAAAGGCTAGAAATCTACTATAAGTCAGTTTAACAATATCATAACATTTCGTCAAAGCCCATATGATAATATCTTCTAGAGGACAACAAAGTGATGAAATTAAAAAGTCAAAGAGAGTTGTTTCAAATATATTATCCAAAATTTACTTTTTAAGTCTCTAAACCCATTTAGTTTCATTTTACCAGTGTTAACGAGTGTTATTTCGAATTTATTATCAAATAGTCACTTTTGAAGTCTTTAAGCTCATTTAATTCTCTTAGACGAAACTCAAGTATAATTATCTCACTTTTATGTTTGGTATTTCTTTATGTTGCTGTAAATAAAGCTTTGGATTCTTTATTTTGTTGATACTGAATTACATAATCAAAAAATCTTTTACACGCAAAACATATGTACGAGACATGGTGTCTATTATCTTATTGGCGGACAATCCCATTCTCTCAAATAGATCATATATATCTTATATGAGAGAGAGTATACCCTTTATTGAACGAGCCACCTCAATATCGAAAAATTAATGTAGCAAACCTAACTCTTTCATCGCAAACCAATGAGCCTATGCATGCTTTAGTGTCTTAATTCAATCAAAATCATTATATTTATTAATCATAAGAGCTTCAGATACATCTGATAAATAAAACCAAATCGTGATTAGTTGCGAGAAAACCAAGTGAAATAATAACTGTAGAGAATTTCTCAAATCAAGAATGAGGAGTTTTTTTGAGACCATATAAAAACTTATGAGCTGAAAAACTTCACTTGGTTCGTGAGCAACATCCGGATGATGAGTCATGTAAAACTCCTCGTGAAGATCACATTTTAGAAGCATTTTTGCATCCAGTTTAGAGATCTTCCAATGGGGAAAGAACGAAATAACAATAAGTTTATAAATTTTCATCATTTTGCCTATTGGGGTAAAAGTCTTCTTATAATCTATACTTTATTTAAAAAAAAACTATTTTGGTACAAAATGGGTTTTTACCTCTCAACAGACCTATACTAATTACTTTTGATTCTAAAAACCCAACTAGAACCAATTACATTTTTACCACGTGTGGGTCAACCACATAATATCTATGAGTATGATAAATAGCAATATGTTCTTAGGTTGTATTATTTTGCCAAAAAATATCATTAAAAACTTATTTATATAGTTTAGTTTCTTATAAATCTTGTATCGTTGTTATAATAGAAGCAAACAGAGCGGAGTAAGAAGAATAAGAAAAATATGACAGTTTGGTAGTTTTACTTATACGAGGAGATCTCATGAGAGATGAACAATATGTAGCTTCACGAGAGAAAGAAGGTGACTTATGCATTAATAAAGAATAAGTAGTACCTCATATGGATTAAATTTATCTGAGGGGCTATTTACTAATATGGTAAGGAAGCATTATATTTTGGTAGAGAGTAAAGAGATAAAATAGTTTCTTAAGTAAATGTTTAGAGAGATAAAGACTGATTTTAGTAGTAAATGCTTATCCCTCATAAATGTTTTCAATAAGCTTCTAGTAGATCGAAATATCTTTATTTACCCAAGCACATTGTCCAAAGACCATCAATAATAAATATACAAAAAAATTAAAAAATATTTTCTTTTGTATGATATCCCTTTCGAATATTTCCGCCATTATGACATATGTCCCATACCCTCTCAAAGATATTTTAGGAGGGCTAATACAAAAGTCCTTTGTATATGGGTTGATTGCCCCTCCGGGTATAGTCTTTTGAAGATTGCTTTAAACTATTTTGAGAAGTAAATATTGATTCATCTAATGGACTCATTCAAACATATTTTTCGTACCTTTTTTATGAATTTTAAGCGGAGACATTATTGGTCACGTGTCATCAGTTCATTAGAACCACTATATCGCTCTACCATAGGTGAGGTATATCAAAAGTTGGAAATAATTATATTGCTCTAGAAATTATAGTCGTTAGAGGTCTTTCCACTTCTCTGAAACCAAATCCTGACGACCTCCTACAGTTTCTTATATAAGTTGCCTCCTCAGTTTCTAATTATAATAATATATACATAGACAAAATCTATTTTTAGAGAGATAATTTGAGTTTTCTGATCACCATAAATTTAATCGCCGATAATAATTTTCACTTTCCAGCACTATTACCACGATAGATTCAATTTCGTGTGATATTTTTATGTTTGTATGTTCACTGCTAGAAGTATTTTAACTGGTTGGCTGAATTCATCCAAAAAACTGAAAGAAAAGGAGAGTTAGGCTTGTTGCACGATTGCCGACATCTGAAGGCACAATCACCGTTACTCAGACGATAGACTACAGAGGTATTTATCCATACAACAGACACAACATCCCACCATAACCTTCATACATCACTCAATCGTTTACCTTAAAGACTCATTTATCAAGATCGTCACAATCTTAAGGAGCAAGTAATCGTAGAAGTCCTTCTACCGTCAAAATTATGAGCTTCAATATAGTGGAAAGCTCACCGCCCAGCTTGATAAACCCAACTAAAGTTCACACAAACCCACCTTTTGTGGACCAGGAAACCACCCATGAGATCAACCTTCTATTGCTTCTCCATCACAAAATCTAAATAGAGAGGGGTAATGTATCTCATCAGACTGCACCGTTGGAATCCAATGTGAGGAAGAAAAATTCAAAGATTAAAGGTAATAAAAGTGGAAAACCTAAAGTTGTTGGAATGGAGGAAAAAGAGATTCTACCATCATTGGTTGGACGTGTAGGACCAAACTTTCTACAGGTTGATACCAAATATCTTTTGGCCCTTGAAAAAATTTCCTATAATTATTTTCAAGATAAGAGTTGAATGTTACACGTGAGAAATGAGGATTTCTGAAAGAGGTGACGGTTCGATTATCTATGCAAGGTGAAACTCTAATGAGTTGTCATCCAAGAGAGTTGGTTGTTTGTCTGAATGTGTTGAATTGGGGCCTCTGGTTTCCCTTGGACTCTGAGATTTTCAATTATTTTTATTTGGTTGGACTATGCCCAACCCAAGGTAGTCTGAATGCTTGGTTTACCTTGATTTCATGTATTATGACATCTAGGTTGTAAAATATTTAAATGCCAATGGAACAATTTGCTTCCATTGTTGGGTTGTCTTGAAATTATTGTATTTTTTTCTACTTTTACAACATGAATGATAAATACAAGTTTGTGGATGACCCGTTAGAGGTTGACAAACTGTGGAAGATGCAGTTTCTCTTTGCCAGTAGGTGGTGGGAAAATGGGAAAAAGATCACTTCAAAAGGCTCACTAGGTCTTGGAAGAACACATGTAGTTCTTTGAACTTAAACTATTACTTATCTTCTTTTTATTCGCTACTTACTTCAAATTTTTCTTCTACAACAGTACGGTAATCTCATCTGCATCATTTCAAGGATGCTAAAATTAATTTTAAGAAACTGCATCAGTGGGTTGAGGAGAATTGGCCGAACATCTTTTGCAAGAAAAACCACGAACGGGATTTATTATGGAACAATTAACTACTCCTCCTCGGTCGACGGCTATCTTTAAAAGAATTCAGGCTGCAGATGACAAAGTGTTTCTTTCAACAAGAACTAGAGCCCCCAACCATCGAGTAAAAAAGGGTAAAGATGTCAATCAAAGGTCTAAGAAGGACACTGTTGGTGTTGTAACTATATGGCAACCTAATGAACCTTTCCCATCCAATACCGGTGAGTCTTTGTTAGTTACACTCAATGTTGATGTTGAAGAGAGTGATACACCCACAGAGCTTTCCAACTTGAAAAATAAAAATACACACAAGATAAGAAAACATAATAGTGAGAAAAGGGCGATACAAAAGAAGAAAATAACCACTAGTTCGGAGATTGTCCCCATTTCAGTCCCAACTATCATCCCCTTAGAAACTGGAACATCCGACCCAACCTTCCCATTTTTTCCAATAACTGAAGGAGAAGTATATGATCAAGGTATTCTGACGAGGCCTGTGGATGAGATCAATTTTAAAGCTTCCGGAAAATCTTTTTACTAAAAGAGTTGGTAACTTCACACGTGTGTTTTATGATGATGTGCCATTCCAGCTAATAAATGAACAAAATATGTTGGCATATATGATGTTGGAATATATAAAACCTATTGTTCAGTTAGAGGAGGGTCAAAGCACAAAAAGAAACCATTGATTCACTTGAAGAAGAAAGAAAAAATTAGAAAGAGTACTTCGAAGTGTTAAAACTTGTGTTGATGGTTTACATAATGAGGTTAACTTTTTTAAAAAAATAACTAACAAAGTTAAAGACGTTTTACGAAGGTTTGCAATTATTTAGTTCCGAGGAGATTCAGAAGCTGAAAAATCAACAAGCTAGTGACAATGACGTTATGGAGAACTTGATTTAGAAGAGAAACATGCTCTTGTTAAAACATTTGAAGGAGAACTAAATACTATCAAATCATGATGCACTCTTTCGAAATAATATGAGAGAGAACTAAAACTGTCAAATCACGAGTTGTTTAGGACAAAGATGATGTAATGGATGAATATACCAATGAGATATACAATCTTTATTTAAGTAGAACACGTTAATCAAGTCTGATATGGTTTTAAATTTTCACAAGGTATTCCCTAAGTTGAACCTCAAATCTTTGTGTGAGTTAGTCCCCCAGGAATTATGGCCCAAAGATATGGTCATAGTTGATCAGTTATGCATATCTATGGAATCTTCTAGTAAGAGACCAGAAGAGACTAATGTGAGAAACTCTGAAGGTGGGAGTTTGGAGGAACAAAACGTGGATGGGATGAGCCCAGAGGCAAGTGAAACTATATTTTATTGTTCTGTGTAAGTCCTTGACATATGCAGTTTCTTTGGTTTAATTAATTCCTTGGTTCAGCAAAGGAATTTTGTACTCATTGTTTTATTAATACATCCATGTTATTTTGTTTCCCATCAATTTCTTGTTTTTTTATTTCATTTGATGGTGCATGATTTGATTAATCTACTTACTAGAAGTTAGTTCATTCACATACATGCAAATCAATTACTATAACCATTCAACGACATGCAAATTTATTATTCTAACAATTTGAAGGTACACAAATTGATTATTCAAACCATTCAAAGGTAATCCATTCAAAGATACAAAAATTTATTTTTTAACCATTCAAAAGTAATCCAATCAAAGGTACACAAACTGATTATTTTAACCATTTAAAGGTAATCTATTCGAAGGTACATAAATTGACTATTTTAAACATTCGAATGTAATCTGTTCAAAAATAGACAAATTGATTATTTAAACCATTTGAATGTAATCCATTTAAAGGTACACTAATTGATTATTTTAAGCATTTGAAGTTAATCAATTCGAAGGTACACAAATGACTACAAAGATATACTAAGTAAAACATGATATGGAAGTAGGATTTTGAGAATTAAATTTTAAATAATATAAATTTAAGGATTAAACAACAAATAATATAAGTTTGGTCCTTAAATTATATACATTGTACGTTTTAGAGAGCATTTGTAATTATGAATAATTGTTAAGGACTAAAAAGCAATTTGTCCTCTTTTGTAACAAATTTCACTTTTGAAGCTAAGTCTTGGCTCCTCTATATAAAGGGCAAGACTAAGCAAATAAAGGGGTTGAACACTTTTTATCTTGAACTCATTTGTACTTGAACTTTTTCTCTCTAAAAACTCTCTAACTCTTTCTCTCTCTAACACTTCTTTCTTAACAATTTACTATGGTGATATATTATCTCATCAAAATATAAGATATGTTAGAAAGAGTATGCTCCCAAATATTTACATAAACTGAAACAAAATAAACATTTTATATAGTCATTCAAGATAAAGTCTTAGATGTTCGATGTTCTATGAGTGCCTTTTAAAGCTATCTTCTTGATCCGTTAACCAATAAGTTCTTGGCTTGACTTTTTCATTTACTATGTACGACTCTTCTTAATTCGGTGCTAGGTTTCCAAAAAACTTTCTTTGGTATGTAACAAA